>CM018697.1:36635510-37128010 GCA_009363875.1 Mikania micrantha
AGAGAATTCCACAGCTCTTAAGCAGATTTGCATTTCTTGAATGCATGTATGATTGAGTTAGGAATGGCCATTTGAATGAGCCACAATGCTTTTGAATCCATCTCCATTCTTTTGTAGTCTTCATCAGAATAGAGCACCAGATCTTTAGGCATAGGAGCTCCACCAGCACCAGCGGCAGGAACAGTTGGAATGAAAGGCCCTTCAAGAACTGACTTCCAGAGTTTGAAGTCCTGGTTCCTGATGAATCCCTCCATCCTAACTTTCCAAGTGTCGTAGTCTTCTGGAGTGAACATTGGTGGCTTGTTGAGAGTACCATTTTCTGCATCGTCTTTGTTGAGTGCATCCATTTGAGCAAACATACAGAATATGAATTTTGAAGTAGTGAGATTTCTAGAAGAAATAGAATTGGAACTTAAGGATGGTTAGTCACTTAAGTTTAAGAGCCAATGCTCTGATACCACTTGTTGGATCGGGTTGTTTAATCTAAACAACACTTCACAAGTATTTCTCTCTTTCAATCTAATAGATGCGGAATATCCATTAGAAGGATCTCACAAACACTCAAATGATGAACAAATAATCTTTGAATAACAATAAGAACACAAGAGTAAATTCAAGCTCAAAGATATATTTCTCTCAAAGTATTACAAGTGTAAACCAGACAAGCACACTTACAGACTTTACAATGAGAGGTTATATAGCCAAGGCTACAACCGTATACACTTAGGAATACAAGTTGGGTATACTAGACAAGCACATAAAATAAAGCTTATTCTAGTATGTAGAGTGTCTTCACAGGCTAAGACACTCAATTACAATTATTACAAACATAGACATTGACTTTACAAAGACTAGCTAAATACAAAAGACATTTAACGTTGTTGATCTTCAAGGCTTCAGATGATCTTTTGCATTTAATGCTGAGTAAGAGAAGTAAGGTGTTGTCTGACTATCGGTATGTTCTTTTTGTTTTTACTCAGACCAGCATGTCTTGTGTCAGTCCCTTTTTGTACTATGAAAGTTATCAGCTACAGTCTTTGTCAGAGGATAAACCTCGGAAGTCCTTGTCTTTGTCTTTGGTGCAAAGGAGAATCTTCGGAAGCTGTTGGTCTTCGAAAGCTTTTAGTTCTTCAAAAGCTTAATGTCTTCGGAAGTTCTGAAGTTTTATCTCTAAGTATCAATCTTCCGAAGTGTTTGTCTTGTACAGCCTTCAGTAGGAGTTAGTTAACCTTCGGAAGCAATGTTGCTTCCGAAGAGTAACTCCTTCCTTCTGAAAGCTGTTTGTCTGTGTAGTCTCTTATACTTGGACAAAATTGAAGTTTGGTGAGCATCAGCCTTTATTTGTTTTGAAGAGTTTTCTTTTATAAACACTTTATCTAACTTAAATTCTTAAAAGCTACCAATGTGGGACAAAGTGAAAACACAAACAAATATTTAGATTAGAATTCAAAACTTGTACCATATGCTATAAGAGTTGTAAAACTCTTAATTTTAAGAGATTCAAGCAAATTACTATTTTGTCGTTTAAGTATAGATATGATAAAACGTAAATAATAACTTATTATTTCTTTGTTAATATATACTTGTAATATTTTTGTTGTACAATAATTTTTTTTTTGACTATTTTTTTTATTTTTTTATTTTTTTATTTATAGTAATTGTTTAATATTATATTGATGCAATATCTTGTAATACATAGTTTTCTAACCTATTAATAATAAATAAAATTGATGTATAAGAATAGGTGTTTTAAATCAAAAAATCTACAAGATCCATTTCAATGTAGAAGAAAATTAAATACCGAATTCTGATAAAATCGAGAATTAAAATACAACCTGAAGATGAAAAATGTATACATGCGATAAAAAGTTTTAACTATAAATCTAACCTGTAATTATATATATTAATAAAATAAAATATATTGTGAATCTGCTTAAGTGAATGAATATTTATATTTGAGAGTATTTCCATTTCATTTATTATAGCAAAGTCATTCCTGTATCATTCATTCGATTTTATGCTTATCACTTCATTTAATTCACAATATTAAAAAGTAAATTGATAAATGCCTGAAACTGAAATTTAAACAGAATGTTTATATCATAAAAATGAAATTTGAACCTCATAAACCACATCAAATTCATTTAAAAAAACAAAAACCATCTAAACAAAACAAAAAAAAAATCCTCACTTCAACGTAAACATGCACCATCGAAATCCCCACTCATCTGCCACAACCACTCCTCAAACTTTCTCTCATTTTTTATCATCTTCAATGACCACCTCAATCTCCATCTCATCTGCCTTCCCATCCTTGATCCTGCTTTTCTCATCCCCGCATGTAGTGTCATTATCAAACGTGAGTGCTTCAAGCTTGTTTTGGTACCGGAGTACATGTACTATTACTTCATTCATTATCCACCATAGCTGAAAATCACCCCGATCATATTTATCTCCCATAGGTTTCGGTAGCAGGAGCTCCGCTTCAACTTCACGAGGCCCATATGGGCTATTGGCTGGGGTTTTTCCAATAGATGTTAGCCTCCTACCCTTCATATTAGCTTTACATTTTCTTTTGTCATTCCAGAAATTGGAACATAATAAAATATTCCCTCCGGACGCTCATGCACGAACAATCCCACGTTTTTTTTGAAACGACAATTGTGGGACAGATTCGCAGAATATTCACCATCTGGATCAGCAAAAGCCCTCCTCCTCCGAAAGCTGAGAGTAAACTTATTCCTCCCAATCCAATCATTAAACCAAGTTATCCATACTTTAGAGGAAAAAATAATAAAGGGATTAGTCTTCAAAAACTTCAAAAGATTTCAAAAAAAGAAAGATGAAGGATTCGATTCTACATACAGGATATGTTGTATCTACATACATTTGCTCTAAGCAAAGCAAATGTATCCCCACCTTTGTTCCACAAATGAACGTCAAATTCTTTCAGTTTTGTAGTCATTGTCGTCCAATGCTCTAAACATAACTCCAATAATTAAACATGATAAGATTTATATAAATAATCAAAGAGTAGTAACTTACTTTTAAAAGAAAACTTATCTTCTGTTCTAGAGATGCAGAATCCTCAAAATGAAGAGGCGATAACTGATTTCTCCATGGTGATAAGTGATTTCTCCGGTTTACTGAAGCTGCCGCCGGTAGCCTTTGGGAAAGCACATTTGAAGCACCTTCTTATAAAAATGGTCTGCATCCTTTTCGATGAAATTTGAGAGCAATAAATTGAAATGATAGCTTAAGGTAGGCATGCTTTACATATATATAGGAAGCTAATTTTGTCCTTTTTTGCAACAAATTTTGTACGGGACAATTGTGGTCCCACTAACAATATATTCTCATTTGTCCGTTATATATATAACAGTAGTACTAGTAGTAATAAGAATAATAATAATAATAATAATAATTATAATAATAATAATAATAATAATAATAATAATAATAATAATAAAATGGACAAGTGACATAATCTTCTGAGGAGGTATCCCTATTTTGAATGTTTTTAGCCTTGACAAAAACTGATTGATGTTTCTTAGTTTTCTTAGTTCTTTTAATACATTTCAAAGCTAGTTTTTCCTTTTCTGATTTAATAGGAATATCATCCTCATCTGAGCATGTTGAGGTACTTGGGTTTAGATCACAAAAATTATCAGTTTGAGCCACCTTGTGTATGTCCAATTCCTCATCATACACAAGGTCAACTACTGGTTTACACCTAATATCCCAATAGGAGTGTAGGCAGATGGAGGCTCCACTTTGTTATAACCCAAACCAGCCCCATTTTTATTCACCAGTTCAGTTGCGCTGCTCATTCTGAAAAACTTTTCATACTTTTCACCTTGGCTTCAAAATTTTTCTCTATAAGACTCAGCCAATACAAGTTCAGTCTTGGCAGTAGTTAATCTTTCTAAAAGATTGTTAATTTGACACTGTTTGTTAGTGTCTTCATGTTTTAAGCTAGAAATGGTCTTTTCCATTTCTTCAATCTTTTCTTTGTAATTTCTTTCACATTCAAAAAAATTTGCCTTGACTACTTGTAATGACTCGAGTTCATTACAGAGTTGAGAGTTTATTCTTTTAAAAACATTTAACTTCTCTAAACATTCAGGTGTGCACATGTCATCAGTTACCTTGAATGAGGAAGTAGAGTCATTTTCCATCAATGTACTGTTGGAAATGGAAGCATCCTCAGCTTGAAAGCTCCAATCTGCAAAACCTTGCTCTGCAATGTTTGCATTGTTTGTTGAGCTTGATGGTATTTGTTGTGATTGCCCAGAAGTTGATGGCTGAGTTCCTGTGGACTTGCACTCTCTGGCAAAGTGACCTAACTGTTGGCAGTTAAAGCATTTAAGCTTGGACTTGTCAAGACCAAACCCAGTTTTCATGTTGTGCTTTTTGAACTACCTGCCAGTTCTCTGATAGAACTTCTTTGCTCTATAGGAGATCATGGCCATTTGATAATTGATGTCCATCTCCTCCAAATCATCTGCAAGAATACCATCTAAGTCTTCTTCGCAAAGATGAAAGTGGTTAGTTTCCTCAGCCATGAAAGCTCCTTGTCCAGAGGTTAGAGGTGGAAAAGGGTTAGTGAAAGAATTTAAGTGAGTAGATGATTGAGTTGAGGTTTCAGTAAAGGTGGCAAGGGGTGTGGAAGTAGGGTGATATATGGGTTGATAACTCTGGTAAGGAGGGCTGTTGATGGGTGCATATAGTGCGGCTGAACCATAATTTACATGTAACGGTTTGGGTTCCTGAGCATCTATCCCCATCTGGTATGCACTGAGTATGCCAAACAACTCACTAAGTTTCAAAGTCCTTAGATTTTCTGTTCTTCTGATGGCAACAGAATAGATATTCCAAGCATGTGGAAGTGATCTAAGAAATTTTCTCATCACATCCTGATTTTCCATTTTGACACCTGCAGCTACTAACTCATCAACCAGTTGAACATACCTGAGATATTGAGAAGTCATCTTCTCATTGTTCTGTTGACAGAAGTTCTCAAACTTCTGTTTCAGCATGTCCTTCTTGCTCTCTTTAACATCTTCAGAACCTTCATACATCTGCTGTAGAGAATTCCACAGCTCTTAAGCAGATTTGCATTTCTTGAATGCATGTATGATTGAGTTAGGAATGGCCATTTGAATGAGCCACAATGCTTTTGAATCCATCTCCATTCTTTTGTAGTCTTCATCAGAATAGAGCACCAGATCTTTAGGCATAGGAGCTCCACCAGCACCAGCGGCAGGAACAGTTGGAATGAAAGGCCCTTCAAGAACTGACTTCCAGAGTTTGAAGTCCTGGTTCCTGATGAATCCCTCCATCCTAACTTTCCAAGTGTCGTAGTCTTCTGGAGTGAACATTGGTGGCTTGTTGAGAGTACCATTTTCTGCATCGTCTTTGTTGAGTGCATCCATTTGAGCAAACATACAGAATATGAATTTTGAAGTAGTGAGATTTCTAGAAGAAATAGAATTGGAACTTAAGGATGGTTAGTCACTTAAGTTTAAGAGCCAATGCTCTGATACCACTTGTTGGATCGGGTTGTTTAATCTAAACAACACTTCACAAGTATTTCTCTCTTTCAATCTAATAGATGCGGAATATCTATTAGAAGGATCTCACAAACACTCAAATGATGAACAAATAATCTTTGAATAACAATAAGAACACAAGAGTAAATTCAAGCTCAAAGATATATTTCTCTCAAAGTATTACAAGTGTAAACCAGACAAGCACACTTACAGACTTTACAATGAGAGGTTATATAGCCAAGGCTACAACCGTATACACTTAGGAATACAAGTTGGGTATACTAGACAAGCACATAAAATAAAGCTTATTCTAGTATGTAGAGTGTCTTCACAGGCTAAGACACTCAATTACAATTATTACAAACATAGACATTGACTTTACAAAGACTAGCTAAATACAAAAGACATTTAATGTTGTTGATCTTCAAGGCTTCAGATGATCTTTTGCATTTAATGCTGAGTAAGAGAAGTAAGGTGTTGTCTGACTATCGGTATGTTCTTTTTGTTTTTACTCAGACCAGCATGTCTTGTGTCAGTCCTTTTTTGTACTATGAAAGTTATCAGCTGGAAGTCCTTGTCTTTGTCTTTGGTGCAAAGGAGAATCTTCGGAAGCTGTTGGTCTTCGAAAGCTTTTAGTTCTTCAGAAGCTTAATGTCTTCGAAAGTTCTGAAGTTTTATCTCTAAGTATCAATCTTCCGAAGTGTTTGTCTTGTACAGCCTTCAGTAGGAGTTAGTTACCCTTCGGAAGCAATGTTGCTTCCGAAGAGTAACTCCTTCCTTCTGAAGGCTGTTTGTCTGTGTAGTCTCTTATACTTGGACAAAATTGAAGTTTGGTGAGCATCAGCCTTTATTTGTTTTGAAGAGTTTTCTTTTATAAACACTTTATCTAACTTAAATTCTTAAAAGCTACCAATGTGGGACAAAGTGAAAACACAAACAAATATTTAGATTAGAATTCAAAACTTGTACCATATGCTATAAGAGTTGTAAAACTCTTAATTTTAAGAGATTCAAGAAAATTACTATTTTGTCGTTTAAGTATAGATATGATAAAACGTAAATAATAACTTATTATTTCTTTGTTAATATATACTTGTAATATTTTTGTTGTACAATAATTTTTTTTTTATTATTTTTTTTATTTTTTATTTATAGTAATTGTTTAATATTATATTGATGCAATATCTTGTAATACATAGTTTTCTAACCTATTTATAATAAATAAAATTGATGTATAAGAATAGGTGTTTTAAATCAAAAAATCTACAAGATCCATTTCAATGTAGAAGAAAATTAAATACCGAATCCTGATAAAATCGAGAATTAAAATACAACCTGAAGATGAAAAATGTATACCTGCGATAAAAAGTTTTAACTATAAATCTAACCTGTAATTATATATATTAATAAAATAAAATATATTGTGAATCTGCTTAAGTGAATGAATATTTATATTTGAGAGTATTTCCATTTCATTTTTTATAGCAAAGTCATTCCTGTATCATTCATTCGATTTTATGCTTATCACTTCATTTAATTCACAATATTAAAAAGTAAATTGATAAATGCCTGAAACTGAAATTTAAACAGAATGTTTATATCATAAAAATGAAATTTGAACCTCATAAACCACATCAAATTCATTTAAAAAAACAAAAACCATCTAAACAAAACAAAAAAAATCCTGACTTCAACGTAAACATGCACCATCGAAATCCCCACTCATCTGCCACAACCACTCCTCAAACTTTCTCTCATTTTTTATCATCTTCAATGACCACCTCAAGCTCCATCTCATCTGCCTTCCCATCCTTGATCCTGCTTTTCTCATCCCCGCATGTAGTGTCATTATCAAACGTGAGTGCTTCAAGCTTGTTTTGGTACCGGAGTACATGTACTATTACTTCATTCATTATCCACCATAGCTGAAAATCACCCCGATCATATTTATCTCCCACAGGTTTCGGTAGCAGGAGCTCCGCTTCAACTTCCGCTTCAACTTTCGCTTCAACTTCACGAGGCCCATATGGGCTATTGGCTGGGGTTTTTCCAATAGATGTTAGCCTCCTACCCTTCATATTAGCTTTACATTTTCTTTTGTCATTCCAGAAATTGGAACATAATAAAACATTCCCTCCGGACGCTCATGCACGAACAATCCCACGTTTTTTTTTGAAACGACAATTGTGGGACAGATTCGCAAAATATTCACCATCTGGATCAGCAAAAGCCCTCCTCCTCCGAAAGCTGAGAGTAAACTTATTCCTCCCAATCCAATCATTAAACCAAGTTATCCATACTTTAGAGGAAAAAATAATAAAGAGATTAGTCTTTAAAAACTTCAAAAGATTTCAAAAAAAGAAAGATGAAGGATTCGATTCTACATACAGGATATGGTGTATCTACCTACATTTGCTCTAAGCAAAGCAAATGTATCCCCACCTTTGTTCCTCAAATGAACGTCAAATTCTTTCAGTTTTGTAGTCATTGTCGTCCAATGCTCTAAACATAACTCCAATAATTAAACATGATAAGATTTATATAAATAATCAAAGAGTAGTAACTTACTTTTGAAAGAAAACTTATCTTCTGTTCTAGAGATGCAGAATCCTCAAAATGAAGAGGTGATAACTGATTTCTCCATGGTGATAAGTGATTTCTCCGGTTTACTGAAGCTGCCGCCGGTAGCCTTTGGGAGAGCACATTTGAAGCTCCTTCTAATAAAAATGGTCTGCATCCTTTTCGATGAAATTTGAGAGCAATAAATTGAAATGATAGCTTAAGGTAGGCATGCTTTACATATATATAGGAAGCTAATTTTGTCCTTTTTTGCAACAAATTTTGTACGGGACAATTGTGGTCCCACTAACAATATATTCTCTTTTGTCCGTTATATAATAATAATAATAATAATAATAATAATAATAATAATAATAATAATAATAATAATAATAATAATAAGAGATAAAACTTTGGGGGATTCTATATTACATGTGTTACATGAAGTGATAAGCATAAAATCGAATGAATAATACAGGAATGACTTCGTTAAAAAAAATGAAATGGAAACACTCTCAAATATAAATATTCATTCATTTAAGCAGATTCACAATAAAATTTATTTTATTAATATATATAATTACTGGTTAGATTTGTAGTTAATAATTTTTATCGCAGGTATACATTTTTCATCTTCAGGTTGTATTTTAATTCTCGATTTTATCAGGATTTGGTATTTAATTTTCTTCTAAATTGAAATGGATCTTGTAGATATTTGATTTAAAACACATATTCTTATACATCAATTTTATTTATTATTAATAGGTTAGAAAACTCTGTATTACAAGAGATTGCATCTATATAATATTAAACAATTACTATAAATAAAAAAATAAAAAAAAATAGTCAAAAAAAAGAATTATTATACAACAAAAATATTACAAGTATATATTAACAAACAAATAATAAGTTTTTTTTATTTAAAACACCTATTCTTGTACATGAATTTTATTTATTATTAATAGGTTAGAAAACTATGTATTACAAGAGATTGCATCAATATAAATATTAAACAATTACTATAAATAACAAAAAATAGTCAAAAAAAAGAATTATTATACAACAAAAATATTACAAGTATATATTAACAAAGAAATAATAAGTTATTATTTAAGTTTTATCATAACTATAATTAAAGGATAAAAATACACACAAAATTAAAAAAAAAATATAATATTAATATTACACCTCACTTATACACTCATTCTTTTAGTGTCATTTAAGAAAAAATCGCTTACGTATCAAAGATTTTTTTATTTCATTACGTTTTCCAATAATTTATTTCATATTAATTTAAATATAAAATGAAAATTATTACTAATGACTTAAAAGGCATCTACATTTACTTTAACAATCACTTTTTATTCTAACTATAATGTTTCGATTCATGTTTTTTAAGTAGAAAATTTGTGTGAAAATTTAAAAAATAGATAGAAACGAGATATACTTTACTATTAAATACAAGGTTTTTTAGACATTATTTTATATATATGGTTTCCGATCAATTTAACTACCTTGAGAAAGAATCTGGGCCGTTTAAAATGGCTGAGAATAAATCTCAGCTGTGTAAATTCAATTTAAGAGATAGTTATAAATACAATTTATTCACACTTCCCTATTATCCCAGTCAAACAATTATTATTTTTTGTAGAATGAATTTTACTAAATTAATTCGATTATACCATTGTACCCGGCCACCAGACGGGTATAAAACTAGTTGAAATGGATCTTGTAGATATTTTGATTTAAAACACCTATTCTTATACATCAATTTTGTTTATCATTAATAGGTTAGAAAAGTGTGTATTACAAGAGATTGCATCAATATAATATTAAACAATTACTATAAATAAAAAAAATAAAAAAAATATTCAAAAAAAAAAAAGAATTATTATATAACAAAAATATTACAAGTATATATTAACAAAAAAATAATAAGTTATTATTTAATTTCAAATATATATCTTTTGATATCATCATTATTAAAGAGAACTAGTATTATCCCAGTCGCGCGTTACGGCAACAAATACACGAGTATATATGGATTAAAACGTTAGCGTAAGCGACCAAGGCCTTTATGCATTAAGCCTTATAACGCACACGTATAACATTTGGGGCCAACTCTTTACAAGTTAGGTCTTATAGTCAGTTGGACTGTTTTCTATTAAACTAACTTCTTTAATTTCACCCGGTTGGGGGTGGGGGGGCATGATTGACCCATACGATGTATATTATTTAAAAAAATACAAGTCAAGTAGTCCCATAGTTATGCATACAATCTAAATATGTTGTGAATAAAATATTTACCTTGGATAATCATTCATACTTGTATGAACTTAGGATCAATGATTTCTGCATATAGCTAGTTAACCCTGAAAAATACATGAATCCAACTCTGGTTAAACGATATATATCAGTATGGTGCATTATATATCAGGTGGAAGTGAAAGAACTTACACTTTGTTCCTCAGGCTTTTGTTGTAGCTGTTCCGCAAAAGTTTTTGTCCGCGTATTACATATAGCGTTGACATAATAAGGGAACAAACCCTTAGGTTTCCTCAAAGTATAAGCAATACTATTCTTAGCCAATTAAATCATTCTTACATCCAACTTCCATTAACCTGAGAACACCAAAATAAAGATATTGAATTTGAAGTTTAAACTAAAAACATGTTGCAAAGAAGACCTAATCACATAATAATCGACTTGCTCCTCAATTCTTCCATTTTCTTAAGGATGTAATATGTGAAGGCTTTTGATGCATACATGCATTAGTATTGCAGTAAAATTGCACTAAAATTTGCATACTACATGATTAAGAAACATAGTGAGCAACCTTAAAAGAAAAAGTAGCAATAGTTAAAATCTTAAAAGATAACCAGGTTTCATACTTTTATTGGGTTTTTTCTTTTCTTTCTTTCTTTCTTTTTTTTTTTTTTTTTTTACTTTTACAGCTTTTAAACCGGACCAGAAATCGAATTTTGACAAAAATATTAACCCAAGCTCAAACCATGCGCAAAATTCTGGGTTGGTCATGATCCTGGTCCGCTTCAGCCTCTAGACCAATTAATGCAAACCCCAACTCACAATGAATCTCCCTAATTTATTCTTAAAACTAGGTTAAATCTCGTGTGTTATACGGGTTGAAAACTTATATTATATATATATACTACTATTTAATAAATATAATAAGGACAAAATAGTAATTTGTTTATATCTCTTAAAATTAAGAGTTTTACAACTCTTATAGCATACGGTACAAATTTTTAATTCTAATCTAAATGTTTGTTTGTGTTCTCACTTTGTCCCACATTGATAGCTTTTAAGAATTTAAGTGAGATAGAGTGATTATAAAAGAAAACCCTTCAAAACTAATGAATCACTTCTTGACATTTTTGGTGCATTTGGCCTTTTATGTTATTAGTTAAAGTCGGTTTTAGTTAACTACCAAGTTAAAAAAATTGTTTTTGTTATGGTTATGACTCAAGAACGAACCATGCAAACCTTTAAAACATCCAACTTAAGTGTTGTGTTTTCCGCTGCAACACGCGGGTACTAGACTAGTATATATATATATATATATAAGAAAACCTGTTTTAAAATTATTGTTTTTTCAATAAACTTATTTTTTATAAAACCTTTATTTTTTCTAAAATCACACATTTAAAATATTTCTTATTTTTAAAAAATTTCGAGTTTTAGAAAAAATTTCATATTTTTGTGAACTTTTTTATATGTGGTTTTTTTAATAAAAAGGCTCATTAGATTTATAAATCTATGTAATATAATAAATCAAGGTTTGTGAGAGTCATGTGTCACTTAATGAGGCACCTTTTGGACTTAATTTCCCGCCCAAACTATCTCCACATTATTAAATTATGCAAACCATAATTTTAATAAATTGTAGCAATTAATGTCATGAGTAAACTTATTGCAAACACTAAGAATTAATTTGTATACATAATGATGTTAATAAATTATTCTCACCCTTGTTTTTCTTGCGAGTCTTTTTTGTTTTTTTTATATGGAAATTGTAACTGGTATTCTCAAGTGCATGTAATGAGATAATTTGATTTATATTTTAATGAAAAATAAAAAAAGAATAACCAGGTTTTTATTTTAATTTGTTTATTTTTTTAGTGGAAATCTAATTATATTATAATTTAAAAAATGTTGGAAATTTTTGCGAAAATTATGGTTTTCATTAATGAAGCTAAGATGAATGTGATATCGATACTTTAATTTGTGTGGATTGGTTGTGCACATAGTTATAGTGCACATCTGTGTGACGTGGTTCGGGTCAAGTCGTGAATCAAGTGTTAATTTAAAATTTTTGATTAATAACTCTCATATTAATGTATAAATTGAATCAACACTATTTCCATTACATGTTCTATTCAAATTCTAAATTAGTAACTCTTATGTTAATCTATTAATTGAATAAAGACTCTTTATTTTACATGTTTTGATTACATGTATTAAATCATTACTCTTGGCATCACTTTCATGTGGTAAAAACATTCAAGTTTTAGCTTTAATTTTAAATAGGTCAAAATCGCTCAAACCTACATTAACAACATTAAAATATTCAAGTTTAGATAAATGATCCGCATGTAAAATGGTTTTTACAACAATTTATACTATTTAGTAATTTACCCTTGAAAGTTTCAAAAAATCTTTAAAATGCTTTCAATTTTAACTCTTTGTTTCCCTGATAATTTACATTTTTAAAATATATTTTTAATATCTTTTGTATTTAAACAAAATATTAATTTACACTAGATATGTATAATGCATGTCTTTAAATTATTTAATATAATAAAACTTTTTCATTAGCTAATTTGATACATCAACTTAATTTAACATAACTCAACTTATAAGATTGATTTAATTTACCATGTATATATTTAATCAAGTATTTACAATTTTTCTTAAAATAATAAACTGTTTACAATGAATTTATTTTTCCATAAATATATGTGCTTAATATATTACATAGAAATAATAATTTTTAATTATTTAAATATAATGATAATCAAATTTATGACAATTACATTCGTAACGATTGTTTCCAAATGTGTTTAAAATGCCTTTAAATTTTAACTATTTATTTAACTGAATAAGCCAGTATAAGAAAGCTTACCCTCACCTAATGTATTAAATGGTCTTAAAATATCTGGTTTGTCAAATCATAAATTAGTACTCAAGGTTGGAGTTCTTGTCAAGTTGCTAAAGAACATTGATCAAAAAAATGGTTTATGTAATGATATTAGACTTCAAATAGTATCACTTGGTAAGCATGTAATCGAAGCATATATCATATGTGGTGGCAATGTTGGTACCAGAACATTCATTCCATGAATCAATTTGATACTATCTGACAACAAAGTATCATTCAAGTTTCAAAGAAAACAATTTCCAATTTCAATTTGCTTTGCAATGACAAATAATAAAAGTTACAAACAATCTCTTTCACGAGTTGGATTATACTTGAATGAATCGGTCTTCACACATGGGCAATTATCATACACTTTCAAGAGTAAAAAGCAAAGATGAAGTGAAAAATATTAATATTAGATAGAGATGGTGAACGTACAAATAAGACGCCAAATATTGTATATAAGGAAATTTTTATAAACTTGTAATACATTTCAATCTTTGTATGCAATTTATCTTTCTAAAGTATGAAATGTTCATCGTCTTTTTTTATATGATATGTAACAATCTTTAAAACAATTTTTTTATACCATATGATTAATTACATATTTTCTTTTGTTCCACCTGTGTAACATTATAGCCTAGTATATAATAAAATAGAGAATATACTTATCATTAAATATGAGGGATAATTGATTAAGAGAATAAAAAAATGACATGTGCCAATAATGGTTTAAAATGATGACATGTGGCAATATTAGCATAAGAAATTGACACGTGTCAAAATAAAAGATGTTTTTTTATTAGACTGCCCACAGTGCGCCCTTAGAGGGGCTGCACATGGGTGAGGTGGAGGCTGCAGGTGTGGAGGGCGCAGTGGGGGAGTAGCTGCATTTGGTGTTTAGCACGTAGCTACGTGCCTTGCATTTGGTTTTATTTTTTCAACTCACACCACAAATATATAATTGATATAAAATAGAGTGTATGTGGGAAGGATGTGTTGAGGGTAAAATGTGATTGTTGGAAAAATTGTTAAAAAGCTGATGTGGTATGCTGATTAGGATGCATGTAGTAAGTGCATCCTTCTAGCGTTGCGGATAGTCTTAGAATAGATAGATTACATAACAAGCTAAAATTTTGTCTTCTTTAAAACTTGAATGAACTTTTTTTCAAATAATAATAAATTGATTCAATAAGCAAAATTTCAAATTTCTTACTATACTTCTTCAAAACAAAAATGTAGCATCATTAACATAGTTAACGTTTTGCTATAGATTAATAAAAAAAATACAATTTAAATATACCTCTTCATCCAGGACAATCAACTCAATGTAATAGTTATTGTTAGGAATTTTTGTTGGATGTATAAGTCAAATAATCTTAACCATTATAGTACAACTAGTAAGAAACCCGTGCGATGCGGCGACGACGACAATAATTTATAACATTGTACTCATTTTCTGTTAGTTTATCAATCATTTTGTGATATATTGTATAATACTTCTATTAATTGTTTTAGTCTTTACATCGATTTGGTCTATATCTGCCACAAATCTTATATATCTGAGTTAAATAATAACAAACACACGACTAAGGTTCTCATTAATGGGTAAGAGAAACATTGCTTAGTTAAGTTGTAAATGAATATAAAAATTAAGGGAAACATTACATAGCATAATTTATGAAATGAAAGTGTCCAAGTTTGATAAATGTGTTTCTCAACTAAAAACTAAGATATTGAAATACTTGTGTTGGTAAAAATGTGTTCAAATTTGGTATTTGGGATGATTTTAATTGCAGTTATTTATTGGGTACCTCAGATAGAAGACAGGCGTTGTCTGTGAATGTGGTCGAACTTCACTTGACTATTTTGATGCCTGTAGCCCTGTAACTAATTTAAGTCGCAACATTTTAGCCTTTATTATCTTTGGCTGTACACCAAGTCACATTTACTTTCATAGAATATACATAAAAGAAAAGCAAAGAACTTTTTAAAGAACTGGATTAATATTATTGATATAATTTCTCTTTTAATTAACCAGCTTAACATTCAATATAGAGAACAAGAGTTGCATGTTAAATACTGCGAAAATATCAACTTATTAAACCTGCAACAGGAATAAAATCACGTACCTTAAATTTATTTAAAAGAAACAAAATTAAACCAATATAAACAGACAGAATGCATTGTTAAATATGAATAAAAAAAGAAAATATTGGAAGCAAAAACGTTTAACATTTTGAGTGTTTGCAGCCTGCCAACATCAACTTATTGGACAAATGTCATCAAGTTCAACTCTATTCTGATCATGTCGTTCTAATTGTGCTTTGGCTGCAAATTAAGTATCATTTAACCTTCTTGGTTCATTTTTAGCAACTTGGGGTACATTTGTCACCACTATATCTCCTGGTTTCACCTTCTCTCTTTGGAAACTTATTATCCTTTGTCTGCAAATTGATAATTCAAAACACCTAAGCAAAACCCTTAAGGAACATAGAAAATAATATATAAAGTGCCTAGTAAACTTAATCTCATAAACAAACATTTGTTGTAGAAAGAAGCATAAGCAGGTCAACAAAAGAACTGATCTGAAAGCTAAACCGAGATTAGCAACTGTAACCTGCCCGCAATTTTCACCAAAATTTCCGTAATTTGATTTATTTTCATGATCTAATGCAAAGCAAAACATGCCTTGTTTATCCTCTATACCATGTAAACAAAGAATTTAAATACCAATTTCATGAAAACCACTAAAAATGTTAAATTAAGTTGATCTTAAGTCTTATCTATTTACTGTTGAATGTATAGCGCTTTTGGATACATTCTATTTTAATCACTTAATGATCACAACACTCATATTAAAGATGATAGCAATTCATAATGATCACATTTTCACATAAGTATTTATAGCATACAAATCCAGAAGGAAAAGTTTTTGTACATTATTTGCACCTGGCTAGTATCTTTCCTCAACCAGAAATGTGTGTCATAAAAGTATGCACCTCCCTTGCCAGATGTAGTCTACATACACATTAAAAAGGTCCAAATATTAAATTATTTTATTAATATGAACATTAAGAAACACTAAACTGTTTAAAACTATTAGCACCTGCAATTCACTGTATGAATCACCCGAATACAATATAATCAGATTTGGGGCTTAAAGTTCACAGTTCTCCATATTTCAGTCCCTGTATATCTTTCACAAAATCCGTGTCTCTTTATAACATATAGTCCGGTGGTTATAACAAAAATGGACAGTTGGTGGACATACCAATGATACCATTAATGCCCAACCAACAAGAATCATATATCCTGCATATCGTTGCATGTAAGATCTGTCTATTGTCTCAAATTGAATATCCGAACCTACAAAAACACAGACACAGAGTAGATCAAAGCCTCAAAAAGCTTTTAATTACACACCCTTAAACAAAAACAATTAAAATATAACAGGCATAAAAAAAGTCTGAGTTGTAAGAATACATGTATAAAGAATATTAACCAACTATCAACTAACCTTAAGTGCCTAATGTTAGCTGTACTTGAGGTATCGTTTCAACTAACCAAGGTATGCAAGATACAGCCTAATGCTTTTCTCAAGCTGCATCAAATGACAAATTATATCTATTGAATAAGATTAAAAGCTTTTACATAAAATATTGAGATCAATAAAACTGTGATTAGATAACACATAAATTAAAAATTCAAGATAACACTAATTGCAATAACTTACAAGGGCATTCACTGGCTTCACATCTCTGTGCACAATACCAATGTTATGAAGAAATTGCAAAGCATTTGCTGCAAAGAGAAATCACAAAGTATGTAACTTACCTTTTCTATTACTAAAATTATTACCCAAATGACATAATCAAATAACCAGAAGCATTTCATTTTGGCCAAACATTGAAATGTGATTACAGTGACTTGAAACTACAATAATGAGATAATCAAACAAAAGATTTCCATCTAAGCGCCCCTGAAATGTTCTACTCCTATTCATAAACTAATAAGCTGGAATTACAACCTCTGAATACAATCTAAGTAAGTTAATTCAAAATCTTACTTCATTGATGGTGATGAACATAATCATCATCAGTTGATTATCGTTCCAAACTGTTGAAGCCGCAGTATCATCAATTGAAACCATCATCACCAAATCTTTGTCGAAAACACACAAGCAACTCATTATCGCAACATTCCTCATCTCCTTCCTAATGTAAAGGAACTATTGTTGCTGAAGTGGAACTTAGGACTATTGTAAACACATCACATTAGATCAAAACATAATTAGGGAAATTACACACCAGTAATTTAAATTAACAAATCAAACTCATATTTTAATGAAACAGAAAACTCTCAGGTACCCTTACGAAACAAAAAAAAACAAATACTAAATTTTTATGTTAAAAAAATCAGCACACACATGACTACAGTAGAAGAACAATTCATGAGTATCAATGTACATGTGACTTAGAGTAAAACTTTGCATTAGATGTTGAATTTGAAGTAGAAATTAACAGTTAGAAGTCCAAACTAAGTTAGATTTACAGGAACACTCATATAACCCTGAAAAATAACCACTTTAAACAAAATACAATCGATCAAGTCTTAATCAAATCCATTGGAAACCTCATAATTAAGACGATATGTGACCCAAATCATAGAAACCCTAAAACGCAAAACCAAAATCAAGGGTGTGAAAGAAAACTCCAGGTTCGATTAAGAGTTTGCACTGTATAAGCTACGAAATCTGCTCATTTAGATTGCCACGTGTGTCCGAAGCCTGCTCCAAACTCAAGTTATATATGTGTATATTTACAAGTGTATATGTATACACACAGATGGGATATTGGAAGAATAAGATCTTTAGATTATTTTGAATAGAATCATATATTCAGAATTTGAGATCGATTTAGGGTAACATGGGTGTAACGTCGCTGGCGGTTCCGATCTCTCATCTCTTTCACTTCTGATGGTAGATGATGTAGGTAGATTGAAGGAGATAAAGAAGAAAAGCTGGAAACCAAAGCCATGGCCGATTTCTTCTTCTTCATCGCATCCTCATTTCTCCTTCTCTCTCTAATACTCTCTCTATCTCTAGCTCTCTTTTACAGACATTTGGGGAATTCAAAATTTGAACAGATTGTGTGGACATGGTAGTCTGAAAGGGATTTGGGCGGGATCAGTTTTGCAAGCTTTTGACATTAAAAAGTCTATGCAATAAACACTTGTACATCATGTCTTACAAGTTGCACAACTCTTAATTTTAAGAGTTTTTGTTAAAAAGACAATTTTATCCTTCCTATATGTATTATATAGTAGTATAAATATATGTCTTGCAAACATCTAATTCATTTAACATTGTGAATAGTTTTGAATGTATTGAATTTTTATTTTTATTTTTTGTTATTTTGCAAAACTGTATTTGAAGTTCGAACTTTGATGTCAGAATTAATAGTAATTATTAACATAATTTATGAAACTATATTATTAACATAATTTATGAAACTATAATTTAGGAAGTCAAAAAAATAATTTTGAAAATGATTCACATTAAATATTTTTTAATATTCGTAACTGTAAATATGTAAAGTTTTTAAAAACTTTTAATATAATTTATAAATTTAGGAAACTATATTGATTAGAATGATTGTGTGAATTTAGCTTTTAATGTGTAAAGTTTTCAATTTGAATTTAATGTGAGTAATGTATTTAAGAAGAAATTAATGTTTTTAAAAATTATGTGGCAACTTTTTTTAAATACAATAAATAGATAAAACGCACGTAATGGTTGCATTAACATTGCAGCTAATTGAATAATTGAGAATAATAATTAATCAATGAATTAAAAATAAAAAAATAATATATAGAACACAAATTGAAATGATTACTTATTTATGTCGACAAATATTAAATCAATATGTGATTCATTTTTTTTTTTGTTATTCAAGTAATGCAATTTTAATTTAATATATACTTTAAACTCTAACATCCAACTTATTTGTGAAAAATACGTAAAACATTAGAATTAATAAATTTTTATTTTATATTACATGTATCTTAGTATATGTGTCTAATTTAATAGAGTTCGATTTTATGTAGACATACAAATGAGATTAAAACATAAGGAAATCACATATGTTTCTAAAAGATATTATTGTGTCAATGTAAAGGTTTAAAAGAATTTTTAATTTATAATTTTAGAAAATTGTTTTGATTAGAATAATCAAGTACTTTGTTAATAATAATTATGTAAAGTTAAAATTAAAAAAGTAAAAGTTAGGATGTGTAAATTTAAACATGTTATCAAAAAAATTATACATTCATTAAGATATCAGTTGAACACATTTTAGTAAATTGGACTTAATTCAAACACATATGAATTGACATATCTTCAATAATTACATCACGTTAATAAATTTTTGTTTATTTAAATTTAAGCAATTTTAAATTTTTGTGAAGAAAACTGTTTCGTAATTATAAATTTAAATTTGATTTCTTCAATAACATAATACGTTGAGAAATATTAAGTTAAATTTAAGTGTGCAAATTAATCAGGAATTTGCACAAATATAAGCATCAATCAAGAATTTAATATTAAATTAGTATCTTATTACATGAAGAAAACCAAAAGATAACTGATGCAACACTGTAAAATAATTAGATTTTGTAATCTAGATAATATTTTGATCAAAGTTGGTCCAAAAGCTCATGTGTCCATGTAACAGCTTGAGTATCATCACTATTGGCATGATAACTAAAAATAGTATGCATCTCTATACCATCCTAATCCAACTTTTTAACCTCTCATATTGTGACAATTCCAATAATAATTCAATTGCTAGTTTTTCTTTAGAAAATTTGATGCTCAAGAGACCGAACTATGAATTCAATCACACCATTGACTTCTGCAATTTATCCTGTAATAAAGTTTGAGTATGAGAATATCAATACAAAAAGTAATATAAAAAGAGTCATAAACTTTGATCCGTTTTCTATTTTAGTTTACAAATTTTATTTTGGAGCAGAAATCCCATTGAAGTATCAAACTTTTTTCATCCCAAAATATATGCTACCCAAAAGAGAAATTGAGTCAAAGTTGGGCATCGAAACCGGTTTCAAACCCGAACCCGGGGTTCAACCCGGAACCGGACCCGGTTCCAACCCGGTCTACCTCCAACCCGGTTCCAACCCGATTGAACCCGGCGGTTCCTAACCGGTTCCATATTTAAATTTTTCAGGCGGGTCCAAACCGGTTCCAACCCGAACCGGTTCCAACCCGGTAGATAGAACCCGGTTCCAACCCGGTTTCAACCCGGTTTTGACCGTTTTAACCAAAAATTCGAGTTCTAGCCGTTAAACTAGCCGTTTGGACCGATTTCTAGCCGTTTTTTTAATGTTTTTTGGTCCAAAACTTAGTATAAATTGTTGTGGCTTGGTTTAGTTTGATTACACACTTGAAAACGAACAATCTAAGCAAAAAACGCTCTCGTTTCGTACACCCGACTGCTTTACACTCTTTGTTTCGCGATCCATTTTTATTACACTCGTATTTTAAACAAGTATAACTTTGTTAAAGCAACGGCTCACTCTACATCTTCTGTTGGTCAAGGTTCTAACACCGAAGTTACAGTTGTCCGTGTTCTTACGCATAGTAGGAACATGGAAATATGGTGGAACAAGGCAAAAAATGATTTGATCTTATTTTTTGAAAACCTAAACACTGGTGTAAACTTAACTACAGACGTTTGGTCTGCACCTCATGGTTTACCGGAATCGTATATTTGCGTCACTGCCCATTGGGTGGATCCCGTTTCGTGGCAAATGATGAAACGTACGATTGCGTTTGAACTTTTCCCGTATCCACATACGGCTGAATATTTGTTTCAACTATTAGATTTCGTAATAACACAATTTAAGTTGGAAAATAAACTATTTTCAATAGCATTTGATAATGCTTCAAACAACACTGCTGCAGTGGAAAAATTAAAATTAAAATACACACCATTTTGCAATGGTATATTTTTCCACAGTCGATGTGTAGCACATATTATTAACTTAGCGGTGCAAGACGGTCTTTCTTCACCGAATCTTGAAACTTTCAAATATGGTTTTAGAAATATGATACATGATGTTTTTAAAAAAAGTAGAAAAACATTTACCGATTACAAAAAATTGTGTAAAGATACGAACAGACCTTGTTATGGTCCTAATTGGGATGTACCTACTCGGTGGAACTCCACTTTTAAAATGTTTGAAAGTGCTTTAAAACAAAGAGCAAATTTACAAACATTTCATACGAGTCTTTGTGAAAGTGGTTACGCCGAACAATTTTAGGACTTAGCTTGGGAGAATATTCAAGATTTAAAAGATTTTCTTGAAGCTTTTAAAACCACCACTACAAAATTATCAGGGGTTTATTATCCTACTAGTCCATTGGTGTTACCAGAATTGTATTTGATGACGTCAAATTTAAAAAATTTTGAAATGAAAAACCAAATGTTTGAAGAAATGATAAGTCCAATGAAACTCAAATTAAAGAAATATTTTAAAGATTTACCACCCGTGTTTACTTGTGCCGCTGCTTTAAACCCAATTTTGAATGTTACGGGGGTTGAATGTTTGATAGACGAAATAAATGATAATTTGGATATTCATGAAGAAGATCCAAATTTTTCAAATGATGCAAAAAAAAAGTTTTCAAAAAAGTTTACAAAGTATGTATGAATTTTATTTAAATAAATATGGTCCTAATATAAACATACGTACGAGCACGAGCGCATCAAGCTCGAGTAGTAGACCTCGTGATCCGCTTCTTAGTTTATTTAATACCGTTCGTAATGAAACGGCAAAACGACAAAGAGGTAACACCCCTTCAAGTGAGCTCGGAAGGTACAGTGGAACATATTTTGTTTCCACTTTTCAATCCGAGGATTATCACAATTTAGACCTTTTGTCATGGTGGAAAGGAAAGGAATCCGATTATCCGATTCTATCCACTATGGCACGTGATTTACTAACCGTCCAAGCTTCTACGGTAGCTTCGGAATCTGCGTTTTCTCTTAGTGGCAGGGTATTATCTTTACGAAGAACAAGACTTACTCCGGAATCAGTAGAGATGTGTATTTGCTTAAAAGATCACTTGGACGCGATCGATCGAATTCAAAACATAACAAACCTCGAAGATGAAATCGAACTTGAAACAAGGGTAAACGAAGAGGAGGTGGAGGAAGGATTATCTCCCGACATATCCGATGAAGAACTTGCACAAGAAGCTCGTGCTCGTAAACGTACGCAAACGCAAGCGGGAACGAGCACGGAATAAAACGCATGTTTTCAAGTTATTGTATTTGTATTTATCTTTTTAAGTTATGTATGTCTTTTATTTTTTTAAATAATTAAAAGAGAAATAAATGTTAAATATGTTATTTTTATTTTTATGTTATGTACTTATGTAGTTATGTATGTAATTTATTGTAAAATTACTAGAAATAATAATGAATTTTTTTAATGTCATTATTTTTTTTATTCATGTTCTTAAATCAAGTATTTTTTTTTATTTATGTATGTCTTTTTTTTTAAATAATTGAAATATAAATAAATGTATTAAAAGTTATTTTTATTTTTAAGTTATGTATGTAATTTATTGTAAATTATTATAAATAATAATGAATGTTTTTAATATTATTTTTTTTTTATTTATGTATTCAAATTTAAAAAAAAAAAAAAATTTAAACCGAACCCGGTTTGAACCCGGTAGGTGTACCCGGTTCTGGACCCGACCCGACCCTACCCGGTTCTACCGGGTTTAGATCTACAAATGTGAAACCGGTTCCAAACCGGTTCGGGTTTAACTCAAAACCGGTTCCACTGAACCCGGTCCATTTTGAACCCGGTTCGGGTTGGGTTTTGAACCCGGTTTGCCCACCATTCATGCTATTCAAAAGAAACTCACATTTATCAGTAATTCCAAAAATGTAATTTTCCAAAAGTATCAATTCCTAGTCTGCAGCTCTTTCTTCACGTAAGCATTGCAACTCCCTAAGACAACAAATCACTTCAATTGCAACTCCCTAAGACAACAAATCACTTCAATTCATCCTTGTCTTCTGCTTATGACTTCGAGAGTTTTGGTTTCAAGCAATTGTGATCAGTGGCGGATGTACATAGATAGAATGGGTTCACAGGAACCCATCGAACTTCGGCTCGTTAGTAAGAAAAAATTTTTCGAAAGGGTTTAACAATAGGGTGAACCCACTAATATTTTAGGGGTGAATCCTGAAGTGAACCATTAAGATTTTTAAGAGTGAATTATTAATGAAATTTTTACAGTAATTTGTCAACTTAATTGAGACAAGTGATATTTGTTAGAGAAAATCTTGATAATCGATGATTATATTTTATATGATCGTGTTAAAATCACTTTTCGGTCATATAAACTTAGCAAACAAAATGGTAGTTATTAGTAATTAAACCCTCGAATCAAGTTAATTTTGGTCATACAAACTTAGCAAATTTCGTTTAGGTTTCGGGGCGTTGCTCCGAACCCTACAACAGGCGTTGTCTCCTTGACCCATGCCTGCTGAATGGCCAGCAGGACCGCCACCTTGGACCCCACAAAGGCGCGTGACCCCTTGACTCCCGCTTGGTCTGGAGCTCAGAAATATTAAACGAAAATGCACTATGTATTTTCAAACTCTTTAATGATGACGTTTTAAAAATCACTTTCTGAAATCAATATTTCTTCCCAAAATTCGTTTAAGTTTCGGGGCGTTGTCCCGAATCCCACAAAGGGTGCTGCCCCTTGACCCTTGCCCGCTGGCTGGCCAGAGGGACCGTTACTTAGCTCCTTGGACCCCACCAAGAGCGCTGCCCCTAAGTCTCCGCAAGGGGGCAACAACCCCTTGACTCATGTTTGGTCCGGAGCTCAGAAATCTTAAATGAGTGTTAAGTCCGCACCTCCGAACTCTTTAATGACGATGTTTTTTTTAATTATTGACTTAATATATCGCACAGTTATTATGTGATGAAACTTACAAGACCCGAACCGTTAAACCGACCCGGAAATTTTTATGTTTGGTTCTATCTAATTGAAACGTTTGAAAATAGTGAACCCACTGGAAAAAATTCCTGAATCCGCCACTGATTGTGATCATTGTGTTTCTATCCTTCCGTTCCTCAATAGACTACCATAATCTTTTATTAGGGTCTAATATCATATTATCATAAGGGACCAAGGTTATAGGACACAAATTACTCCCATCAGCCAACTATTTCTCAATTTCAGTTCTTTCAAATGTCTAACCAGAAGTTGTTGCAACAGGATCCACCATAAATTCTCGATTAATCCGGCTGTAAAATGTTTGAAGTGGTTCCAACAGTTGACTACTCAATAAAGTTCGTTTAGTCAAATATATTTTTTCTTTTCCTTAAACAAGTTGCATCTGCTCGTTCCAATAAAGCAATTATTTGATCCATTTAAATTATATCTAGAGAATTATGAAGAATTGCATAAACCAGATGTTAGGGCTGGCAATTTCAGACACGAACACGTTAACACGACACGACACGACTTTAACATGTTTCGTGTTTACCCTTAACATGTTTCGTGTCTAAAACAGGTCTACACGTTAAGACCTGTTTATTTTTCGTGTCTAAACAGGTAAAACCCGCTAAGACCTCTTAAGACATGTTAAGACCTATTAAGACCTATTAAGACCTGTTAAGATCAGTTAAGAACTGTTAAGACCCGTTAAGACCTGTTAAGACATGTTTACAATTTAAAATAAATAATATAATAAAATATATGGGCATATGTGTAACCGATTAGCTTCAAAAAATTTCTAATTGTCTAACCTTAGTTCTTTAACAGGTTCCTTAACAGGTTCTTTAACGGGTTTTAACAGGTTCTTTAACAGGTCATTTATCTTGTTAATTCTTAACAGGTTCCTTAACGGGTCTTTTCGTGTTTACGGGTTTTTAACAGGTCGTGTTCGTGTTTGAAAAAACAGACACGCTAAGAATTCATGTTGAGTTCGTGTCTTACCAGTTCGTGTTTCGTGTCTTAACGTATCGTGTCTTAACGGGTCGTGTCTGACCCGTTATGACAGCCCTACGACAGATGTATATATAAATAACAAAAAAAAAAACACACACACACAAGTGATTAGCGTTCTTCAAATAATATTATCAAGAAGAACATGAACAAAATTGGAATTAAGGTTTACAAATAAAATATGACCAAAATAGGAAAAACGTATTGAAATGCGAATAACATGATTTTAAGCTAGAATGATTATTGAATGGATGAAACTTACTTGTGATGTCAATTACAGAAAAGTCCAATGGATAGCAATGGCGATTACAACCTATAGCATTTGATCTACAATCAGAAATGAAAAAAATTGGGAAGAACATTTTTAATTGTCGAACCATAAACTATAATAAAGATGACTAAAAAACACATGAACTTACATATGAAGGAGATTTCAAATCGTAGGGTTTGTTATACACAAAACCGAATCAAAATCAAAAGACCATATTAATATGCAAAAAATCGTTAGGAAGTTTGAACATTTGATAGATAAAACTTACAATCTAAGATATATTTTATATTACACCCAGTATCGTGGATGGCTGACGATGGAGAAGAAGGTGTGACAGGTATGGTGAATCTCTCAACCGGCTGAGGAAGGAAATTTAGGGTTTCCGCTCAAAGAGGGAAAATATGAAGACGGGTTATAAGAATTTATACATGGGCTATCGAATATATCCATAGATTTTCAAGACCTGCGTGTAACTTTGTTGATATGGTTTGAGTGGGAAATGAAGGATAAAAGCTGGCTCATTGAAGGACAACCTTAATCTTAAAGAAACATAGTGAGCAACCTTAAAGAAAAAGTTGCAATAGTTAAAATGTTAAAAGATAAGCAGGTTTCATACTTTTATTGGGTTTTTTCTTTTTTTTTTACAGCTTTTAAACCGGACCAGAAATCGAATTTTGACAAAAATATTAACCCAAGCTCAAACCATGCGCAAAATTCTGGGTTGGTCATGATCCTGGTCCGCTTCAGCCTCTAGACCAATTAATGCAAACCCAGACTCACAATGAATCTCCCTAATTTATTCTTAAAACTCTCTTTAACCGTAAGACAACCGAACACACACTATATGTTAACTGCAAACCATCAATTCTCATCAAACATGTGCAGTTTAATATGCAGAAAAGCCAAGTCTAACCAATGAAATGATATGCGGGGAAAGTTAAATTTACATCTTAATATGAACTTTTAATAAAGTGTAAAGATCTGGCTGGATTAATAAACAGACAAATACGGGGCCATCATTATAGTGCAGTTAATACAAATGTTTGAAAACAAACTAAAAACTTCCAAACAGCTTTAAATATAAGCCTACCGACTGATAAACGAGGACATTCAGTTTTCTCATACTCATCTTCAATTTTTTTAGTGTCATTTGTGCCAATGTCCTGCAAAAACAGTCCTAAGAATAAATTAGGGGATTTGGTCCCGTTCACTTATGTTTTAACTTGAATAGATAAGATGGGTTAAAATTAAAAAAAAAAAAAAAAAAAAAAAGAAAAAGAAAAAAAAAAGAAACCTTTTTTAAAAAAAGTATAAAAAATAGGTTATTGTTGACCTCTTCATCATTCTTGTCACGGAAGTCGCCTTCATCAGCATCATAATAATCAAGAAAATTTGCAAAAAGATTAGCATGAAAATAGCTACATTATCCCTATTCTTGATTAATTTGTTCAAAATATTCCCTTCCTTAAAAATCCTAAAATGGGTACACAACCAAGGCAATGGTAAAACTTTTTTGTACAAAATATAAAACGATACACCTACCTTCCGATCCTTTCACCATCTTCAAGCAACTTCGATAATCGATCACGATTAAGAGGAAGCAGCTCTGCAGCAGGGAAGACAGAATCTGAAATCCAAACAAAAAAGTATGTTTTATGAGATCCATATAAATGAAAAATATATTAAACGATACAACTACCTTTTGATCCTTTCTCCGTCGCGACGAGTGTCTAGTCCCGAATCTCCGCCACCCACTTCCCCCACTTCCTCATCCGTATCCCCTTGTACTTTGCTGGCGACCCTGCTAATTCGCCAGGTCCGACGACGGTGCCGGTTATCTGAAAGGGATAATCGATAAGCAAACACCAACGACATAGGAATTGACAATGATGAATCGAGGAGTTGAGGAGATGACAAACTGAAGACGATGTGGTGCACTGGTGCAGAAGATAAGAATGGCAGGTATGGGCTGAAACTTGGATGTAGACGTGGTGGTCAAAACTAAAAAACCAATAAAATACTATTCATAACACCTTCTTTCAATATATACTAATTTTATCCCCGTCGCGCGTTGCGGCGAGGAATTCCTAGATTGTTCGTTTTAAAAATACCACATGTTACTAAACATGAATAAAAACTTATGAGTTATTAAAAAACGAATTAGTAAGAACCTGAGGGACTGCAAGTTAAGAATAAACATCATTGAATCCAAACACATCAACCAGCTTGAATTTCAGCAATTAAGAATATGAAGGAATGCTACTTATGACTAACCGTCATTGAATCCAAACACACCAACCAACCTGAATTTCTACACAAATTAGGCGTAAATTCAAGTTTTCTTTTAACGTAATAAATGGCTTATCTGAAAACCATGCAAGTGTGCATATGAATATAAGTGAATAAAAAGATAACAACAATAAAAAAAGCCTACTTTAAATCGTGTGCTTATAGCCATCAACAGATCATGTACACGATTCTTTTATAAGTTGCTTAGTGACGTTAGAAAACACAAATTTTAACGTATTCTCAGTTTTTCCTTTGCATCAATTTGCTACATTATATTCTTCATTATCTTATCTTAATACAATCAAATTTGGGTTCGCATTTAATTTGGAAATACATTGACCATTTTCAAATGTTACACCACTTTCAAGGTAGGTGATAGGAATCGATCACACAGCAATAGATCAATCGTTAATCAAACACATAAAACACTACAATGGAGGAATGATTTGTAATATTAATCGAGTATGGAAATTACAGAGAATGAAATCAGAATGCAAATATATTGAATAAGAACAAAATGATCACAAGGATCTACAAAAGGATAATCAACCAGTAAAATGGTCCTAGGGCTCAGCCCTTCTCATGCATATGCCATGAGCCTCCAAATCCTAACAATAAATCTCCCCCCTCTCTCACAAAACTAATGATCCTTATTTATAGAATTAGAAACTACACTTACCCCCTCCCACAATTACAAAATACTACTAATCAACAAAATAGAATAAGATCTCTATCAGTAGGAAAAATATATTAGTTAAAAATAAAAGCATAAGTTGGATGCTCAAGATGGAGTCCCAATGACCTGCTATGTATACAACTAAGGAGCTATGCAAACCATCATCAATCCAGGGCAAGAAACTACAACATACAAAAAGTTTGGTGGCCTCCTTCAAGCTAGTCTATGGAGGCACAAAATACCAGCATACCCTTTTATGAAAGTTTGAATCACAACCCTTGGAACCGGACTCTGGTCAATTTGGTCACACACATGACAATATGTGTGATAATTTAAAACATATTATGTTGAAGACATGATTAATAGATCCATCAAAATAAAATTGAACATGGGTGTTTGATCTATCTGGTGATTGAAATACAGGTTGTAGTGGTTGTTTTGTTAACTAGACTCTAAATTGTTGTTTGAAATGGCTGAACAAACAAACTAACCAAAAAAATTTGGTTGCAGCCATCAAGCTAGTCTATGAAAGCACAAAATTCAAACACATCAAGCACAATATTCAAACCAAGAAAATTAGGTCACAAGAGGGGAGCAAAGACGGAAAGCAAGAAAATCTACTTACACACATTCGAAGAACCAGAGCAATTACGAACATGTGTACAGAATCAGTTCTGAAGGAGTATTACGTCCCTGTGCTTTTCCTTCCCGCATATGAGGTTTGAGGTAGGCGTACGTGACGATTTCCTACTGAATAAAAGATATATGCGAGTGGGAAGAAGCTGAGCAGGTATGTATGGGCTTGGTAAGAAGCAGGTATGGGTTTGGGAAGAAGCTGCAGGTATGTGGTGACCAAATAAGGTGATATGTGGCCAAACCTAAAACCATAAAAGATCATATAAATTATGTGGTGTGTCAGTTTCTTTCTTGCTTTATAATTAGGTGCCAAAACTCAAAAAACCGAGAACCTGCTATTCATAACATTAGCTTTTATGTGTGGCTCGCAAATTTGTGGGGATCGTGAAGTCTTGAGGAGCCATTGTGGACCTCAATCCAGACAATTGTTGTTGGACATCAGTCATTGTCCTTTCTCTTTCTCAAAACCTTTGATGAAATTCAAGATTTAGACTGAGAAAGTGACATCTTCTTATCTTTAGCCTTGTTAACTGCATATAGTAACAATTTTGAGCAAAAGTCAAACAAAACATGAGACCAAAATTTATAATAAACCAACATACCTCGGTAAGAAGATGGCATAAGAAAGTGTAAAAAATTAAAAGTAAATCATATCATAACCATGATGACAATGCTGGTTAAAAAACAAAATGCATACAAAACGACTCCTTTAGTTGTGAATTAGTAAAATATATAAATATACTATAAATAATCCTACGTATATAAAGAAAGCATGCATACAACTTGGAATTGTAACCGCAATAAGAATTGTTAAAAAAAGTAAGTTTTGAAAAATTCACGTAGGAATAAATCAAGAGAGCAATCAGCAAAATTATGAAAATAGATTGTGAAAAAAGAAACCTATACTCCATAATGTTACCTATGTGACTTGTTATAGAAAACCAACATATCCGACATGTTAAATAAAGTTGACATATTTAACATGTTTAATAAAAAAAATGATTAATTAGCCCATTTGAGTGATTTTGATGGGTTATCCACTAAAAACTTTAAGAAGTTTTACTAAAAACTCTATGTAGTATATAGAAAAGGAACCTTTGATTGAAATTACTCAAGTATGCAACTATGGTCAGAACTCAAAGCCAGATTGTGTCTGATGTTTGCTCAATCCAACACGATTAGAATGGTAAAGATATCAATTGCATATATGACCTGTAAAAGTGAATGTGAATATGTCAAAAAACTAATTATTTAAACAAACATAACACACTGAAATAAAAATAACAAGGCGAGCTCGTAAACTAACATAACATTTTTTGTTTCTTTGATGTCCATGAATTATTGCCTTCTCTTATAAACATTTATGAGCTTTTAAAAAAAATTACAATGACGTGTTTTAAAAATTTACAATGTCTATAGTTAAATCACTCACTATATCGATAACTGATAAGTAAGAAATTCATACGAAGTAATCTATCACACCTAACCTAATTTGATATAGGTAACTCCCAAACGTTCAAATAGTTTCATGAGGTAAAGAGGTGATAGCAAGCCAAGCTTAAGCTGCGATGGTATTCCACCAGGTGAATTCCTTGACTGCAAAATACTACACCAGCTCAATCATATATAAATTTTTATTTAGGTGAAGGAGTGTCATAATCTTAAATTATATATATTATAAAGATTCATTTTTTGTTTTTATTTTTGATACCCATGAGAACCCACTTACGTGGTAAACCCCAGGTCCCACTCAACACCGGACTAACCGAGAGGAACAGGTAAAGTACGGTCGCAGGCAACCGGGTCGATGGATTCCAAGGAAAATTGCTCTAAGTATTTAGTTATATGTAACTATGGCTTTACTATTCAGTTACAAAAATAACAGTTATATATTATTTATCATAGAAATGAGAAATGCATGAACCTGTGATCATTCTGATAGCCACTGACCACCAACACCAATGACTGCTTGAATACCTTGGGCCATCTGTGTTGATAGATGTCTGAACAATGTCCTCTACAAGTTTTGGCAGGTCGTCCACGCTATCTACAAGAAAAAGTTCATATATATTATATCATACTTACAACAATAAAGAAGAAACTGACAATTTTCCTGGACTTTGGTGTTGAAGAAAGAGCAAAATAAATTAATCACAAATAAAGTACCTGGAAGACGATAAGCAAAAAGATCTTGTGTTCATGGTGATTGTGACTCTGAATATCTTGCATAAAGCCTTAACCCGTTAGATCGATATGCAAGCTTCTTTGAGCTGGTATTAGAAGATTGTGTTTTGGACTCTGAAATAAATTGTAGGTTTTTGCAACTCCAGAAGTTCAGATGGGGTTCCTTCCAGATGCAGGGGCTTCACTTGAAATTTAATAGGTGAAGAAAAATATATATTCTTTTCTAAAAAAATAGACCCTAAACGACTAACACTCTTATAAAACGAAACCCTAAAGCAACCAACACAATTTATCACCAACCAAAAACCCCGCAAATAGATCTTAACGAAACCTAACGCAACCAACCCAATTTATCACCAACCCAAAACCCCTCAAAACGAATGGAAACCAAAGAAAACCATCAGTATCTGAATCAGAGGCGGCAGAGACGAACCTGGATTTGTTGATGAGCACCAGTTGTTGACTCTAGCAGAGGAACTGCAGAAGATGGAGGTCGACGGTGAAGATGGGCACGGATGCGATGGTGGAGGGTTGTTGACCTTTAGCAAAAGAACTGGTGGTGGTGGCGGCGTAGGTGGAGACACAAAAGGAACGGGTGGTGGTGGCGTAACCTCTAGCAAAGGAACCGGTGGTGGTGGCGAAGGTGGAGACAAGTCTGGAAAGAAACTGGTGGTGGCATAGGGTGGTTGATCGATGTGTGGTCATGACTGAGAGCTTAGAGGTGTGGAGTATGGGGAAAGTATGGGATAAACAGGAAGCAAAAAGAAAATGTGGTTAAATCACAAAACAAAAAACATTCCTATTTTTTGTTGAAAAGAGCATATATTCCTTGTCCATAACCCATTCTATTTCTAAAAATATACTAAAGCATATAAGTTATAAAAATAAAAGTAAAAACTAAATACGTCAGCCGCAATGGCAACATCAAAGTAGAAAAGTTCTAAAAATATGAGTAAAAAAATAAAAATATGCTAAAATTTGTGTCTCATAAAAAGGATTGAGTCATGTTGCCATGACGCAATGAGAGTAAAGAAAGAGAAGAATTTAAAATTAAAAGGTTAAAATACCATATTCTTCTCTTTTTCTTTCAAACTTTTAAATTGTTTGTTTAAAGATTTTTTAATTTAAGCAATTAAATAGGATAGGATAGATTTAATAAAATTATATATGTTAGGGTATTACCACTATCTTTAAATGTAGTTATTATTTTTACCTACGTTCGATTATCTAACAAGCAAAATTTCAAAATAGAGAATTTTAATTTGTGATGGCCTGCAACTCGATTTATTAATTCGTATAAATTAATAAAACCCAATGTTGATTTAGCTAAAATTATAAGCAAAATTTTATAAAAAAATTCTCTGCAAAAAACAGTCCGCAACGATTGTCAATCTGTCAAAAAACGATATATCAATTGTTTCTCCTAAGAAATACGAACCAAACTTAAGCGTATAATTTTAAGAATAAGAAAACCGAATCATATGAAAATGTCTATGATTACGACCAAAATGATATAAACGATACAAATAGTCAATAATGTAAGGACTTGTTGTATGCATGTGGATAATGCGTAAAAAGTAATCAAACTTATGTGTTATTATAGGATTATGTGCTAAACATGTATTAGATGTTTAGGATAAACATTGGGAATCAAACACAAGCGAAATCGAATCGACGGAATCGAAAAACTAAGAAGTGAAGTCGTCGCGGTACGGCAAGATCCCTTGGCAAAGGGCTTGGCGGTATGTGACCTTTAGGATTTTCGTTATTTGAATAAAAATGTAATAGTGTTATAATTTTAATAAAAGAAAGCTCATGTGAATTTGTTAACTAAATTCACATTCTAAAACACACACACACTGGGATTTAATTTAAAATATGAATTCATCTTATATAATGAATTATATGTAAGATCTAAAAATAAATTTCATTTAACTTAAAGGGTATAATTTATTCAAAATAAAATTTATTAAAATAATTAAAAATTATAGTTTAGTTACTTCATAAACATGTCATAAAACTTATTATATAAATATACAAATAAGTTTTAATAAATAATTATTGAAAATATATAGTAACATAACTAACACTTTATATGGTTATAAAACTTCTCAAGTTTTATTATTAAAAGTTAATTGTAACATTATAGTTAAACGTTGTATTTTTTAAAAGTTTATAATCTTATAAAGTTTATTTATATATAAAAATTTATAATATAAAGAAATTTGAGGGTGAAGTTGTGAATTACAAAAACTAGGATTATAATTAAAAAGAAAGATAGTCAAAAGGCATCAAGTTACAAAACTACAAGAACTTAAAGGGCAATTTTTGATTTCTTCTTTCCTGCTTCTTGTTCACAGCCACGTTTCCACCATGTTTGGCCGCTTCTTGGAATTTTAATCAATCTAAAACGTAAAAATTGATGCAAATCATAACTGCAATGCGTTTCATAGACATTAATAATCGAAAACGAATGAGTAATTGGAATATTAATCTTGGTTAATGCTTATTATTACAAACCGAAGTGCACCTGTAAATTATAACTCGAATTCGATCCAATCCAACACCAAAAAAAATAAATTCATTTTGCAGAAACACAGGCGCCCTTCTTCTGAATCAAACGACACCAAGTTAACTTTCTAATTCGCTCTCAAACTCTTAATCAAGTTCGTGTATCATCGAGAACAAAGTCATACTCAAACTCATTCAATTCAACACCAAATCAAGTAAGTAATGGGTCTAATCCATTCGGTTTTTTATGGGGATCATTAGCCCCATAATTATAACAACTCGAAATGTATGAAAGGATCGAATCGAATTCTAGGGCTCATTGGTTTGAATGAGTTCATGAATTTGAGATTATGATTAATAAAAACGAGTTTTATCTCAAACTAGATTATAGACCCGTGTACTACACGAGTTTAAAAATAAAAATAATGCAATTTTATGATGTTTTATTAAATTTAAGTACATAATTAAAAGAATTTTATTACATAAAGAATATAAAATAAAAGTATAATTAAGATTTAAATATTTAACATTTTTTTACGTCACATTTGTGTTTTATTTGAAATTAAATTTTTTTATTGTGTTTATGCTTATATTATGAATTTCAAAAACTAAAAAAGTTGTTATCAATTAATAATTTTTGTAATAAATTGTTAATATAATTAATATTTGAAAAATAACAAACTTTGTTTCAGTTTAAAATAAAACAAAATACATGGTTTTGTTCTATAAAAAAAAGTATTAATAGGATTTAACACAATACTAAATTAATTAGAAAAAGATTTTAATTACACATTCCTTAAATATAATTTTATAAATAAAAGAATATTTTTATTTAATTATCATTTAAATTAAATAAGAAAGTGAATGTGGGAATGCCATGTGGCATTTACGTGGAATCATTTATTAGTAGTAGGATAAACAACATAGCCTGATGGTAAAACGTATGGGGATGAGTTCTTGGTTCGGTGTTTGAATCTGGTTCACACTGGGTTTTCTTTTAAATCCTTTTTATTCTTTTATTTTTATTTCCTTAATCAAATGAACTCCGAAAATTCGAAAAAAATTACAGAGATTCTAAAATATTATTTTTAACATTCTGTAAAAATCTGAGAATTTTTCAGATTAAATTTATATTATTTTGTTATTTAAATAATTTAAATTTGTATAAAGTGCTAAAACATCTCTAAAAATTCTAGAAAAATTCCAGAAATTCTAACATAATGTTTTTAACATTCTGTAACAATTTGAGAATTTTTCAAAATTAAATTATATTATTTTGCTACTTAAATATTAGTTAAACAGTTTTAAATATATAAAATATACTAAAACATTTCTAAAAATTCTGGAAAAACAATTATTTTTCAACAATATTAACATTCTGGAAATTTTTAAATAATTTTTGGAATATTATTTCACAAATTTGATATTTTATTGTTTAAATAAACTTTAAAGATATAAGTATTAATTATAAAAAGTAATTTAAAAGGTCAGAAAATTATTTTAATATTCTGAGATTAATGTTATGATATTATAACTACAAGTTTTAAGAAATCTATTAGTAAAAATACATATATTTATAAAATGTTAATTCTTTAAATCATTTTAAACAAATAACTATTTATAACTCATTTTTATGCATAAATCTAATATATTAGTAAGATATAAATTATTATTTTATCATAAACCAATATAACAAGATTATTCTATTTATTATTGTATTTTAAACACTCTTAATTACTATATCACAAAAGTTATAAAATCTTTTCAAACTATTATTCTAAGCTTAAATCAAAAGGGGACTTGTTGGTCATTTGGTCAAGCATAAGCACATACTTAGAAAGATCTAAGCTGCATTCTTGATATAAACTTAGGTTGAGTTGGTGGTTCGTTTCTACCTAAACACAAGCAAGAACTAGTTGGATAATTCTAAAGCAAAAGCATGTGAGTTTTCTTATACTCCCTTTTTACATTTTTTGTAATCTTTGGGATGTTGCACATGTCATATCAAACAATGTTATTCTAGAGTTATAAACAAATACTACGATGCAATTCTATAGTTTAAGTTAGAATTAGATTTGAATGTTATGTGTTGCCTATTTGTTTGTGTATCTATGTGTTATTATTATTGGATTATCATATACAATACATTAGTACTAGTAGCCTTTAATTAACATGACTTATGTTCATGTTTAATATTAAAGGTGAAATTGCCAAAAACTATAAGTATACTAGTAACCTTTCTTTAATGACTTTTGTCATTATGTTGGAAAGGTGAAATTGCCAAAATCTATTTATCAAACATGGAGGAACATATACATATTTAGATCAATTCTTATTAGACTATTGTTGCATCTTATTTCTATTATACATATATCAAACTATATGAGAATCTCACAAACTATGCAAATAGTTGATGAAAACCTTATTTTACATGTGTAACAGGTTAGTTGCTTGGATGAAGACACTTAAGCTATTTGGACCTAGTTAATAAAATAAACAATGTTATTTACTTTGGTTTTGGATTGTAATGTTGGATTATGTTTTGTTTTGTTTTTGAACAATGTGAATGTTGATTTATTTTATGTTATGAATGAAATTGGATTATTAATCATTGTAACTTACAAAGTAGCACCATGAGTTATGAACAATCAAACTCACGCCCCAACGTATTCCGTCGTTGGTTGGGGTGTGACACGGTACGCGAAGCGAAGCGAGAGTTTGGACTCCGGAATCCTTGGAGGTACGCCAAGGCCATGCAAAATCGGCCTCGACGGTACGCGACGGGTCCCAACATACAGATTCTAATAAAGAGCAAACCCAACTCATTTGTTCGGTTTCTATCACACACCACCGAGTCTTTTCTCTCAAATTCGACCTAAAACTACTGAAATCAAGCCTCTAACTCTCTGGAATCACCATTGAAGCCATTTCTTGGTGATTGAAGATCATAGGGACATCAAGGAAGCTTGGGAAGCTCTCAAATACCAAGAAGATCGAATCCATCCACATTAGGAGTTCCACAACCTCTGTCCAACTCTAAATCAGTCATCTAAGAGCTTCTAAGGTAGTCTCCTATTCTTATCTATGGTTAGATCGTACATGCATGATGTAAAAACACACGTGCAAGTGTGTTTTAACACATGCAACTCCATGTGACTAGTTTACATGAAATTGTTGGTGATTTGATGTGTTATTTGATTTAGATCTAATGATTTTTGAATAGATAAGTGTTTGGATTGAGATTGATAAGTTATTGTGTTGATTTTGGTAAACTTGCCATAAAAGGAAACTTTTATGTTGCATGTCATAGATTTGTGATGATCTAGACATGTCTAGATGTTGTCAAATGGATATTGAAGTGTTTAGAAACACATTTGGGTATTCGATTTTGTCAAAAACATGATTTGATAAGAACTTACTATTTATGGAAACTTTTGTAAATCAAAAGAGGCTTTTAATGTTTTAACATGTTTTAGTAGTTTGTGATTATTGAAATATGTTTAAAAATGGTTTTTAACATATTTGGAAACTTTGATTTGTAAAAACGAGCTTTTAAACGGATACTTACTATTTTAGGAAACTTTACTTGGGCAAAACGACATAAATGGTGATTCATGCACAAACGATATGTTTTAAGTATTTAAATGTGTTTTTATAAACATATTAGAGGTATTGGCTTTATGAAATGAGATTTCATAACTACACTTTCCTAAAATAGAACCTTTCCAAAAATGGTAACTTTTACGATCCTTACACAGTACTTTAGTGAACGTTGTACGATTAGAGTCATAGGATGCATATGGGTGTCCTACTTGTGTTTATGACACATAAATTGTCACACCCCGAGCCGGCGGGGTTGGATCGTAGTCCCCGTCGGGCGGAAGGTTCCCGGGGCGCGATATCGTGAGTGATAATCGAGATGATCAGGTTGTTTACATTGCACATGATATAAATGAAAAATGCTAAATAGAATAGAATTACAAAGTTAAATTACATCAGTATCTGTTCATAATTTAACAATGTAAATCTACCATCAACATCATAAGTTCTCTATCTTGTATCTGCACAAGATATACAAAATAAAATGTATAATGATGTTCCAAAAGTATGCAGGTCCAAAAACACTAGGTCCTCTATCTGGCATCCTAGTCCAAAAGCATTAACTTCTTAATTGACATGTTCGTCACCTGAGAAGTCATGCAAAAGATCAAGTCAACACATGGTTAGTGAGTTCATATAGTTTAATGTTTGAAAAATAGCTTTGTAAACCCTCTTTAGGTAACAACCCTAACCTCATTAACATCACCTGTATCATCTGACTCGGTATGCTTATATATAGGGCATATGCAAGGGTCAAGCCTACAACCCGCCCCGACACCATCCCACCACATACTAAGCCATATAGGACATTGCTGTTAATGATAATTAGGCATTTTACCTACCCTTTTGATTCCATCTTCATCATAGTTCTAACATGCACATAAAACATTTGATAACCCCTGGGTAACAACCTTAACCTCATTAACATCACCTGCGATATCCGGTTTGGTATGCTTATATATAGGGCATATGCAAGGGTCGAGCCTACAACCCGCCCCGACACCGTCCCACCACATACTAAACCACATATGACATTGTTGTTAATGAAAGTTAAGCATTTTACCCACACCATTAACACATAAGTTCTGATGTTCTTTGTTCCTGTAACTATACAAAGTTGAAATCTCACTTGATTTCTTTAGTTCATCAATCAATTATGATCAACCATAACATTTGTAGAGACAGATAATAAATGCTTAGATAAGTAAATAAATAAACATTTAATTAAAATCTAAGACTTAATGATTGGGCTTTGGTCATACTCGAGTAGACTAGTCTAGCAATCTAAGTTCTTAGTAGTGGAGGAAAATCTGTAAATATCATCAAGCATGCGACCTACACTCAATCAGTCTAGCTAGGACATCTTTTGAATTATAGGATTTTATTGACCGTTCTTGATCGTTACTGACCATACTTGACCGTTCTTGACCGTTATTGACCGTTCACATGCTATCTTTGATATTTCCCAGATATTCCTTTGAAAATAGACCGTTGCAATTTGATCGTTGATAATAGACCGTTTGAAAATAGACCGTTTGAAAATAGACTGTTGCACAAGTATACATAATTGAAACAATTATCTACTTATGATAAGTAAATAATCCTTTTTGAAACCTGCAATAAGTGTTCCTAGATATAATCTAGGTTAACAAATTTGGTTACAGATAATAAGTATGTTAAGTAAAGCATTTAAGTAAATATAATCCAAGAAAATAATTTACGCATGCTTCTCAGCCCCGCGTTTGTAAAACAAAATGTTTAGAAAAGGGGCAATGAACTCACATGCCTCGCTGTGTCATGTACTATAACAAAATGCGCGCTCTTGTTTGTAGACTAAGTATCTTCAGTTCCTGAGTTGTTTTAAAAGAGTTTGAATACGATAAGTATACGTATTAGTCGTCGTATCTAAGGGTTGGTCTTGGTGTGCAACTAAGTGTCCTATGTTATTAATGTGCTTCTAAGATTTAATCTAACTAATCTAACTTATTACCCTATTATAATCCCAATCTCATAAATAATGACCATTACACCTTAGTGATGTATGGTTCACTTTGTCCATCTTCAATTTCTTTCAATTATAACATTTTAACCACCTCACTTTACCTTGTTAAGTTAAAAATCATTTCATATAATTTAAAGAATATTTTAATAAAACTTATAATTTTATTTGAGAAATTAGGTTCAACAAGTTAGGCTTAGGTTAATCGCATTCAATTAACCTTAAACCTGTCACTGGATCTTTGTTTCCAATAGTTCTTTGTTCGTCCGCGTGTATAACTTAGCTTAGAGTGTTCAATTGAACAATCTAACTTAGTTATATATTCGAATGAAAGCTCTAAGTGTTAGGTGTTAATGTTGATATTAATACCATAGCCTTAGGCTATAATGCCCAAAATTTATGTTCCTTAGTTCGTTCTAAGCTTTGAGTACTTGTATATTCATTTCATTGCTCGTATAACGAAGTTCAATAGCCCTAGGTCCTAAATTTCCCTGATTAGTCAACACTTTAGGTTCAATCACCATTGGGGTAGCGAACCTATTGGCATTGAGTATAGGTTCGGCGAACCTTTAAGGTTCGGTTATAATACTAGGTTCGGCGAACCTTTGAGGTTCAGCCTTCAAGGGTTCATGATTAGAGGTTCGTGGCTAAGGTTTGGCTGTGGTCACAGGTTCGGTCAGCATGAGGTTCTCCTGCTGTAGGTTCGCTCACCCTAGGTTCGTCCATACTATGTTCGTTTCTCCTCAAAGGTTCGCCTACCATGGAAGGTTCGTGGACCTGTAGAGGTTCGTCTGATAGGGAGGTTTGGCCCTGTACCTTAGTCAAGGAGGACAGGTTCAGCTCTGTCTGTTGGTCAGAGAAGACAGGTTCGGCTGGCAGAAGACAGGGTTCGACTGTCAGTAGGTTCGGCTAAAACCCAGGTTCGGCCAGGAAAACAGGTTCGTTGAACCAAGGTTCGGCTCCCAGCAGGAAGGTTCGGCGACCTGCAACATTACAAATCAGTTTCTACAACTTCCTAGTCATTCATATGTGTTTATCTAAGTGTTTCTAAGTGCTCAATGTGACTAAAACAACATAATCTAAGGGGTTCGTGATACACACTTAAAAACCGAAATAAAATCAAGATTTACCTCAAATTTTACGGATGAAAGATTGAGATCCTTGTACTTCCTTGATCTACGTAGTGTGGTGGTCGTTTTGATACCTAGAATGCTTGAATTGGTGAAGAAATGGAGGAGATATTGTAGAGAGAAGGTAGAGCAAATTTTCTAGAGAGAGAGGAGGATGGTGAACGAAAATGAGAAGGGAGGAGGAGGGTGGTGGACGTTGGTGTGGTCATTTATGACCACATTAATGATCCAAAAATACCCGGTGGTTTTTCGATCTGGATTGGTTTCGCGTAATACGTCAGTTCCTCGTAATCTTTCGTAATGAACGGCTCGGTTTCAAAATAAAGTTTATAAAATTTATTTTAGGTCGTGATTCCTAATCAATTAACTAAATATTTTTTCGTTTATTTAAATTTTCAGGAATATTAAATTTAATGTTTACAATCGAATCGTACGGTCGTCGCGCGTATTCGTTCGGATCGTCACCCGTACGAACACGACGATAACTATACTTTTCAATATTGTTTTTTAATTATCGGATATCATTTGGAACGTTAAACTTTCAGATTTATTCGTACAGATCGTCACCTATACGAATAATCCGTCGGTTTAGCATTCACGTAACGACATCCTTTGTTGTTTTGTTCTGTAAAGCCTCACATACGTTTATACGTAATAAAATCCAAACACATAATCACATGATTGTTCTGTACTGCCAGATAATTATCTGACTGATGAACTATAGTTCTGAACTTTGTTTTCTGAACTGATTCTGAATTTGTTCATTGATGACATGAAATGACAATGAAACATGAAATGAACATAACATACAATGAAACACATATAGTTGGTACCTGATTACTGTTCATTTTACTGTAGAGATTACTGTACCAGTGACGTTTCTGGCACTGATGTTACAGTCTCCCCTTGTTAGAGAAATTTCGTCCCGAAATTTAAGCATCGTATCAGGTACGGCTTCCTCTGTAAATAGTTGGGGATACTTGGACTTCATGTGATCTTTGCATTCCCAAGTAAACTCGGGTCCGCGCTTTGAGTTCCTACGAACCTTTACAATCGGAATACGGATTCGCCTCAGTTGCTTAACTTTGCGATCATAATCTCTAAAGGTTCTTCAACAAAATGTAATTGTTCGTCCATTTGAATTTCTTCGATCGGTATGACGAGTGACTCGTCAGCAAGGCATTTCTTTAAGTTTGAGACGTGAAACACGTCATGCACACCACTGAGTTCATCTGGTAATCTCAGTCTGTACGCCACAGGACCAATACGTTCAATGATCTCGAACGGTCCCACGTATCGTGGTGATAATTTGCCTTTCTTTCCAAAACGTACTACACCTTTCCAAGGGGATACCTTCAACATGACACGGTCTCCCACTTGGAATTCCAACAGCTTGCGCCGTTTGTCGGCATAGCTCTTTTGTCTGCTCCTTGTAGCTTGCAGTCTTCGCTGAATCTGGGCAATCTTGTCGGTGGTCTCTTGAATAAGTTCTGGCCCAGTTATTTGATTGTCTCCCACTTCAGTCCAACAGATCGGTGACTGACATTTTCGACCATAAAGAGCCTCAAATGGGGCACATCCTATACTGCTGTGGTAACTATTGTTGTAGGAGAATTCGATCAGTGGCAAATGAGAATCCCAATTCCCACCGAAATCCAACACACAAGTTCTCAGCATGTCCTCCAGGGTCTGAATAGTGCGTTCGCTTTGACCGTCTGTTTGTGGATGGTAAGCTGTACTCAAATTCAAGTGCGTCCCTAGAGATTTCTGTAGTGATTGCCAGAACCTTGATGTGAATCTGCTGTCTCTATCAGAAATAATAGACAATGGCACACAGTGGCGTACCACTATCTCATTGATGTATAATCTCGCCAGTCTCTCCATCGTGCAAGTCTCACGCATCGGCAAGAAGTGAGCAGATTTGGTTAAACGATCGACGATCACCCAAATTGTATCATTACCACTGGAAGTGCGGGGTAGCTTGATAATGAAGTCCATAGCTATTTGTTCCCACTTCCAGAGCGGAATCTCAGGCTGTTCCAGTAAACCGGACGGTTTTTGGTGTTCCGCCTTTACCTTCACACACGTAAGGCATCGACCTACGTACTCAGCTATATCTTTCTTTATTCCCGGCCACCAATAAAACCCACGTAAGTCTTGGTACATTTTATCGGCGCCCGGATGCACAGAGTACTTGGTCTTGCGTGCTTCATCCAAGATAAGTCTTCTTAATTCATCTACCTCAGGAATCCATACACGATCCTTATAGTAAATGATTCCATCAGGCTTTGTCTCGAATTTCTTTTCTGCTCCGCTGTCAAGTTCTTTCTTCAAGTTTCCTCGATCAACTGATTCTTGTTGTGCTTGAATAATCTTGTCACGTAAACTCGTCTGCACAGTCATTCCCATTGCTCTAACGCGCAAGGGTTTGACCCGTTCCTTCCTGCTCAAGGCATTAGCTACAACATTCGCCTTTCCCGGATGGTACTTAATCACACAATCGTAATCATTCAGAAGTTCAACCCAACGTCGCTGTCGCATGTTGAGCTCCTTCTGATCAAAGATATGTTGCAGACTCTTGTGATCAGTATATATGGTACACTTAGTGCCATATAAGTAATGTCTCCAAATCTTCAATGCGAAGATTACAGCTCCCAGTTCAAGATCATGAGTAGTGTAATTCTTCTCATGAATCTTTAACTGTCTTGATGCATAAGCAATGACTTTATCCCGTTGCATCAGTACGCAACCAAGTCCCTGATGCGAAGCATCACAATAGACAACAAAGTCATCACAGCCTTCTGGGAGAGATAGAATTAGAGCATCACATAACTTTTGTTTCAATGTCTGGAAGGCATCTTCTTGTTTCTGCTCCCAAACGAACGGTTCGCTTTTCTGAGTTAACTTGGTGAGAGGCAAAGCTATCTTAGAAAAGTTTGAGATAAACCTTCTATAATAACCTGCCAATTCCTGAAAAGACCGTATCTCCGTCTGTGTCTTCGGAGTATCCCAGTTCTTTATCGCTTCAATCTTGGCAGGATCTACGTGTATTCCCTAGCTGTTGACTACATGACCCAGAAATTGAACTTCTCTTAGCCAAAATTCACACTTGGAGAATTTGGCATAAAGTTTCTCTTCCTTCAACAGCTCCAAGATCTTCCTGAGATGTTGCTCGTGCTCTGTCTTGTTCTTGTAATAAATCAGTATGTTATCAATAAAGACAATGACAAACTGATCTAGATACGGTTTGCACACTCAGTTCATAAGGTCCATGAAAACCGCTGGTGCATTCGTCAATCCGAAAGGCATCACCATAAACTCGTAATGCCCATATGTGGTTCGGAATGACGTCTTCGGTATGTCTTCGTCTTGAACTCTAAGATGATGATACCCGGACCGTTGATCGATCTTCGAGAAATACAGAGCTCCTTGCAACTGATCAAACAAGTCATCAATCCTCGGCAATGGATACTGATTCTTGATAGTCAACTTGTTCAGCTCTCGATAATCGATGCACATTCGGAACGATCCGTCTTTCTTCTTCACGAACAAGACCGGAGCTCCCCAAGGTGAGTAGCTCGGTCTAATGAAACCCTTATCCAATAGCTCTTGTAACTGATTTGACAATTCCTGCATCTCTGAAGGTGCTAACCTGTAGGGAGATTTAGAAACAGGAGTAGCTCCAGGAACTAAGTCAATACGAAACTCTACCGGTGGCGCAGGTGGCAAACCTGGTAGGTCTTCAGGAAATACTTCAGGATACTCTTTCACTATGAATCTTTTTCTTGTCCTTCTCCTTTTCCACCACATGAGCCAGGAAAGCTACGCACTGCTTCTGTAAACACTTACGCGCTTTTATGCAAGAAATGATTTTGACACTTCGGTTTGCTTGATCCCCTCTAACTTCCAATACACGATCATCTGGCAATGGAATCCGAAGCAGCTTTTCTGAACAGATGACTTCCACTCGATTATAAGAAAGCCAATCCATTCCTACAATGATGTCGAAACTACCCAACTCCATCAGTATCAAATCGATGGTAAATGTATGACCATTAAGTGTCAATGGGCAATTCCTATAGACTGTACTAACTGTGATCTGTTTCCCGTTAGCTACTTCTATGATGTAAGGGGAATCTAACTGTTCCTCTATAGAATCTAGTTGGCATGCAAGATCGGTAGAGATAAAACTCTGATCCGCACCAGTGTCAAATAAAATGGATGCATAAAAGTCATGTAAAAGAAACGTACCAGTGACCACGTTCGGGTCCTGGCGTGCTGCTGGTGCTCCTATAGCAAAGGCCCTTCCCCGGGGTGCTGGAACTGCCTGTTGTGTCTTCTTCGGGCATTTCTTGGCAAAGTGGCCCTGTTCGCCACAATTATAGCATCCACCGTTGTTCTGATTTTTGGGTGGAGGGAGAGCTAAAGCAGCATTGTTGACTGCTTGATTTGGTGCCATGCGGTAGTATTGGACCCAGTGGCCCTTTCGTCCACATCCCGTACATTGTTTGCAGGAGTATCAGCAGTATGATGATATTGACACTTGGTACATAATGGATAGGCACCAGTGTAGGGTCTTCTGTTTGGGTTTTGAGGTACAACTGCTACTTGTTGGAGAGGTGTAGTCATCGTGTAGTTCTTGATAACCTTTTGTTTCTTCTTGGGGTGATGGTGGGGTTTCTTTGATGACTCTTCCTTGCTCTTGCCGGAGTCAGCTTCTTTCTTCAACACTCCTAAGGCTACCATCAAATCAGTGAGTTTCCTGGATAAACTCACAGCTGACTCAACAGTAACAGGGTTGGCTGCAACAACTAAACCCTGAATGCAGGTGGGAAGTCCACCTACATATCTGTCTATCCGCTTCTCCAGTGTTGTTTCCGATAGTTCTTTGTTCGTCCGCGTGTATAACTAGCTTAGAGTGTTCAATTTGAACAATCTAACTTAGTTACATATTCGAATGAAAGCTCAAGTGTTAGGTGTTAATGTTGATATTAATACCATAGCCTTAGGCTATAATGCCCAAAATTTATGTTCCTTAGTTCGTTCTAAGCTTTGAGTTCTCGTATATTCATTTCATTGCTCGTATAACTAAGTTCAATAGCTCTAGGTCCTAAATTTCCCTGATTAGTCAACACTTTAGGTTCAATCACCATTGGGGCAGCGAACCTAGTGGCATTGAGTATAGGTTCGGCGAACCTTTGAGGTTCAGCCTTCAAGGGTTCGAGATTAGAGGTTCGTGGCTAAGGTTTGGTTGTGGTCACAGGTTCGGTCAGCATGAGGTTCTCCTGCTGTAGGTTCGCTCACCCTAGGTTCGTCCATACTATGTTCGTTTCTCCTCAAAGGTTCGGCTACCATGGAAGGTTCGTGGACCTGTAGAGGTTCGTCTGATAGGGAGGTTCGGCCCTGTACCTTAGTCAAGGAGGACCGGTTCAGCTCTGTCTGTTGGTCAGAGAAGACAGGTTCGGCTGGCAGAAGACAGGGTTTGGCTGTCAGTAGGTTCGGCTAAAACCCAGGTTAGGCCAGGAAAACAGGTTCGTTGAACCAAGGTTCGGCTCCCAGCAGGAAGGTTCGGCGACCTGCAACAGGCTCGTCTGATCATATCTGGTCACGAACCTGCACCTTCTTCTTCATTTTCAACCCCAATATGTTACAAATCAGTTCCTACAACTTCCTAGTCATTCATATGTGTTTATCTAAGTGTTTCTAAGTGCTCAATGTGACTAAAGCAACATAATCTAAGGGGTTCGTGATACACACTTAAAAACCGAAATAAAATCAAGATTTACCTCAAATTTTATGGATGAAAGCTTGAGATCCTTGTACTTCCTTGATCTACGTAGTGTGGTGGTCGTTTTGATACCTAGAATGCTTGAATTGGTGAAGAAATGGAGGAGATATTGTAGAGAGAAGGTAGAGCAAATTTTCTAGAGAGAGAGGGAGATGGTGAACGAAAATGAGAAGGGAGGAGGAGGGTGGTGGAGGTTGGTGTGGTCATTTATGACCACATTAATGATCCACAAATACCCGGTGGTTTTTCGATCTGGATTGGTTTCGCGTAATACGTCAGTTCCTCGTAATCTTTCGTAATGAACGGCTCGGTTTCAAAATAAAGTTTACAAAATTTTTAGGTCGTGATTCCTAATCAATTAACTAAATATTTTTTCGTTTATTTAAATTTTCAGGGATATAAAATTTAATGTTTATAATCAAATTGTACGGTCGTCGCGCGTATTCGTTCGGATCGTCACCCGTATGAACACGACGATAACTATACTTTTCAATATTGTTTTCTAATTATCGGATATCATTTGGAACGTTAAACTTTCAGATTTATTCGTACATATCGTCACCTATACGAATAATCCGTCGGTTTAGCATTCACGTAACGACATCCTTTGTTGTTTTGTTCTGTAAAGCCTCACATACGTTTATACGTAATAAAATCCTAACACATAATCACTTGATGGTTCTGTACTGCCAGATAATTATCTGACTGATGAACCATAGTTTTGAACTTTGTTTTCTGAACTGATTCTGAATTTGTTCGTTGATGACGTGAAATGACAATGAAACATGAAATGAACATAACATACAATGAAACACATATAGTTCGTACCTGATTACTGTTCGTTTTACTGTAGAGATCACTGTTCTGGTGACGTTTTCGACGCTGATGTTACATAAATGAACTAAACAAAACAAACATGACACCAACGATTCGTCGAGTCAACTATGACAATCCGGCATTTTGGATTAACATCGTTAACCAAAAGTTAACAGAAACAATAAGAAATCATACAAAATTAAACTAGAAGGGTTAAAATTGAACAAAACGAGTTTAGAAACACTTTAATTACAAAGAATTAACTTGTAATTAGTTAAAATACACAATTTTGGCTTGTATAGTCAAAATCCGTTCATAACACAAGAGGGGATTCGAAATTTGAATTAATACACCATAATTGATGAAATTAATCCTTCATAAAACCTGTAATGATGATGATAAATGGTTATCATCAGTTAATAATCCCATAATGATCGAATTAAATCGAATTAACAACCTATTAAGTTGAAACCGTCACTAGTGACTATAAAACCACACAATCCGATTAAGTTTAATACAATTGAACCATCATATACACTGATCGGCATACTCAGAGGCGTTAGCACACAATAATTTGATTCAAGAAGCTGTGGACTGAAGAATTCGATCGGGAGAGGCCGAACTCAAAGCATCTAGTCGAACTACATCAATTCGGAGTCAAATCAGGTAAAAATTTATACCTGCACAGTCTAAAACATCCGACCAAGCATAACCCCATGGTAATTCGGAGTTCTAGTATCGAATTGTACGAGTTCGGTAGCTAGGGTTCTTCATGTTGAGCAAATTGGGGGGTTTTTTAATAAAACGAATTCAATAATTAAATTAAAATATATAGAAAGCTTCGGATTAATGTGTTTAATGAAAACCCTAAGATGGTTGGAGCAAACAACAACGAATTGAAAGATTTCTAGTTCTAGGGTTTATCACATAAATCGATTTAGGGTTTTCATACAAACAAATTCAAAAACCCAATTAAATTACATACACAGTTTCGTATTAACATGGTAAACGAAAGTCCTATGTCAATTTGATGTTAAAACAACGAATTTAATGATTTTGGTTTCTAGGTTTCATCATACGAACGAATTTGAGGGTTTTGATTCAAATGAATGCAAAAATAAAATTAAATGGTACCCTCAGTCTCAGAATATCTCGATTAACATAAACCCTATGTTAATTTTAACAACCAACGTCGAATTGGGGTTTAACCGGTTTCAAGGGTTCACGTTAAGAACAAGTTAGGGTTCTTGGATCAAACGAGCACAAAAATTCGATTAATTAGTACAGAAAGGTTTGAAATTATTGTCTAAATGAAAACCTTATGTATTTAAAGTCTAACATGATTGAATTTAACGAGTTTAAATCAATGGGAATGGGGATATGTTCGAAACTGACTAGGATGTAAAAACCATGTGCTTTTGCTGAAAAAGATCAATTAAACACGCACTTACACTCGATTTGGACTAAGGAACAAAATCCCTAAGGTTTGGAGATCGAATTCAAATGAATGGTGGGTCGATTTGGATCCCAAAGGTTCGGCTAGGGATAGCAAGGGGAAACCGGTTTGGTGAAGGTTAAAACAATTAATTTGGGTTTTCTGTTGCAAAACTCAAAGCGAGCTGGACTGGTAATGAGTGTGTGTTGTGAAGGGGATGTCACGGGTTCGAATCCGGGGGCCATTGGTTTTGCATAAAAACACTATTTTTGGTGTTTTGCACATATCTCTTTCGTTTTAACTCCAATTTAATCCGTTCAAAGTTCTTTGGAACCGTAATGGAATCACGAACAAAATAAAATGATAAAATTTATATTTTGACCAAAAGCCTAAGCGCGTATAATTACGTATCTTAAAATGAAATCGTATACGTTTATACGATTTAAACAAACGAATTAGAAACCATTCGTACTTTTGTATGAACGTTTCAAACAACTTAATATACGTGTGTTGACATGTATGTGACCATAAACATGAATTAACATTACGAATAACGCGACGTTATTGCAATGACACAGATTCTCCCTAGAAGGTTGTCTACGCGAACTCACGAACAGTTGATCATTCTATTCGCATTCTAATGTGCGTACACGGCCCCTTTTTACTTTTACTGTTTTGGGGGAGAAAACATGTGCAATCAAACGCTTTTGGATACATATCACTTGCATGAGTTAGCTGTTTACTATAAGTGAGCACATAACACTCAAAGTCCTTACATTTCGAACCGATTAGTTTGCCGTAGTGCAAAGCGTGGTAGTTGAATATAGATCTATTGGGTTTGACAAACCTCATTTGGTAGATAGGATCTATGCAAGTGTTTAACTAGCAAATTCAACGTTACTATTGTTTGTGTTAGATAATAGTGGAAAGGCAAAACATGCAACATCATGCAACAGTCAGTTTCGGTATCAACCACTTATGTAAATAGTACAGTGACTAGATATCATGACTATGCAATGTGTGATTATGTTATCTGCAAACATTACATTTCAAACAGTTTTTCAAACATTTGTGTTTACATATACAAACCTGTGTATGCACCAACCTTTGTGTTGACTTTATTTACATGTTTTCTCAGGACACTAAGGCACAAGCAAGGACAAGCAGGGACTAGGACGTTGAGTCTCATGCATTCAGTTTACTTTAATTGTTGATTTAAAACATTGAACATTGTAGTTACGGTTTTGCAACTGTTACGTTCTGTTATTGGTTTTCAAACGCTTCCTCAAATGTTAAACTTTGACTTTACAAATTAAGACTGAATTATGTTTAAAAGCATATAGAGGTCTTTTGTTATGTCTAATGCCTGAGATCCTGGTTTGTCACACCCTAAACGGTATGATTCAGTTAGTTGAAATATGGGGGTGTGACATCAACACAAGTCAACACATGCACTCGGTTGAGCACACTCACACTTGGAGTTGTATGGGATACAACACACCACAAAACACATACTCACACCTATATGATTATAGGTGCATACTAGCAGGTGCTAGCATTTGTAGTCGTGAACACACTCACAACTGGAACTGCTTTCTATCAGGTGAGTTCACGACCCCTTTTTCTATTTTCTACCTTTGGGGGAGAAAACATTGCATACAAACTGTTTTTGAACAACAACTTACTTTTTGGTTACATTTGTACATGCTAATATCGCGTATATGCATATGTGTGGCACTCATCCCTAAAACTGATAAGTTCTCATTAAACACATCTCAAACCATTAATAGCGTGTGGCGCTTAACGTGGTGATTCTGAATAGTACTATTTGGGCCTGACAAGCCCTGCTGTTGCTCGCCGTATGGCCACCCCGACTAGAGGTCGGAACAATGAAAAATTGACCAAACAACATTGCGATATCTTGTTGGATGGATATGGTGGGAGGCAGCATGTTAGCTTCGGTTGCGAACCCGCATATGGTATAACTCATATTGACTAGCTATCAATGGATATTGCATTGTAATGAATTGTAGACCTGCAAACTCTTAGTTTGAACACTGATGTTTACTACTAATATAAAACATGTGCTCTCACCAACCTTTGTGTTGACCTTTTACTCGCATGTTTTCTCAGGTAACTAGGACACACACAAGGATAGGATGCTAGGCTGGAGTCGCATGCATCTACATAGTGCTTTAGGCTTATAGAACATTTATCATTTTGCTATGTCATGTATTGTTAAACATCTGTAACCACTTCCGAAGACTTTGATCTTATGTCATTTTGAAAACTATTTTATTAACGCTTCTGCAAATTACGAACTCAAAAGCTATTTTGATAATTTATACTTTACTTCAGCAACTTTGATTTTCACTAAACTGTTTTATATACATTCGTGAGGTAATTGCAATAAAATATATATGTTTATGACTATTATCCAATAATTTAAGTGAGTAAAGTAGGAGAGAGATTTAAAAATAAGATTTCAAAGTTTACGCTACAAAATATAACTTTGAAAATTTATTATATTTGTCAAAACCTAAAAAACTAACTCTTTACTATTTCTTACGAGTTCTAAATGCATATATACTAAAAATTCAGACTTAATGGTTTTTAATTTGTTTTGAAATAACTAACACGAACTATCGCAAAAGCATAAGAGATGCCCAATAAAACGAATCCAAAATCCATTTTGTCGTCCAGTAGCAACAACCGTTTTTTTATAATTGGTACCGCAGTGGCCCTTATCGAAACTTTAGAAAAGATGAAGGATAAACCTGCATACATAGAAGAATTGTTTAATTATTACTAATAGTTAAAAGAAAGAATAGGGAAAAAGTTGTTGTTGAGAATGAAACCCGCGCCTAATGGTTTTGGATAGGGGTGTTCAAACTATCCGAAACTCGAAAAAATTCGAAATCCGAATCGTATCTGAAACCCGAAAAAACCTTATCTGAAATCAATTTCGGGTTTTTCGGGTCGGATAATATGATTTCGGATTCGAGTCAGGTCGGGTTTCGGATATGCAAAAACTAGTTTTTTCGGGTCGGATATCCGGATAACCCGAAAAAAACAGATTTGTTCGGGTTATTCGGATGCACGAATTTGGGTTTTTCGGGTCGGATAATATATTTCGAATTTCGGGTCGGGTCGGGTTTCGGATAGACCAAAAAAATTTTCAAACCCGAAAAACTCGTAATCCGACCCGATGAACACCCCTGGTTTTGGAGGCCTCTGTTTAAACCAGCTAGGCAAGTAAGCAAATGGCTAATTTTGTGAAAAACATATGAATATATTCAATTAATATTTTTATTAACAGCTGGCCCACTCAATACAAAATTATTAATTAATTATATATATATATATATATATATATATATAAATAACTGTTCACCACGTAAATTTTTGTATAGATAGTGATGTAACTAGTGGGTTTCCCGCGTGTTGCGGCGGGAATTCTATCATATTTTGAATATTAGAATGCAAACATAATCTTGTATATCAAAAGACGTATATAAAAACGCCATAGCGATTGTCACTCTGATTTGGCTCATCGGGGTAGGAATGTGCAAAAAAAATAAAATTGTCATTTGTGTATTAAATTCATATATAAAAACACATCACAACGCGTAATCGTTGTATGCATGGTTTTCACAACAAAAAAAGCGTGTTAGTCATAAAATCTAGCTTTAAAAGCACAAACGTAGGACCATCAAATGAAATTAAAAAAAAATAGTTAATTTATTTAAATAATATTATTGTTCATTTGTAAGCATTCAATAATTGTAAAAAATTAGAAACGACCTAAAATGCCTTGCATACAATGTCAATCAATTAAAAAATTTTGTATACTACTTTGATGGTATGATTACTATGCCATGACATCGGTAATAATATCACGAATATTAAAACATGAATCAATTTCAACCCGTTCAAAAATAATAAATCAAACCATCGAAAAAGCTTGTGACACTCTCAAACAATAAGGACCCAAACATACGCACACGCTAAAAATTATAGAACAAAAAAAGAATTGTTTTTGTATTCGCAAAATGTAGCGTAAAAAATACGAATGTAAGGTTAACAAATGAAACAAAGAAAACATTATTTAATTATTATTATTATTTAGTTATTAATAACTACATTTATTATTTAATTATAATTATTTAGTTATTAATAAATTGAAGGAAATCGAAAAACAAAACCTGCCTTGACTAAGAATTGAACCGCCGACGTCCAATCCAAACTCCAAAAGTTAATCCGACAAGCCAAAGTGATATGTTTTTGATTTTGAAAAGTAACTTACTTATATAATAATAATTAATAATTAATTACTTTCACGGTTCACCAAGTTCCCTTTTGTATATATAGTAATATATAATAGAAAATGAATAAACTATTATTTAATAAAGCTATTTTATAAGAAAAAAAATCTGAAAAATAAAAACGAGAGACTACTAGAGAGACAGAGACTAATATGTGTGAAATATTTAATTTATTTATTAATATTTAATAATAAGATTAACACAATCTTAAGTATCTATTTAAGCATAACATAAAATTAGAATTATAATAAGAGTAAATTATTGATATGGTCATCGTAATTTGATACTATTTTCTCTCGATTCCTATGTTTCATAAATTACTATTATGATCCCAAATTTATATGTAACACATATAGTCCTTAGGTCACCAAATTACACTCACATACTTGACCAAATTACCTTCACATAAGAACTATATATGTCACAAGGGTTTAAAGTTTTGATCATATATGTAATTTATAAAGCATCAAAAAATTAGTTCTTCCCTTTGAGCAAATTACCTCAAGGTGTTGCTCCCTCTTTTGATGTGATTCCATGAAAGTAGGGGTGTTCAACGGTTCGATTTTCTGTTTAAACGGTTTATTCCATGAAAGTAGGGTGGGGTTCCTATAGGCAATTATAGCTTACGCATTGAATTTAAAGCTGTACTTGGAAAAAAGTATAAAACCAATTTATTATGACTTCAATTTTCACCATTAAATAATTTGTGAATGTTTTTAGCAAACATTAAAGCTGATGTGTATAAGATTAGAAATAAAATTTGAAAACAAAGTATGTAAAGCGTATGCTATTTATACATCTATCTTTTGTTATTTTAACACATGACCAATATTATTCGTCTAGTATATGCTTCTTTGATACTCATTTGACAATAATTTGTTTTGTAAAATATATGATCTATAAGAGGCGTATAAGCTTACACGAGTACAATTACTAACACCTAAAAATTCTAATAAATAATAATTGAACCCTAATACGCTTCGTATAAACACATAGTTTAATTAATTAATTAATGTAAAACACATTTTGTCGGTAATGTGTCCCAAAGTTGTAACGCATTTGATACAGAAACGGGTGGTTTTAAAATGCGTAGTTAATTTGACACAAACTCGACATAAAATTAAGGATATTTTTTCGACTAAAAAGTGACGCAAATGTGTTGCACTTTTGTGACAAATATTTTTGCGTTGCAAATTTTGATAGCAAAAATCGTTTTTTCTAGTAGTGAAAGTATACTCTATGCATCCACAAATGTGTGGATGAGATTTATTATATACATGAAATACATACACATAAGTAATACAAGAATTAACAAAGTACAAGATTAACCGGTAAACATATAAAATAACTTAGTTATATACATGAAATATCATATTAATTTTGGGTTTTATTTAACTAATTCTATTACCAAACAACCATCATATTTTATTGAGACAACTTAACCAAATTTTATAACCATCACCATTAAGTCACGAAAACCTTTTCTTGTTTTGCCATTGATCTTATTAGTACTGTTCTAATCAAATGTAAATAACCCAAATAGCAGGTAAATAAGATATTTCTATATATTTAATTATTAGGTTAGTATCCTGTGTATTACACGGGATGAATAAAAAAACATATAATTAAATTAATAGTTATCAAAGAAAATTTAAACAATATAAGATGACTTTTTTAATATAAAATATGATTATATATAATTTCATACATTAAATAATAAAATAATTATATTATTTCTTAGACACTAATTTTTTGTATAGTTTGTTTCTTCAAATATTACATTTTAAATTCCTTTTTTACAAATTATATATTTTATAATAATTTGGCTTTGTTAAAAAGTATGTTTTTTAATATTAATCACTTTAAAAATGTATAAAAAGTATATTTAATATTTAATATTATTATTTAATATAAAATACATTTAATATGAGAGAGAGACGGAAATATATAATTGAGGTGATTTAAGAACATGATATGTGTCTCTATAAACATTTATTTATTAGTATAGATAGATATATTAATCATTATACATGTTATAGTAATTATCCTTAATTCTTGACTAAAGTATAAAAATATAAATCATTAAATAAGAGAGAGAAGCGGGAAAACAAATAAGTAAGTTGTCTAAAATGATGACAAGTGTTCAAAATTATTTTTGATTTATTAGTATAGATAGATTGATAATGTTAAGTAGTGATATTATATTTTAAAAAAGAAGTTAAATCAATATTAAATTTAACAAATATTGAATTTAAAATTATTTAAATTTAATAATTTTTAGATAATTTTTTAACAATTATTTTTTAATAGCATGCGTAAATGTTGATGATTTTAAATAATTTTTAAGATAATATTTTCCTTAAATTTATAATTTTTAAACCGAAAACGTAAATAATTTTTATTTACATAGGATTAAACATCACTAATTAGCATAATGACCTAATTGAGATAAAAAAAGTTTCAAGTACTTAATTTGAACAATTATGAAAGTTATTTTTGTAAAACATTAATCTGCTATTCAGCCCCGATTCATGTTATTTAAATTGGATTATAACATCATTAATAAGTTCACTGATATAATTGATACAAGAAAAAAGTTCCAGTAATTACTTAAACGAGACAATTATGAAAGTTGGTTATATTTCAGTAAAGTAAATCCCTATTCTATTTAACTAGATTTTATGTTTTTACGCATATATTTTGTTAAATTAATAGGAATATTATTTTATAAATTCGTAAAACTTATACCAGCTACTGATGTGAAGAGACGTAATTAAATATAGTTAAATAGGTCTGCCTACGCTAAAGTTAAAATAGTGTTGTAATCGAGCCGAGTTGAGCAAGACCTTGCTCCAACTCGGCTCGAGAACTTTTGAGCCCAGCCTCAGTTGCGCCGAAATTTAGCCGGCTCATTTTTTATCTTCCTCTATTTTGCACACATATATTTAATAAAATATATACATATTTATATATTTATATATATACTATATAACAAACAAAAGTTTTGGTATAACACGTGTCAACTTTATAAACCAGTTAAAAAATATTTTATAACTTCTTTTTTCTAATAAATATTTGCATGTTTTGATTAAATTTTGATTTTTTTCATCCCCTCTTGTCACACCCCGAGCCGGCGGGACGAATCGGCTTTCCCGCCGGGCGAAAGGTTCACGGGGCGCGATATCGTGAGTGATAATCGTGATGATCAGATTGTTTACATAGCATCAACATTGAGAATAACTAAAGCATGATAACATTAAACTAGGATTACAAAGTTAAATTACAAATGTCAATGTTTGATAATTTAACTAAGTAAACTTATCAAAAGAATCAGATGTTACTATCTTGTATCTGTACAAGATATCAAAAGTGACTTGCATCCATTAACAAAATATGTGCTTTTCAAAAGTCTACTAGGTCCTCTATCTGGGCATCCTAGCATGCAATCCTGAGCCTTAGCTTAATCCTGTGCATCACCTGAGAAAGCATGTAAGAAAACAAAGTCAACACAATGGTTGGTGAGTTTATATAGTTTAATAGTTGAAAAATAGCTTTAGCAAACCTTTTCGGTAAAACCTTAACCTAATTAACATCACCTGTAATATCCAATTCGGTATGCTTATATATAGGGCATACGAAAGGGTCGAGCCTACAACCCGCCCAGACGTCATCCCACCACATACTAAACCACATATGACATTGTTGTTAATGATAATTAAGCATTTCACCTACCATTCAATCCAATCTTCATCATAGCTTTAGTGTACTGTTTAAACGTTTACAAGTTTATAGCATTCATGTAAATTAGCTTTAGAGTAAGTTGTACTAGCACAATTGTTTCACAAATCGTAGTTTAACCTTCACCAATCTCATGCATTGGTACAAGCTTTCCTCTAGCAATGTTTAGCATTTACGTAGCCCACGAAAAGATACAAGCTTTGCTCTAGCATAGTTTAGCCATTACGTATCTCATGAATTGGTTTAAGCTTAGCATCCAAATAGTTTAGCGTTTACGTATCTCATATACGCAGATACAAGCCTTGCTCTAGCAATGTTTGGCAATTACGTATCTCATATATAGACACAAGCTGTGCACACACATAGTTTAGCATTTACATATCTCATATATGCAAACACAAGCCTTGCTCTAGCAATGTTTGGCATTTACGTATCTCATATATAGATAAAAGCTTAGCATTCACATAGTTTAGCTTCCACGTATCTCAATGCATGGGTACAAGCTTTGCTCTAGCAATGTTTAGCAATTATGTAACCCATGAATAGATACAAGCTTAGCATTTAGCATACAATCATAGCTTTGAACATTTAGCTTCAAGTATTAGCATAAAGTTTGAGCATAAAGTTTATAGCATAAGTATCGAGCAAATAGTTTAAGCATGGAGTTTATAGCATAAGCATCGAGCATGTAGTTTAAGCATTGAGTTTATAGCATAAGTATCGAGCAACTAGTTTAAGCATGGAGTTTATAGCATAAGCATCGAGCATGTAGTTTAAGCATAGAGTTTATAGCATAAGTATCGAACAACTAGTTTAAGCATGGAGTTTATAGCATAAGCATCGAGCATGTAGTTTAAGTCTTAGCCTCTAGCTCCCAGAATAAGAGTTACAAGCTTAAACATTAGAATGAGTATCATGAATAAGTGTAAAAGCATTTAATAACCATTTCAATCATTGTTTAAAATGTATAACATGCTTCTCAGTCCCGAGGTAAAAAAAATATGTTTGAAAAGGGACAAATGAACTCACCTTGTGTTTGAAGTGGTTGACTAAGTATAAACAAAAATGCACGCGCTCGTTGTTGTGTTTGTTGTTGTATTCACGATCCTGTATTGATTTCACGTTGTTTGCAACTTATAAGTCTTAGTCGTTGTGAATAGTGTGCGTGTACGTGTTAGCCCTAGAGTTGGCTAACGCTTGTGAGTCTCGGTATTCATTCAGCCCTAATTCATTCTTGAAATTCCAAGACCTTTAAATGTTTTGCTAGTTACTTGTATTACATGGATCTTTGTAAACATACTTGGGTGTTTAAATTAGCTTTAGAGATAAAACTCCCCGTTTTGCTCTCATTAGATAAAGTAGTTCATTACATAGTTATCCACTAACTATGCAACTATTGTGGCAAAAATTAAGGTTTTAGGTTTCGTGAGTGTAGCATCACCAATTTATGTCATCTTTGTAGTAATTAAAGTTTATATAAAATCCATGTAGTTCTTGTTCATAGTTTTAGTGTGTTAGTTTATTTTCTAACCATATGGGCCGAATAATATCGTTGTTGGGCCGAATCAATGAGTGGTCAAGGAAATCACATGGGCCTATTGTGTTTTCTTGGGCCGGCTACTTAGGCCACTATGGTCATGGGCCGAAAGTTTGGTTAAATGGTTGTGTTGGACCGGATAATCATGCTGGGCCGAATAGTAAATGGGTTGAACCGATTGTGGGCCGATGAAGGTATTATGGGCTGATTAAGGAAGTTAAACTGCTCGATGGAAATGGATCTTCAACCCAGTGAACCTATCAACCTTAGGTTCGGCATTATAGGTTTGCAGCCCATAGGTTCGGCCGATGGGGAGGTTTGCTCGTGGAAGGTTGGGGAATAGCATGCAGAAGGTGCGTGGGTGTGGTTATAGTAACACAAGGTTCGGCTAGGGTCGATAGCACAGGTTCGTGTGACACCCCGAGCCGGCGGGCTGGATCGACTTTCCCATCGGGCGGAAGGTTCCTGAGGCATGATATCGTTTGATAATCGAAATGATCAGATTGTTTGCATAGCACATGATATATAAACAAAAAATCCTAACATGACAATGAGATAGAATTACTATGTTAAATTACAATGTTACGTTCATAATTTAACTAAGTAAATCTATCCAAAAAGAATCAATGAGTTTCTATCTTGTATCTGCACAAGATTTAAAAAAGATGATTCATTGTTTGTCATTAAAAAGTATGTTCGACACAAAATGAAGCTAGGTCTTCTAAAGTCCACTAGCTTAATCCTTGACTGCTGGTGACTAAATCTGTTCGTCACCTAGGAAAACATGCATTTAAACAAAGTCAACACTAGGTTGGTGAGTTCATAAGTTTGGTAATTGAAAACAGTTGATTTGTTGTCATTCATGTTCACAATGTTTCACACAAGTTGTATTGATAATTGTTTCCCATGTTTAACACCATGTCCTCTCCATAGTTATACTTACAAGTAGTATCTTATCCAGCCAAGCATGCTTATATATAGGGCATACGCAAGGGTCGAGCCTACGACCCGCCCAAACGCCATCCCACCACATGCTCAACTGGATTCAACACCACTTGTCATACAACTATGGATACCCATTTCATTTCACCCATGATTTTCCTAGGTATGATTATCCTAACATTTGATAAAGAGACGTAATTGCCTCTGTTAGCTATTCCTTATGGATTAGCCCGGTGTGTATGGTATCTAAATATTTGATAAAGAGACGTAATTGTCTCTGTTAGCTATTCCTTACGGTTTAGCCCGGCGTGTAATATAACCAAAGATTTGATAAAGAGACGTAATTGTCTCTGTTAGCTAATCCTTACGGATTAGCCCGGCGTGTAAGATATCATACTCGATATCTAGAGCAAAACTTATTAGTTTTTGTAGCTGATCATTTCTGATTAGCCAGGCGTGTAAGATATCATACTCGATATCTAGAGCGAGACATAGTAGTCTCTGTGACTGTCAGTACTGCCCAGTCCGGTCGGTAAGATATCCTTCCCACGATATCTATTTGAGTGAGACTTAAATGTCTCTAGGCGTGTTCACATCGATAAGTATTGGCGTGTAAGATATTCTCTCCATAATATCTAGATTGAGACATAATTGTCCCAGTGGTTGCCATTTCTGACCAACCCGGTGTATAAGATATCATCCTCGATATCTATCTGAATGCATACATTCCCAAGACTTTATGAATTGCATTAAATAAGAAATATAGCACCTCTCGTGCCCGGTGTGGTTCCATTGGATTACCCAAACCCTGAAGGTTAGAGTTCATGATTTACCCGACTGATCTATGGTCAGTGTAACCGGCACACACTGACGGTTATAAGATGTACTCTAAATAGAGTCTGATGTTTAATGTTATTAGGTTTCTGTTACCCTATCCCAAGAACGTAGTCCCATTGAAATGAATACTAAACGTAACCCAAATTCATTAATGGTATTGTTTAAGATCTAGTCTTAATAAACAGAAGTAGTATATGCGGGGAATGCCATCCCGCAAGTGGTGTGCTCATGATATCCTCCTCGATATCACAACTAAGTGTCTCAACTGTTATCTCTATGCTGTGGGTTCTTAATGATTTTAACAAAGTGTTTTAAGAACTGGTCTTATTACACGATGTTGGTAATGTGTGAATGATCTCGTATCATGAAGTTTCGTTATCATGATTATCATTCTTGATGGTTGCAATTGTTATCAGCATGTTACCCCTTGAATATCCCATTGTTCAATCGTGTGAGAATAATAAAATGTTGTAAGATATATTCTTACAGCTAGTATCATTCTAGTGTATGAATGTGTCAGGAAGCTATATTGGCATGTATCTTCCTAACTATCTCAGATATGCTAATGATCAAACAAGCAAGCATACAATGATAAACGATAATAAAGATAAACGTTATTATCTAAGTCATAATGAAATCAGTATGTTACATCAAAACCTTTAAGTAAATAAAAGTTTTAAGCATGTTTCTCAGCCCCGAGCTTTGAAATCAGTTAAGATTAGAAAAGGGGCATATGAACTCACCTTGTTGTTGATGTGGTTGACTAAGTCTAGGCAAGTAATGCACGCGCTCGTTGTTGTACTTGTAGTAGTTTTCACGGTCCTGTATTGATTTCACGTTGTTTGTACCCAATAAGTATAATTGATAGGTATTGTGTGTGCGTATGTGTTAGCACTAAAGTTGGCTAACACCCATAGTCTCAGTCATCATTCGGCCTCGGTTCTGTTGTTATAGATTATTATTATCACATGTCTTTATGTTATGCGTTTGACTTTGACTCATTCTTGCATTTCCAAATCTTATCATGATATGACTGTTACTTGTGTTAATAAGATCTTTGTAAACCATCCTAAGAATTAACTTAGGCCTATAGTTTGAAATCTTACATGTTATCCTTGTTGAATTTGAATTATTTGTTACCTAGTAATCATGAACTAGGCAACATTCCTTATAAAATTTGTTATGTTAGGTTTTGTGAAATATATTTACCCACACTCATCATCAACTTTGTAGTAATGTGCCAAGTCCCACGCATGTCATCCTTAGAATGATTTTATGTTTTTGTTTACATTTTGAATAAAATGGGTCGAATGTGTACATAAGTTGTATGAGTTATGTGGACCAAATCAAGGAGACCATGGGCCAGACCAGGCCTTGGGCCGACTGACCGGGCCGAATGATTTGCTATGGGCTGAATGATGATGCTTGGGCCGATTAAATCATTCATGGTTCATATAGATGCTATTGGGCCCGAGATAGTCTCCCGGTCCAATCTAGTTATGTGGGCCAACTTATTGGATTATTTAACCATCATGTGATGGGTCAAATGGTGTTGGGCCAAAACCAAAAACCCTGGATCGCAACAAGGTCAGTTGTTGGGCTGCAGGATGTTAAGGCCCAGGCGCATGAAGTTGGTTATCTGTTCCAGCCGAATCAAGGTGGTGGCAGTATGAATTGTGACTGGCCGAATGTAGTCCAGCGAATGGCAGGCCGAATGAAGCATCATGGTCGAATGAGTGTGGCTGGCGAATGAAGAGGAGGTGGCTGGACCGAATGAGGTTCCTGTGGCCGAATGAACTGTTGTGTGGCGACAGAGTGACTGCCGAAGGAGGCTGACCATTCGGCCTTGGTCCATTCGACTCTAGGCCATTCGGCCGACTGGGTTTTTGTGCCTTGGCCACAGCTAGGCTCACCCCAAAGCCGTCCCTATTTCAGAATCTTGTGGTGTTTTTGAAGATGGTAAATGGTAAGGATGGTTCTTAAGGTCGTGAGGTTCAAGGTTTGAAGATATTTAACCAGTTAAGGCTTGGGTCGAACAAGAGGGTGAAAACCCTAGAATCGCCACTTTTCATGCTCAGATTACCTCGTTTCAGGTTGTTTTTCGATCGGATCCTCTGTACTTTCGTGTAGTAGTGGTCAAGAGCTTCGATTTGGTCCAAGAACCACCCAATTTCATCAAGAAATGAGTGAGTTACAAGGGTTTGAAGTCTAGGGTTTTTAGAGAGAGAGAGAACCGGGTAGATGGGTTTAAAGAGAGAAGGGAAAAGTGATATGAGGAAGAAAGCCTCATTTAAGGCTTTATATACCCCGAGGATGTTCGGGTTCGTTTTGGTTGCTCGGTTCTCGTTTTCGTCGCGTTTTCGGCACGTTACGCGCGTGTTTTACGAATTTTAAGTAAATAGTTTTTCTCAATTGTTTTGATGAGTTTCAAAATTTTAAAACATAAATATTATGTTTCACTTATTTTTACTGCTTCACTCGCGATCAGACCGTTAATCCTCGCTGCTTCGTTACGTAATCACAGTTCGTGTAGTTTTATTAATTTAACTTGATAAATTCTTTTTAGATGGAAATCTCTAAATCGTATTATTATTTTATTATTTTTATTATTTTACAATTCGTTTCGTCAGAAAACGTAACTTACGCGCGTTTTCGTACAGAGCGCTAACTGTACAAATACGATCGTTCGTTTCACTTTCTGATTTGGTTTTCTACTTATCAGTTATCATTCAGAACGTTAAACCCACAGATATGTTTATGTGAATCGTCACCCACGCAAACACACTGTCAGTTTATTGTTCGTCTGCAATACTGAATTATTGTTTTACATTGAACATTCTCACAAACGGACTCAACTAAACTGCCTGTTTTCACCTTGTTATTATTGTGTTCCCATTGCTTTCGTACTGAGTTATCGGCCATCTGATTCCTGTTATCTGTGGATATCAGATCGCAACCAATTTGTTCTTGTCATTTGTTTGTACACTGCTGTTTCTCTTGAGTTGTTGTATTTCCTGCATTTAAGTTTTCACTTAAACACATACAACTGTTGATTGCTTTCGGAATTCTGTTGTCACACAACTGTTTGTTCACTGTATTTACACACAGTAAATAGTGAATGTACACATACCGTACGGACTTGCCGGACGGTTATGTCACACCCCGAGCCGGCGGGGTTGGATCGGATTCCCCGTCGGGCGAAAGGTTCCCGGGGTGCGATATCGGGAATGATAATCGTGATGATCAGATTGTTTACATCGCATCAATGTTAAGAATACTAAAGCACAATAACAATAAACTAAAATTTACAGAGTTAAATTACAATATCAGTGTTTGATAATTTAACCAAGTAAGCATATCAAAATGAATCATAAGTTCACTATCTTGTATTCGTACAAGATATCAAAAGTGATTCATTATAATTAACAAAAGATGTGCTTTCCAAAACTACTAGGTCCTTTAACTGGGCATCCTAGCATGCATTCCAAAGTCTTAGCTTAATCATGTAAATCACCTGAGAAACATGCAAGAAAACAAAGTCAACATAATGGTTGGTGAGTTCATATGGTTTTAGTATTTGAAAAAAAATAGCTTTGCAAACCTTTTAGGTAAAACCTTAACCTCATTAATATCACCTGTATCATCCAACTCGGTATGCTTATATATAGGGCATACCCCTGAGTCGAGCCTACAACCCGCCCAGACGCCGTCCCACCACATACTAAGCCGCATAGGACATTGATGCTAATGATAATTAAGCGTTTTACCCAACATCCGCTTCCTTATGAAAATTTGATTTCCACAATTTGAAATACCTCTGATTTCCTGGGTTCACCATGTCCTCATGATTTCCCAAAACACTTGTAGAAATATAATATTAAATGGTTAATTAAATTAATAACTAATCATTTAAATACAACTAAGACATGATGATTGGGCCTTGTTTGACTCAATCTATTAGACTTAGTTGTTGGTGGTTGTCCAAGTTGTACCCTCTCACACGTGGCCCATATCAGGCATGACCCACAAGGAGTCTACCTGTATGCGTCGGGACTTTCGTGATTTGCCCATATCAGCTTGACGCTTTGGCCTACTGTTTGCGTCGGGACTTTAAGGATATCCTTTGATTCTGATCTTCTTTGATTCTCATGATTTCATTTGATAGTTTAAGTTATGCTCATGTAGCATGACTACAAGAGTCTACTACTGTGAAGGGACTTTCCGTGTGTTACACGTGGTCTCGATTTACATACAACTGACAACTCACCTTACTTTAGGTATTAATGATTTCATTATTTCAATGATTCACACACGGTTATGATTCCCTTGATTCCTTTGATTTTTGATCTTTAGAATTCCATGATTTCACAGTGATTATAGATTCATGAGTAGGATCCTTAGTTTACTGATCACACACTGGATTAGATTCCATTGCATTTGATCTTTAGCTTCGGTTCTTACGATTTCACTTTGAATTTAGATTATTGAATTTGAACTCGATGGACTAAGGGTTTGTTTAGAGGTTTAGAATTAAGGTATTACTCATAAGAGTAATTTAATTAACTTGTTAGTTAATTCTGCATAGCAATTTACCTAGACAGGAGTCTAGGAAGCAAATAATAAGTAAAAGCATTTACGTAAAACAATTTAAATAAAAAGGTTTACGCATGTTTCTCAGCCCCGCGTTTGAAAACAAAAATGTTTAGAAAAGGGGCAATGAACAAACTTGTGTTGCTGTGCCAATGAACCACAAAAGATATGCGCTCTCTTTGATTGTTGTCTATGTATCTTTAGCACCTGAGTTGTTTTAAGAGAATTCAAATACGATAAGTATCCATAATCGTCGTATCTAGGGTTTTGGTTTCGTTGTGCAACTACGTGTCCTAAGTTACTAATGTGTTTCTATTGCTCTTTCTAACTAGTCTAAACATATTACCCATAAGTAACCCTTATCCCACAATTAATTATTACAAGTCTTTGGTTAAAATATTATTAAATTAATAAATTTCAAGTTAAACTTTAAGTTAAAATCATTTATTTTAATTTAAATATAGTTTACAATTTAATTTCTTTTATTAAAAACATAATTCATTTAAGAGATTGTATAATTAACATGATGGGCTTGGGTTGATTCCATTGGATCAACCTTGGGCCCATTTTTAGCTTTCGATGTTCTCATGATTCTTTGATTGCTTCCTCGCATAACCCCACTCTAGGTAGTTCAATGAACCACCCAAGGTAGTTATGTGTTCAAATAAATTGTCTAAGTGTTAGGGATTATTTGTGAAAACAACACCATAACATTAGACTAGCATTCTTTGTTTCCCAATGCATTAGTAAAGATATTGATCTCAAAAGATGTTGGCAACCATGTTTAGATGAATGTACGATTCAAGAAAAACCCTTGCATCTTAACCCATTGCACCTATTATAGATTTCATGTAGTTTTCTCATGTGTTTAGTCCAACTTATAGCCAATCTTACGGGTAGGCACTATAATCGTTTAAGAGCCTTAGTTTATAACTTTAGTATGATTCCATTCCCATGCATGCGTCCACGTAGATCCCCATGCACACACATAACCACTCATTCAACGCATGTATATACATTCATGTGCCCCCTACATTCCATATCCCCGAACCCTTTGAGTTTAATTCGTAGGTCACACCCAGGTCCTTAGCCGAAAGACCCTGGTCGAATCAGTAGGGCCGAATGAGATTGGGGCCGAACTTGGACAGCCGTATGAGGCTGGCCAGCGAATGGAGCAGCCGATCGAAAAAGATGCATGGCCGAATGAGGGGATTGGTCGAATGAAGCCCGATCTAATGGACTAGTGGCGACTGAGATCAGGACGAATAAGGGTTGGCCGAAGGGCTACTGGCGACTGGGCATGGACCTAATGAAGCAGCACTTGGCTGATCGAATGAGAGGTGATCATTCGCCGAATAGGCTGTTTCGGCCTTCTCATTCGAGGAGCTGGATTAGGCCATTCGGCCGTTCGACTGGAACCAAGGCAGCCACAATCAAACAATGTTCCAACCCTATCCATGTCCCAATCCTTGTTCCTACACGACTCTAGGGTTTCTTAGAGGGTTCGAAATAGGGTTTGAAAACCCTAAAAACCGTGATATAAAACTCGATTTTACCTCGAATATGATGGATCCAAGCTCCGATCGACTGTACTTTCGTATTCTACAAGTTGTGGTGGTCGTTTAGACACCAAGAACGCGAGATTTCGTCAAGAAACGGGTGAGATTTAAGTGTGAGAAGTTGGAACTTTCTAGAGAGAGAAAGTTCCGGTTTTTTGATTTAGAGAGAGAGTGTGAAGAGGTTAAATGAGAAAGATGACTCATTTGGGGTATTTATACCCCGGGTGAGTATGGGTTCGTTTTGGTTGCTCGGTTTCGCGTAAAACGTCGGTTTCATTTTCGTTTTCGTTTTCGTTTTCGTTTTTCGTAACGAAACGTCGCGATATTAAAGTAAAGTTTAGAAATTTATTTTAGGTTGTGATTCCTAATAAATTAACTAATTATCTTTCGTTTATTTTAAATTTTATGAAATATTTAATTTATTGTTTAAAATCGAATCGTACAGTCGTCGCGCGTATTCGCTCGAATCGTCACCCGTACGAACACGACGATAACTATACTTTTCAATATGGTTTTCTAATTATCGAATATCATTCAGAATGTTAAACATTCAGATATATTCGTATAGATCGTCACCCATACGAATAATCCGTCGATTTAGCATTCACGTAACGATATCCGTTATTGTTTTGTTCTGTAAAGCCTCACATACGTTTATGCATAATAAAATCCTAACAAATAGTCACATGACGGTTCTGTATTGCCAGGTAATTATCTGACTGATGAACCATGTTTCTGAGTTTCGTTTCTGAATAAATTCTGAAACTGTGCTATGATAACATAAAGTGATAATGATATATGAACATCAACTTGATTATGTACTTGAATTACTGTTCATTTTACTGTACCGATCACTGTTCCGATGAAGCTTTCGGAAATGATGTTACAGGTTAGGTACTGGTTGTCACAGTTCGCGACCAAGCAGAAGGTTCGGCCCTAGTGTGGGTTCCGCTGAGGCCCATGGTTCGTTGGAGAATAGGTTAGCAACTCCCATGGGTTCGTGACTTCACTCTTGCCCAAGGTTCGCCGCCTTCAAAGGTTCGCCAAGAAGGAGGGTTTCGCCGGCAATTGGTTCGTGAAGGTCGAGGTTTCGCAGCCCTTCTTTGGGTTCGGTAGAAGTAGGGTTCGCCACCCTTGTTGCCCACAGGTGCGTGAGAGTGGAGGGTTCGGCCAAGGGCTTCAGGTTCGGTCCCGATGATCCCACGAACCTGTCCCTTAGGTTGAGCTGTAACATCATCACCGTCGAACTTGAGAGCTGGTAGGTTGTTCCTTTGATAATGGCTATGTTACTAGGGCTTTTCGTGGGCTTGTGGTTCGAAAGATCAAGATGGTTAGCCGGCTAAGTAATGGGATCGAACAAAGTGTGATAAAAATCATAGTTTTTCAAATTTCATGGCTTGTTACCTCGTTTTTGCTGGACAAAACCTCATATCTGTTGTACTTTCATGTAGAGGAGGTTGATAGCTTCGTGTGGACACCAAGAATGCCCGATTTCACCAATATTTGAGCTTGATCTTGATGTTTGAAGTTGAAAATCTTAGAGAGAGAAAGAGTGACGGTTGGGAGAGTTTAGAGAGAGAAGAGTGTAATAAATGAAGTAGATGGTTTCATTTAGGGTTTATATACCCCGTGGGTGTTCGGGTTCATTTCGGTTGCTCGGTTCTCGTTTTCGTCGCGTTTCCGGCACGTTACGCGCGTGTTTTGTAACTTATATAAAAAGAATTTATTTTTCGAAAGTTTAAGAGGTGGTTATTCCTAGTAAATCTTTTAAATTTACTTTTCTTGAATTGATTTACCGTAATTAATTATTTTACGCGTTTCGTTTGCTCTTTCGCGTATTTTATGTATTTTAATTAAAATAACTTTATTTTTAAACTTCTAAAAGATTGTGATTCCTAATAAATATTTAATGTTTAACTTTCTTTAATTATTTTCGTTTGTTTCGTCGTTCGTTTTCGTTTCGTCAGAACATGTCACCTTCGCGCGTATTCGTTCGAATCGTCACTCGAACGAACACGGCGTTGGTTTCACTTTCTGATTCTTGTTTTCTACTTTTCAGTCATCATTTCAGAACGTTAAACTTTCAGATTTATTCGTACAGATCGTCACCTATACGAATAATTCGTCGGTTTAGCATTCTGTAACAACAACCGTTATGGTTTTGTTCTGTTTAACCTCACATATGTTTATACATAATAGCATCAAATCAAGCATTTGTGTATCTGTTCATTGTTGTCTGATGTGTTTCTGGCTGTTAAACCATGAGGTTTAAATCTGATCTCAGAACAATAGCATAATAGTTTAGTGTCAAGCTTCAAATGTCAATAGCATATACATAGTTTCACGTAGTGTGTACCTGAGTTACTGTGCAAGTTACTGTAGAGATCACTGTCCCGGTAACGCTTTCGGCACTGATGTTACACCTCTCTCCTATTAAATATTAATTATTTTCTTCAAACTTGGCAAATAATATGATTACACTATAAATCGGTTTTTTTCTAATAAAACGTCTTATAAAAATATATGACATGCTATTTTATACAAATAATTTTAAATTTCATATATTTAACAAAATTTAAGTATGTATGCATGCATGTCTGTGTATGTATGTACATACACATAATATATATTTTTTATATATTTAATGTTTAATATAATATATGTATTAGAGTTTATGTATATATTAATATGTGTGTTTAGATAATTTAATGTATAGGAGGTGGATCCAATACAAAGGGTTACTAACGTGAGAAGGTAGGAAGGAATCTGAGCTCTTGATCAAATAAATGAATGGTTAAGATCAAGTGGTGCCCACATCTTATTTAAAACTTGCGTGAATTAATGCTGAAAGGGCAAAAAAGAAATTGCCTACATTTGTTGACTTTTTTTTGGAATAAAGTTCCACCATTCTTTTAAAAATCGAATAACTTTTAAATGCGCAATTATTTTTAAAAAAATTACACAATAAAATTGCGAATTTATTCTCTTTAATTTGAGTATAGTATTGTTATAGTTTTTTTCGATTGTTTTACGTGGTACGTGATTTTAATGCCTGGTACGTGATTATTGGTATGTGATTATGCAGTTGTTCCTTTGATATGCAAGGCAAATGACGGTCTGTAATTTTCGTATAACGTGATACGTAATTGTATGGTCCGTAATTATGCAGTTTGTCATTGAATATTTGTGTTAAATTACAGTCCGGAATTTTATAAATCATGGTCTGTAATTTTATATGGACCATAATACATTAATACCCCTTACCCTGATGACACATGTCAAATTCTTATGGCTTCTTACGCTTCTCACGTTAAAATCCTTTGTATTATAACCGGCCTCTTAATGTGTGTGTATATATATATATATATATTATTAATCGAGTTGAACCACGAGTCGAGCCAACTTTGGCTTGAGCTTGGCTCGTTTTAACCTTGCTTTTTTCGAGCATTTTTTGAGCCGAACTTTTTACAAGTTTTTTTCGAGCGACTTTCGAGCGATCATCAAGTCGCGAGCTTTTTGAACAACCTTAAATCACAGGTCAATGGAAATAAGACTTAGATAAAACTAAATACACTATTGGAATAGATAGACTATTAGGCCATGTCTTATGGGGCGTGATGAGGGGCTTGACCACCCTCCATCGCACCCTTAACGCACGTGCCTCTTGAGGCGTGACCATGCTCTTTCATCAGATACGTGACCATGCTCTTTCATCATATACGTGACCATGGTCACGGCTCAACCAAACATATCCACCAATACTGAAAATTTTTAGTGTTATTAGTTCTATAATTATGATCAATTGTATAGGTACCATATATATAAGTCTCATACGGTAATTCTGATCAGGTTTCAAGGTTCCTCAAGATCCTTGCAGTTTCTGCCAGGCCCAGATTGGCTTCATATAGGCAAAATATCTCTTGAGTGATTAGAACCAATCGGTGTCACAACTCGACAGACGACGGAATACTTTAGAGCATGAGTTTAATTGTTTATAACTCATGGTGCTACTTTGTAAGTTTCAATATTTAAGCATTTATTTGTTTGATACACAATATTCATTCAAACATAACATACAATGTGACACCTCGCAAATTCCAGGTCAGCAATTATAATACTTTAATAATAATGTGTGTTATTATTTCATATGTGGCACTAGAATAATTGTATTTAGTGTGACACGTGGCACAACAGTTCGAACACATCGATAATTCGAGGAATTATCGCACAATACTCGCTCGTGTCTTGAATGACGAATGTTGGTGAACGGATCAAACCACAGAACACTTTCACTGCACATTAGGTTCCGGGGAACCTAAGTTAGTAGAACGATGTCCATATGTCGAGAAACGATACTCGTAATCGAAAAATACGCGAAAAATGGGTCAAAACATGAAAATGGGCCAAATTGGGCCGGATCTAGGGTCCAGGCGCTACGCCTGACCCGAAGATCCTCACTCAGGCGATACGCGCGGATGAGGAGGGACGCCTCTCATCCGGCTGCCTCGCGCGTAACGCCTGACATGGATGGCACTCGTCAGGTGATACGCCTGGGGTGTCTGACACCTAAAAATTTTGTAAATCTCATGATTACCACACCATACTCCTTTTACCCAATCCCATACGTAAACTCCTCTATTTAATACCCCAAAAACGTCTGATTTCACTACTACAACACCACATCACACTCATTTGAAGCCTTGGAAGCCATTGTTGGGAGATTTGAAGCTTGGGAAGCTCAAGGAAGGCTCTTAAGATCTTGTCACCACCATCACCATTGCTTGCACTAGTTGAAGAGCGATTCCAGGAGCTCAAGAAGCTGTTCAACCAATATCTCAATACATTCGAAGCTTTGGAAGGTAGATCTTGAGACTATGTAGCATAAAACTCACATACAACACACATAAACCCACATACAAGGTTCAAAGCTTGCACGTACACACTAGATCCACACATACACGAATTTTTCTTGTTTGAATCTGAGTTTGATGATGTTTCTATGTTTATTGATGATTAGATGATGTGTCTTTACATACTATGATGATGTTGTTATGATAGGATGTTTATAGTAGCTAAAATAATGATGCTAGCAACATGTATGTAAGATCTAGGTGGAGATTCATGAAGTTTGATATTGAAATGTTATTGGATATGATTTATGAGATCTAAAAGTGTCATGAAAAGCAAGATATGTCAAAAGGTGATTTGTACAAATTGTGGTAACTTTAATATCATGAAATATTGATTTTTGATGAAATAACCACATGGATATGTTTAGATCAATAAGATATGTTTAAAATGATGATTAAGTGTTAATATAATAGTTATTTGATACATTGTAATAGTTAGAATTGTCAAAGTATGATATTTAGGAATGTTACTAAAAATAGTAACATTTTGCTACAAGATTGCTAGAAAGGATGAAATTGCTAAATGTTGTGTGTTTTATATGCTTAGTTAAACTTGTCATGATGATTATAGACGACTTTATAACTTAAATGTTTGAGATGGGTGCATTTTTCAAAAGTTTCTATAAATAGAAACTTTACTTTACGAAATTATGAATAGGAGCATGCTAGTCAAGACGTGTATGACTAAATGGCTAATAATGATTAGGATAGTGACGTTTAGATAATATTAGTGTTAAACTTGGTGAAATATGCTTGTTTATGTGTACTTTCTAATTATGGAAACTTTTACGCACAAACTATGTTAAACCGGCTATGTGTAACTATGTGCTACGTGATAACATGCTCATTTAGGACAAATATGCATGTTAGAATAATTGGAATATAATTTTATGCATAGCTTGCCAAATATGGAAACTTTCCTAAAATAGAAACTTACCATAAATAGTAAGTTTCCTCATAGGAATGATTTTGGTATCCGTACACTTCACACGACACTAAAACCGCACGATACACGAACACTTGATCCAAACCGTCACCAACAGGTCGTTAGGTCAAACACGATCGATACGGTCAAACACGGTCAACTCGACCCACATAACCACTTAGTGTTGTTGAACACTAACACGGTCCGGTGAGACCCGCACTTGTGAACACAAACTCATAGTACCTATGTGATATAGGTGACTACTAGCCGGCGAGCTACACTTACTCTTTTGAGCTAACGCATATCTAAACTCAGGTGAGTTTACGGCCCCACTTTTACTCTTTAATTGTTTTGCTAAACTATTGGGGTGAGAATACAATGCAACTGTTTTAGATATATGACTGGTATGTTGTGAAAACCATTTTCGAGTGTAACTATTATCGCTTAAAGTCCTCACTTATCCTTACCGTTAGTTGTGTAAACAAACGAGTCGTAATTACATAGTACTACTGGGTTTGACTAGCCCCACTCGGCACCAATGTTGACTGGAGGTCATAACGAGTGTAATTTCGATGGGAATGCGGGTTCAGCGATGACCTGCGGAGGCAAACGGGAACAGTCTAGTTTCGGTAAGATGAACTGACACACTCCACGGATCGTAGTATCCAACTAAACTTAACATACCCAGTATATGTCTGTTTACTTTTCAGTCTGTCTAAACCTGTGAACTCACCAACTTTTTAGTTGACACTTTTCGCATGTATTCTCAGGTAACTAAAAAGGAGCACACGCTAGGATGCGCACAAGGAAGCGATAAGGAGTCTGGCTTGCATATAGACTCGTGTCCTAGGCTTTTGTGTGCATTTGATATATTTTGAAAATAAGTTTAACTATGTAGTGTCTGTTAAACAATTTACTTTCCGCTGCAACGTATTTACCTGATGATGTTAAAACATTTTCCGCTGCATATTGAATGAAACTATGTTATTATACATACCTGTGTGATTGTGTAACTCATATAGAGTCGTTCTATATGACCATGAGCTGTGATCCTGGCCACGTCACGCCCACGTGGACTGACACCACGAGTGGGAATTTGGGGGTGTGACAGACTGGTATCAGAGCCTTGGTTATAGGGAACTAGGTTTGCATATAGTGAACTTAGACTATAGCCACTGCTCTACATTAGACACTACACTAACAATTTCACAAAAATGTTTACTATTATCATGTACTGTTACTTATTTGATTCAAACGCAGGAATGGACAACAACAAAGATCAGAACGGGAAAGACTCGAGGAAGTGCCCGTATGAGTATGAGCTTACCGAGGAGGACAAACAGAAGATCCAGGACATAGTGGAGCAGGTATATGCTCAGGAGTCCAAGAGGCTTCGACCCTCGAGCAGCAGGGGACCATGGGACTGGTACCCTACTACCCTTGCTGTTTGGGCGAGGGAAGAGAGAGTACCCAAGTTGCCTTTGCTAGGAGACACATCTACTGGACCACCCTTACCACCGATTGGAATGCCCATGGAGCGGGCATTCGCTGCATTGATCTCGCGTTATAGACGTGAGTCCTGTCAGCTACGCGTAATGACTGATGGGTTTAGGGATCTCTTGGAGCATAATCAGCATCTCCAGAAACGCGTGGATAACTTGGAGGAGAGACTCGCACGCGTCGAAGGGATGCAGGATGACTTGGTCGCTAGGACTCAGGATGTGATCCAGCGACAGGAGGAGGTCACTACTGAGGTCACCGACATCCATGATAGGACTACGTTGCTCGAGGAGCAACATGATTTCTTAGCCGCAGTGACACATGGACACGCTGGACGATTAGCAGCTGTGGAAGATGCCAACGAGGAGAATCTTGCCATGATCCAGGCAAGCGATGCCATGCTAAATGCATGGGTCGGACAGTTCATAGTGGAGCCACAGCCTGAGCCAGAACCCCAATTCGAGCCGGAGGATCTCGATGAGGAAGATTTTGATGAGGATCCAGACGAGAATCCTGATGAGGAGGACGATGATGGCCCTGCTGATAGTGGAGATTCACACTCCACGATTGTCTAGTTAGGATTTCTATTTCAGTATTCTACTTTTGTATCACTTAGCCGAGCGGGATGTGCTCGTGCAAATTTTGTAGCATCTCTTTTGGAAAATATTGTACACAAACTTATTATCATTAATGGAAAGATGCTTTACTTTGTTGCTTATATAAATATCATGGCTATGACTATTGTTAACATGACATCTGACCTAACAATTGACTAACACTCTAACTTATGCTAACTAACATCCTAACCTTTCCATATAGAATCATGTCTGAACGAGGACCCAATGCCCGCAAACTCAAACGCAAGGCCGAAAAGGCAAGGATCGACATGATGGTTGAACGTAAGTTCAACAAGGTACTTGCGAATTACGAAGCAAACCGACTTGCTAGCGAGACTAGTGGCACCAACAACGGTACAAACCCCAACCTAACCCGATTAACTTAGTATAGACACTAACGCGTTACATGGAACACCGATGCGCAGGATCGTATGGGAGTGTAGCAAAGGGGTGTTCGTTTAAAGCGTTCCTGAGTTGCCATCCTCACAAATTCCAGGGTACCGAGGGAGCAGTGGGACTGCTTCGCTGGATCGAGAAGCTGGAGTCAGTCTTCTCTATGTCTGAATGCTCGGATGAAAATCGAGTAAAATATGCCACCGGAACTCTGGAGGGACCAGCCCTCACATGGTGGAACACACATGTCCAAACCTTTGGACTTGAAACTGCAAACTCCATTCCATGGGACAACTTCACCAGGATGTTGCACGAAGAATACTGTCCTAGAGACGAAATCAGAAAGCTTGAGGAAGAATTTTGGGTGCACAAGATGGTGGGATCTGAAATCGAAAAATACTGTACTCGGTTTCACGAGCTGTGCAAGCTATGCCCGGCAATGGTAACGCCGGAGTACAAGAAGATTGAACAATTCATTAGTGGATTGCCGGAGCAGATTCAGAGTACGGTGACTGCTTCCGATCGCACCACCATTCAACCACTGATTCGCTTGGCACACAAACTGACTGATCAGGCAGTAGCCCAGGGAAAGCTACCTAAAAGGGGTGAACATCTGAAACCCCAAGAACCCAAGCGAAAGTGGGAGCCCAGCAACAACCGCACCTTCTCACCTCAGCAACCGACCCAACACCGGCCTGCACCTGCCAAGGTTTTCACTGCCACCCAACTGAACACTCAGGGTAAGGGAGGATATCAGGGCAACAGCCCAAAATGCAACATCTGCAACTATCATCATTTTGGCCCATGCAAAAAGGGCAAGTGCACCAACTGTGGTAGAAATGGACATCTGGCTAAAGAATGTCGATCAAACCCCAATCCAAATCTCAACAAAAATGACACCTTAAAGGGATGCTTCACTTGCGGGAAGCCAGGGCATATGCGCCGAGATTGCCCACAAAACAAGAACACTGGAGGCAACCCGGCAAGGGGAAGAGCATTCGTAATTGGATCGGGTGAAGCTAAAGATGACCCCAATGTCGTCACCGGTACGTTTCTTTTAAATAATGTTTATGCTAGCATATTATTTGATACCGGTGCCGATAGAAGTTTTATATCTAGTGAATTTAGTAAACTGTTTGATATGACACCAACACCACTAGACTATAAGTACACCGTAGAGTTAGCGGACGGCAAGCTGATTGAAACACAACACATCCTCAAGGGGTGTGTTTTGACACTAGCAACCCATCAGCTGATGATTGACTTGATGCCAGTAACTCTCGGGAGCTTCGACGTGGTGATTGGAATGGATTGGCTATCTGCAAATCACGCCGAGATCGTGTGCAATGAGAAGATCGTGCGAATTACATTGCCAAGTGGAGAGCAGATTTCAATTCAAGGGGAACGGCGCGGAATACCATTAAACATCATGTCTTGCATGAAGGCAAACAAATATTTGAGGAAAGGATACACGGCTATCTTAGCTCTTATCACCGAACAATCAAAGAAGGAACGGAAGATCGAGGACATCGCTATTGTTCGCGATTATCCGGAAGTCTTTCCTGACGATCTACCGGGACTACCACCAGCACGACAAGCGGAGTTTCAGATAGATCTAACACCAGGAGCAGCACCGATAGCTAAGGCACCATACCGATTGGCTCCTACTGAAATGCAAGAACTATCTAATCAACTTCAGGAGTTGTTGGATAAAGGATTTATCCGACCGAGCTTCTCACCTTGGGGAGCACCGGTATTGTTTGTGAAGAAGAAGGACGGATCATTCCGTATGTGTATAGACTACCGAGAACTAAACAAGGTAACGATCAAGAACCGATATCCATTACCTCGAATAGACGATTTGTTTGACCAATTGCAAGGGTCAAGCTACTATTCGAAGATCGATTTAAGATCTGGGTACCATCAACTCAGAGTACAAAAAGGAGATATACCGAAGACAGCCTTCAGAACACGGTATGGACATTACGAATTTCTAGTCATGCCTTTCGGGCTGACCAACGCACCGGCAGTATTCATGGATCTCATGAATCGAGTGTGTAAGCCGTATCTGGACAAATTCGTAATCGTATTCATAGACGATATCCTGATTTATTCCAAGACTCAAGAAGAACATGCCGATCACTTAAGACGTGTCTTGGAACTGCTAAAGAAGGAACAATTATACGCGAAGCTTTCCAAATGCGATTTTTGGATTCGCGAAGTTCAGTTTCTTGGGCACGTGGTAAACGAGAAGGCAATACATGTAGACCCAGCCAAGATTGAGGCAATCAAGAATTGGGCAGCACCTAAGACTCCAACTGAGGTGCGACAGTTCTTAGGATTGGCCGGGTACTACAGGCGGTTTATCGAGGGATTCTCAAAGATCGCACAATCATTGACTTCCCTTACGCACAAAGACAAGAAATTCGAATGGGGAGAGAAACAAGGAGCTGCTTTCGACTTGTTGAAGCAGAAATTGTGCAGTGCTCCGATTCTATCGCTACCAGACGGGTGTGAAGATTTTGTGGTTTATTGCGACGCATCGAAACAAGGGCTCGGTTGTGTGCTAATGCAACGCGAGAAAGTCATAGCTTATGCGTCACGACAGCTAAAGGTGCACGAGAAGAATTACACCACCCATGATCTGGAATTGGGAGCCGTAGTGTTCGCATTGAAAATCTGGTGACACTATCTGTACGGTACTAAGTGTACGATATTCACAGACCATAAGAGCCTACAACACATTTTCGATCAAAAGGAACTGAACATGAGACAACGCAGATGGGTCGAACTGATAGGTGATTATGACTGTGCAATCAAGTATCATCCCGGTAAGGCTAATGTAGTGGCCGATGCACTGAGCCGAAAAGAGACAACTAAACGCGTACGTGCGTTACAACTTACCATTCATTCTGAGTTACCTAACCAAATCCGGAATGCACAGCAAGAAGCTTTGAAAACTGAAAGCCTCACTCTCGAGGCCATGCGAGGAATGGATAAACAGATGAAACAGAAAGACGACAGAGCTTACTATTTGATGGATCGAATCTGGATTCCACGCTACGGAGGATTAAGGGAAGTAGTGATGGATGAAGCTCACAAGAGTCGATACTCAGTACATCCAGGTTCTGACAAGATGTACCACGACCTAAAGGCAACTTATTGGTGGCCTAACATGAAATCAGAAATTGCAACCTATGTGAGTAAGTGTCTGACTTGCTCAAAGGTTAAGGTCGAATATCAGAAACCGTCGGGGTTACTCCAACAACCGGAAATCCCAGTCTGGAAATGGGAACAGATTTCCATGGATTTTATCACCAAGTTGCCAAAGACAGCAAGTGGTTGCGATACCATCTGGGTTATCGTATACCGACTCACGAAATCGGCACACTTTCTTCCGATTAAGGAAACCGACAAGTTGGAAAAGTTAACCCGAATCTATTTAAAGGAAATCGTATCCAGACATGGAGTTCCAAATCTCTATTATATCTGACCGAGACAGCCGTTTCACGGCATATTTTTGGAAGTCCTTACACAAGGCACTTGGGACGAGATTGGATATGAGCACTGCTTATCATCCACAGACGGATGGTCAGAGTGAACGAACCATCCAAACCCTAGAAGACATGCTTCGGGCCTGTGTGATTGACTTCGGTAACAGCTGGGAGACTCACCTACCTTTGGTGGAATTCTCTTACAATAACAGTTATCACACCAGCATCAGAGCTGCACCTTTTGAGGCACTTTATGGACGTAAATGCAGATCACCACTTTGTTGGGCAGAAGTTGGTGAAAGCCAACTGACCGGACCTGAGCTCGTGCACGAAACAACTGAAAAGATCGTGCAGATACGTAACCGAATGGCAGCAGCTCGGGATCGACAGAAAAGCTATGCCGATAAAAGGCGCAAGCCTTTGGAATTCCAAGTGGGAGACCGAGTACTTCTTAAAGTCTCACCTTGGAAGGGAGTGATCCGATTCGGGAAGCGGGGAAAGTTAAATCCTCGTTATATCGGACCATTTGAAATCATTAAACGGGTAGGCCCCGTAGCCTACGAACTACAGCTACCACATGAATTGAGTAGCGTACACAATGTGTTTCATGTTTCGAACCTCAAGAAATGCTTATCAGATGAGACGCTCACAATTCCTTTGGAGGAAATCCAGATTGATGAACAACTTCACTTCGTTGAGGAACCGGTGGAAATCATGGATCGGGAAATCAAGAAGTTGAAACTCAGTAAAATACCAATTGTGAAAGTTCGTTGGAACTCACGGCGAGGACCGGAATGCACCTAGGAACGGGAGGACCAGATGAAACAGAAATACCCTCACCTATTCTCCAACCAGACTAACACCAGCAACACGAACTGAATTTCGGGACGAAATTCCTATTAACTGGGGGATGATGTGACACCTCGCAAATTCCAGGTCAGCAATTATAATACTTTAATAATAATGTGTGTTATTATTTCATATGTGGCACTAGAATAATTGTATTTAGTGTGACACGTGGCACAACAGTTCGAACACATCGATAATTCGAGGAATTATCGCACAATACTCGCTCGTGTCTTGAATGACGAATGTTGGTGAACGGATCAAACCACAGAACACTTTCACTGCACATTAGGTTCTGGGGAACCTAAGTTAGTAGAACGATGTCCATATGTCGAGAAACGATACTCGTAATCGAAAAATACGCGAAAAATGGGTCAAAACATGAAAATGGGCCAAATTGGGCCGGATCTAGGGTCCAGGCGCTACGCCTGACCCGAAGATCCTCACTCAGGCGATACGCGCGGATGAGGAGGGACGCCTCTCATCCGGCTGCCTCGCGCGTAACGCCTGACATGGATGGCACTCGTCAGGCGATACGCCTGGGGTGTCTGACACCTAAAAATTTTGTAAATCTCATGATTACCACACCATACTCCTTTTACCCAATCCCATACGTAAACTCCTCTATTTAATACCCCAAAAACGTCTGATTTCACTACTACAACACCACATCACACTCATTTGAAGCCTTGGAAGCCATTGTTGGGAGATTTGAAGCTTGGGAAGCTCAAGGAAGGCTCTTAAGATCTTGTCACCACCATCACCATTGCTTGCACTAGTTGAAGAGCGATTCCAGGAGCTCAAGAAGCTGTTCAACCAATATCTCAATACATTCGAAGCTTTGGAAGGTAGATCTTGAGACTATGTAGCATAAAACTCACATACAACACACATAAACCCACATACAAGGTTCAAAGCTTGCACGTACACACTAGATCCACACATACACGAATTTTTCTTGTTTGAATCTGAGTTTGATGATGTTTCTATGTTTATTGATGATTAGATGATGTGTCTTTACATACTATGATGATGTTGTTATGATAGGATGTTTATAGTAGCTAAAATAATAATGCTAGCAACATGTATGTAAGATCTAGGTGGAGATTCATGAAGTTTGATATTGAAATGTTATTGGATATGATTTATGAGATCTAAAAGTGTCATGAAAAGCAAGATATGTCAAAAGGTGATTTGTACAAATTGTGGTAACTTTAATATCATGAAATATTGATTTTTGATGAAATAACCACATGGATATGTTTAGATCAATAAGATATGTTTAAAATGATGATTAAGTGTTAATATAATAGTTATTTGATACATTGTAATAGTTAGAATTGTCAAAGTATGATATTTAGGAATGTTACTAAAAATAGTAACATTTTGCTACAAGATTGCTAGAAAGGATGAAATTGCTAAATGTTGTGTGTTTTATATGCTTAGTTAAACTTGTCATGATGATTATAGACGACTTTATAACTTAAATGTTTGAGATGGGTGCATTTGTCAAAAGTTTCTATAAATAGAAACTTTACTTTACGAAATTATGAATAGGAGCATGCTAGTCAAGACGTATATGACTAAATGGCTAATAATGATTAGGATAGTGACGTTTAGATAATATTAGTGTTAAACTTGGTGAAATATGCTTGTTTATGTGTACTTTCTAATTATGGAAACTTTTACGCACAAACTATGTTAAACCGGCTATGTGTAACTATGTGCTACGTGATAACATGCTCATTTAGGACAAATATGCATGTTAGAATAATTGGAATATAATTTTATGCATAGCTTGCCAAATATGGAAACTTTCCTAAAATAGAAACTTACCATAAATAGTAAGTTTCCTCATAGGAATGATTTTGGTATCCGTACACTTCACACGACACTAAAACCGCACGATACACGAACACTTGATCCAAACCGTCACCAACAGGTCGTTAGGTCAAACACGATCGATACGGTCAAACACGGTCAACTCGACCCACATGACCACTTAGTGTTGTTGAACACTAACACGGTCCGGTGAGACCCGCACTTGTGAACACAAACTCATAGTACCTATGTGATATAGGTGACTACTAGCCGGCGAGCTACACTTACTCTTTTGAGCTAACGCATATCTAAACTCAGGTGAGTTTACGGCCCCACTTTTACTCTTTAATTGTTTTGCTAAACTATTGGGGTGAGAATACAATGCAACTGTTTTAGATATATGACTGGTATGTTGTGAAAACCATTTTCGAGTGTAACTATTATCGCTTAAAGTCCTCACTTATCCTTACCGTTAGTTGTGTAAACAAACGAGTCGTAATTACGTAGTACTACTGGGTTTGACTAGCCCCACTCGGCACCAATGTTGACTGGAGGTCATAACGAGTGTAATTTCGATGGGAATGCGGGTTCAGCGATGACCTGCGGAGGCAAACGGGAACAGTCTAGTTTCGGTAAGATGAACTGACACACTCCACGGATCGTAGTATCCAACTAAACTTAACATACCCAGTATATGTCTGTTTACTTTTCAGTCTGTCTAAACCTGTGAACTCACCAACTTTTTAGTTGACACTTTTCGCATGTATTCTCAGGTAACTAAAAAGGAGCACACGCTAGGATGCGCACAAGGAAGCGATAAGGAGTCTGGCTTGCATATAGACTCGTGTCCTAGGCTTTTGTGTGCATTTGATATATTTTGAAAATAAGTTTAACTATGTAGTGTCTGTTAAACAATTTACTTTCCGCTGCAACGTATTTACCTTATGATGTTAAAACATTTTACGCTGCATATTGAATGAAACTATGTTATTATACATACCTGTGTGATTGTGTAACTCATATAGAGTCGTTCTATATGACCATGAGCTGTGATCCTGGCCACGTCACGCCCACGTGGACTGACACCACGAGTATGTGTAACACATACAAATGAAGAACGTATGTGTATATGTGATGTATATATGTGTGTGTGTAACTGTGTATGTGTAAACTCACAAAAGGTTAATGAAACAATGGAAATTAATAAACATCTATGATGAATATATATAAAAACTAAAAAGGGGGTCGAATTAAAATCATACAAAACCATTCTAAACCCTGTATTAACACATACAAATGAAGAACATATATGTATATTTGTATGTGTGTGTGTATATATATCTATATGTATGTATGTGTAGCCTCACAAAAGGTTAATGAAACAGGGGAGCTCAATATACACCTTTGTGATGATTATTTATGAATGTCTAAATCCAACATCCGTAAGGAAATTAATGATTCATCAAAGTGAGAATTCAATTCAAGCCTTAAATCAACAAAAATTACAAGGATAAAAATAAACATAAAACAAAAACCCTCAAACTCTGTTCAACTCAACAGTAAGAAAAACATAGCACAAACAAATTTACTGATTACAACATCAAATCACTTCGTTTCTAGCTCCTGGAGAAGAATAAAGCAACAATCAATTTCACGTTGATCATAACTTTTGTTCCGGTTGAGCATTTGCAGCTTCTTGACTCAACGTAAAATTGGAAATTAGTTATCATCGTTTTGAAGTCTTTCAGGGTTTTTATAGTTGAATTGCAAGATTTGATTATAAAGGAGAAAGGTGGATCATCAGTTTATGGGCCACATAAAAGATTTTGCCATTTTGGTACTAAATATACTTTGTGGGTTCCCCATTTTCACCTGCTGTTTGCAGGAATTTGTGCAACCACAAACAATGTCAGGTCAGGGATGGTTTCCTTTGTATGAGTTGTTAATTTTTAGCAACGAGGGATATGACCCGCGCAAAGGGTGGGACGGGTTGATTTTTAGTGAAATTTTCTGTTATTTAGATTACATTTTTATAACATTGTATCAAGGATATAAATATTCATCTTATTAATTTGACAAAGAAAGTTGGTTTGAAATGAGTTACCTTTTTTCCTGAAGATTTATTATCTAAAAATATGTGTAGAATAACAAACTGATAAAGTAAATCAAATTTTCTTTTAAATTTTACTAGAAGACATAATGAGATTGAATGGCTTGAAAAACAGTAAATAATCAAGAATAGTTTAACTCGTTCTAAAGAGTTTTAAAGGACAACCAACTGTTTAATTATCATGAACTTATTGGTAGACAATAGTCACAGTCAAGGCACATAACAAGCTACAAATCTCTTAACACTCAACTAGAAATCTATGATTATGAGATATTAGAAATTTGAACAACTGACCTAGCTCTTCATCACCACTAATTAACAATTAGCATAAAGAAGATATAGGTAATGGAATCCAACCAATAAGACATACACAGATGCCAAAAGTAAATGCAACCAATTTGGCAACCAACATTTGTAATCAGATTCTTAGGGATAAACAATAGCTGATTACTTAGTCAAAATCAGAGAATAATAACAAATAAAAACAGCGGAATAACACCTCAATACTCAACTAGTGAGTCCTAACCAAGAACGAATATGTGAAGATCAAGAACTTTAAAAAATTTAACCATTCCTTACTCTACATCATGACTACAAGGTAGGACTCAGAAAATTACATTTGATACATAACTCTAATAGTGAAGCTTAAGAAAGCATACCTGGTTGCATCAAGCCAAAGAGACAAGAAACCACATGCAGAGTCTTAAAGCTGCAACAAAAATCAAGATTGAAAACTTTCGCTTATCTTCATTGTAGGATCTGAGACAGAGATGATACCCGAAAAACTTCTTCAACCTACCAAGATGTCGCATAAAATATGACTTGAACGATATGCCCTCGATTTCATAAAATCCGAACATAAACCCTAGAATCGAACTTATGACAAACAATCAACAAGAAAAACAAAGATCATGAGCCTTTGACTCTGATACCACGTCAAAAAATGGATTAGATATATCAACAACTTACAGATTCACAAGAATATGTGATTAATCAAAGCTCTTTACAATAAGAACTCAGAAAGACTTAACGAAATACAAATGATCATCTACAAACTACAGCGGAAGAATTACAAGAAACGATTAGAAAATCTTTCAACTAGAAAGACTTCAAGAAAACCCCAATCGTGCACACACTTCTGAACTCAGAGAAAGACTCTTCTAGATACGAGGCGTACTTTACAAGAATGAGAATAATCTGACATTTATAATAGATCAGCATCACTTAGCCCACTTGAGCCCAGCAACCAGCAACCATCAACCATCTACAGCCCGATATACTCTTGAGCCCATCAACCATCCCAATCTCCTCTTGAGCCCAGCAATACATCACAAATGCATCTGCATTCAATTTACACTTCCAGCCCTTCATCTTCTATCACCTTATCATTTACACATCAAACATAAAACAATAAAAATGTTGCAACTTAAAATGCAAATATACTTTTAACAGAAACCTACAACCTTAAATTCCCGGATGCGATTGATAAAATTCTGTGTTGTACGCCACATAGTGATCTCTACGTGACGTATAAGATTTCCTGATTAAAATGAGTAATGCTCATCATTTCAACATTGAAGACTCGTACGTGCAGTATAGGCCTATACGCCACGTATAGTTCAAAAAAAAAATTAAAGCATGTTTATAAACTTTAAATTAAAAAAATCGCTAACGTTAAAAATTTAGTTTTATAAAATTAAACTTTTTTTTAACGTTTAATAATTCGAACGTTAACAAGATTTATTTATAACGTTTGTCGTTTTTATTATTAGTTTCAATAATCTAATATTATTTTGTTTTAATAAATACACATATAATACAAAACACAATATATATATATATATATATATAGGGAGATGATCAAATGTTAACCCTCCCTTATAGCGTTAACCCTGACATTTTTTGCCCGAATCTTTGTTTTTTTTGTCATGGTTTTTATTATACATAAAAAGCGGGGGTTTCTTTTTTGTGTTTTTGCTAATTCATCACCGTTTAGAAATTAAATCAATTGTAAGTTTAAGTTACACTATCTGATGTAAGTAAGTATAAGAAAGTTACACTCACTTACATTTTGATTTAATTTCTAAACGGTGATGAATTAGCAAAAACACAAAAAAGAAACCCCCCTATTTATGTATAATAAAAACCATGACAAAAAAAAACAAAGATTCGGGCAACAAATGTCAGGGTTAACGGGTTAACGCTATAAGGGAGGGTTAACAATGGAACCATCCCCTATATATATATATATATATATATATATATATATATATATATATATATATATATATATCCACACACACACACAAATAAACAACCAATAAAAACAGAATGCATAATCAGAGTTTGTAGAATACAAGTACATGAAATAAAACTACGGATCCTGTCGGGATGGTAAGTATTAGTTGCTTCCTTATCGATTTATATGGGGATCATTAACCCCATGGTTTTAACAACTCAGAATCACCCAATCGATCGATTTGATTTTCTAGGGTTCATATGAATTGAATAAGAAACCGGGTTTGTTGATAAGTTTAAACAAAACGGGTTTGAAGTCAAATAAACCTTTCTAGCCTAGCGGTAATTTGTATTGGTGATGAGGCATGGGTCGAGGGTTCGAATCCAGTCTCCACCGGGTTTTGGATTTTCCCCTTTTTATCCTTTTATTTTTATGTTACCCTTCAAAAAAACTCTAAAAATTCTAAAAATATTCCAGAAATTCTAGAATAATGTTTTTAACATTTTGTAAAAATTTAGGAATTTTTCAGAATTTAATTATATTATTTTGATATTTAAATATTATTCAAAGGGTTTTAAATATATAAAATATATTCAAACATTTCTAAAAATTCTGAAAAAAATTCCAGAAATTATTTTTCAACAATATTAACATTCTGCAATTTTTTAAATAATTTTTGGAATATTATTTTTACAAATTTGCTATTTTATGGTTTAAATAAACTTTAAAATTATAATTATTATTTATAAAATCGATTTAAAAATTCAGAAAATTATTTTTATATGCTGAGATTAATATTATAACAATAAGTTTTCAAAATTTTTATATATTTTTTAAAGATGTTAATTCTTTAACCATAAAACTTTTTGTTCATTTGTTACATTTATTTTAATATTCATCTAAAAATAGTTTGTTAAACATTCATAATTATTTATAAAATTATTTCATTCCTTTTAAACTTTTGCAGGACCAAGTAGGAGCCCGGAAACAACCCGGTTCCAATGGAGATCTGCTCATCAGCCTCTAGAATAGTGCATAATCCTATTCCAGGGTTTTCCAATCGAAACCAACAGCACCCGTGGTGATCCGAAGGTGAAGGATGAACGTTTGAAGCAATATCGAACTCCACGGGATGAGAATCGAACTTGGACATGCAAGAACCACTCAAAACTTCTAGGGTTTGACACTAGAGTGCTCTGGGAAGAAGGAGGGCTCAGGAAAGTTAGGTTTGAATATGTTCGAACTAGTATTTATATACTGTACTCATTCGGCCGAATGAGTGGCCGAAACAACTCATTCGGCGAATGGTTCAGCCGAATGTGCTTGGTCCACCGAATGAGTCATGTGGATGACTCATTCGAACGCCCTAGTCATTCTGTAGGCGTTCATTCGGCCGAATGACCTCATTCTTAGGATCATTCACCCGAATGGGTCTATAAGACATATCAAATCAAAGTTAAACATAATCAAACACATATAAACTAAAATAAACATTTAGAACAATATAGAAATACTAATTTCATTAATGCCATAAACTTTATACATCAAAAGTCATAAAAAACAGAACTCGGGGTATTTCATGCACCAACATACTCCCCCTTGGACCTAGTTCTTCATTTTGCAGCATCCTTCTTGAAATGTTTTTCTTAAATGGCTTTCCAGTCTGATCCAGCATGAATCCTGAAAACAATACAGATTCGGGTCACCCTCATAAATTGTAATGCCTGCTCCATATCTTCTACATCAAAGAAAATCTGGTGTCTGTAAAGAGCTTGGACATCGCTGTGTGACAGATTCATCAACCACATCGGGTCAAAGATACGTTCAGTCTCCTACTTCTTGTTTTTGCAGAGCACTATCATAGCCTCTCCAGTACGCCCATCATAATACCACCATCTGAGGCTGTCCAAGAAGTCTTGATGCATCTTCCTCATGACTCTTGTAGGCAACCACTTCAGGATAACCTCATGCCTGCGGGCATCTACATTGATCTCTGGCATGTAGTATTTCTCTGGTTCTTGAGGCTTGAAATTAATCCATTTTTTCCTATACTCGTACTAGATCTGTCGAGAGAACCAAGCAGACATCCCCGAATCTCAATTGTATAGCATCTTCAAAGGTGCTAGCTGATTAACTTCAAATCCTGGCATTGTCTTGAAGTCGTGGGGGTGCTTGAAATACTGAATTCCTCGTTCTCTCTTGACAGCATAACACTGTAGATCATGAAAGTATGCCCAACTAAGTATCTGACCTCCAGCCTTGTAGCCTTTGGTCTTATAGACTTTAGTGTGAGTTGTTGGCATCTTCACAGTGCTTTCCTTCTTCAAGATCTCCCAGTAAGCTTTCCACTCTTCTTTTCTTTGCTGAATGTCTTCCGCTGAAGACTTACCACCACTGACCTTTTCTTCAAGCTTTCTGTTCAGCTCCTCTTCAGTGACTTGTCCAAAAAGGTCAGTAAATGTAGGTAGCTTGTCCTCAGATGAAGTATACTTTGTAGTTTCTTCTTCAGTGATGTCCTCCAAAATAACCTCATCAATATCATCAAAAGTCTCAGGAGAAGGCACATTAGAAACTGGAGCTGAGGTGTCATCAATCACAACCTCGTCAGGATTCAACCTGAACAGCTCTGCAATCTGCTCCTTGGTTAAGCAGTGAATGAGCTCTCCCTCCTCCTTATCGTAGCTGAATGAGTGTTGTATAATACCTTGAGCCTTTAAAATCATAGTCAACGTCTCATCCAGTCGACGTCTCAAGGGCACAACTTCGACTTCCTCAGTAGCTTTTGGATCATTTGCCTGGGTGGGAGGAGGTGGAGGAGGAGCCTTAGCACTCTTATCATGCTTGGTTTTGGTTCGAATCTCTGTGGGAGGGGACTGCTCCTTTGTTGCATTTGATGAACTAGCAGACCCACTCCCCGAACCATCATCAGAATCATCAGAAGCATCATCTTTGTCTGAATCTTCATAATCAACTTTCTCTTCTTCAGACTTCTCATCTTCTTCTTCATCTTCTTCTTCATCTTTGTCTTCATCTGAATCATCGGAGTTAGCTGCACTGCCTTCAATCCTTGGAGTGCCCTCTTTAAGACTTTCCACCTGCTCGGTAAGTCGGGCGTTCTCTGCTTCAAGGGTCAGGATTCGGTCGCTGAAACCAGTGGCAGTCAAAGCCAACTAGTTATGCTCATCAATGTATTTGAGCAGCTGCTCCTCCTGTTGAGCAGATCTGGCCCGTAAATTTGCACGCTGGTAAGCATCCTGAAGAAGTAAAGCGTCTTGCTCACTGACCCTCAGCGTGAGTTGGGCAATAGCCTCCTCCTGTTGATGGTTCCTCTCCATCAACCTAAGTAACAGACTGTTCATTGTACTGAGCTGCTCAGTCACTGAAACAGTAGGAATAATCGTATCAGCTCGCGTGATGGAGGGACCAGTAGAAGAAGTAGTGTAAATGGGAGCACGAACACCGGAGGATGTCAGAGGGGCAAAAGTAGTACGTGAAGGAACAGCCCGTGACCTGGTCAGTGAAGAACAATGTTTTCATAACCGGACCGCACGTCGAACCGGTCTCCTTACTGGTCAGAGGTCCGACCGGTTGGACCGGATTTAAGAACCAGATGATTTTTTATACATTTTATAAATATATATATAAAAATTCAAAAAAAAGAAAAAAAATAAAAAATTAAAAAAAAAACGGTTCAACCACCGGTTCACCGGGTCGACCGGCCGGTTCACCCAAAAACGGCCCAGAACCCCTAACTGGACTTGTCTGACCACCGGTTCCCGGTTCGACCGGTCCGACCGCCCGGTCCGGTTTTCAAAACGTTGGTGAAGAAACTGTAACTGCTGCCGCTGATGTAACAGTAGATGCTGCAGTAGTTGATAGTTCTGACCTCCTCTGCAGGACAAACCTTGTCCTTCTCCTCTTGCCTGAAGGAGATGATGTGGCCTGACCAGCAGTAGCAGCAACAGTGACAGCTGCAATGGATGTAGCAATAGAAGTATGTGGAGGAGTAGGATCAAACTCAGGAATAATGGAAGGATCCCTGATCTCCACAAGCTCAGTCTCACTAGGTCTCCTCCTCTTCTTCACCAGCCTAGTGCCCACCATGACATTCTCAAACTCATCAGGAGTATCCTTAGAATTTGAGGTGTCAGAGTCTTCTTCACCTTCAGCCTCACCACCAGCGTCACCTGATTCCTCTGAATCATCTCTATCTTCTGCAGAAGTGGTGCCTACCATCTCTAGTGGTGTAGAAGCAGTGGCCTGAGTAGTAGCCATGAAATCCAAGTCTAATAGTGCATCTACATCCACATCATCATTACCAGCTCCTGAACTACTAACACCCGCATCAGCACCACTACCAACACCAACACCACCTCCACTAGCACCAGCCTCACCAACATCAGCAGCACTAACACCAACTCCAGCATCACCACCACCCACATCACCAGCACCATCATCTCCCGCATCATCACCATCATCACCTGGAACAACAATGTCCTCTACATCTGAATCTGAGTCATCATGCCTCCACTTCCTACCACCAGGAGCAATATAATTAGGTCTCTGAAGATGACCGAATAAAGCATGAACGAGAGGCTTCCTCTCTTTTCCTTTATAAGATAGTACTCTGTTAAGAGTAATGTCGTTCATGTGCTCTAATCGAATAACATCTGTGCTGGTCTTTGGGAGGTTAGGCACCTGAGCATCAAATATCTGCTGGAGGAATCTAGGATACGTAAGAAACTTCTTATCACCCTTCAGCATGACGTTCTCCTTCAGATGTGTAAACACCATCTCAGAAAAGTTGAAGGGCGGATTCAGCACCAAGGCGACAAAAGTGCACTGAGTGGTCTCCCGTAGATCATCAAATCCACCTCGCCTCGAACCCAAGCAATGAATATGTACATGTGCTAAGTACTTGAATTGTGGAGACAGAAAATCTTTGTTGAGGATCCCAACTCCCAGATCACCGTCATACTTGCATCGTATGAAGCATCCACGTACAAGATAGCGATCAAGTAAAATAGGCTGATCCGGAGCATCCTGAAATCCACATATCCTCCTGATATGTTCAGCAGAAACTACAACATCATGACCCTGCACCTTTCCCCTGGTAACCGGTGGCTCAACCTCGCAATCAATATCTGCAGATCTCCAGAAATCCTGCTGATGTGACTGATAGGGCACATATATAGTAGATATGGCAGTAAAGATCCTAGACCGCCTAAGAAATGTAATAATATCTCTGAAGTGCAAAACATTCTTGGTAGCGAGGTCCAAATGGGCGCAGATATTGTTCTTGGTCAATGCTTTATCCTCAGCCATACTGAAAAACAAAAGAATAAACGTGTCAGTACAATTCAGTTAAACAGTTGAATCAAATCAGAAAATTTTACAGGTAAAACATTTGGACGAATGAGACTGATCTGACCGAATGAGCCTTGACCAAATAAGTATTTTGACCGAATGGGCTCAGTCAGCCGAATGACAACCGAAAGAGCTCATTCGGTTTGACCCTTGACCGAAAGAGGAAAGTCAACCGAAGAAACAGCGAATGAGACTGGTCAACCATATGACTAGCGAATGAGAGTAGCGACCGAAAGAGGTTCATTCGGCCGTATGATTCCTTTTTGTCGCTGAGTTCATTCGGTCGGATCCTTAGGACCGAAAGACGTCATTCTGTCGGCTGAAGGAGATTCAAATTCCAAGAACACAAAAATCCAAGTCAGTTCACAAAAATTGCACCAATACATTCATAATCGATCGATTAAGGTATTCAGAAAAGACATTAGATGATATTAAGTTCAATTTGGCCAGAAATTGAAAGGCGATTGTTGTGAATCCTAAATCCCTAAATCCGGTTCTTGTTACAACGAATCCGTGGACAAAAGTTTCTCATCTTGGATCTATAAGTACCTGTGATAGTCACAAGAAGAAATCTTAGCAAAGAAAGCTGTTTAATCCAAGAAAATTCGAAAAATAGAAGAAAGAGTGTGTTTCGGCCGAAAGGAACACACAGTTGGGCGAGAATGAGTTTAGGAGAATGAGTGGTTCGGCCGAAAGAAACATTTAAATAGGAATCTTCATTCAGCGAATGACTCAATCGAATGAGTTGCTTCGCCCCAATTTCATTCGGCTGAAAGAACCTTTAAAAAGAAAATTTCATTCGGCGAATGAAACAACCGATTGAGTTACTTCGACCTAGGTTGATTCGGCCGAAAGACTCATTCGCTGGAATGATGTCATTCGGTCGAATGAGCTATTCTCCTTGTTCATTTGCACGAATGAAGCTTGGCACTCACAAACACAACTCAATTTCCAATTTAACATTATGATCAGTTAAGTAAATTACATTATGAAGAGTAGTATGGTGGGTGATGGATTCAGAGATGATTGAACATCCGAACACACAAATGATCATCTAAAACAAATTTGAAAATATAAAATCTTTTTGTATTTTTCGGTACAACTAACAACTAAAAACAAAGAAACACATATTTTTGGTGAGAAATCTATCAAGAAACTAACACATACACCTAATCACATCAAATCAGCAATACTGAATGTTTCACTTCAGACACATTTGTCTTATGATATGATTACTGATATATTTGTCCACTTTAAGCCTGACAATACATCACTTCTAAACAAATTTGATGATCATTTATGTTTTCTGACTGAGTTACCCATTTCATTTAACAAATAAAGATCAAAAGCAGTTTTTAACTCATCTCTGCATCATAAGTTCTATAAGGTTCCAATTTATTTTCTTTTTGATTTGTCTCTCATGTTCAACACATTCTCATGAACGACTTCATCTAGGTCTATACAAAGCAATATGGCACGTATACAGACCTGTGTTGACATGATTAACTTGTTCTATCCAAATGGACGGCTTCAGCTAGGTCTTTACAAAGCAATATGGCACGTGTATGGAATCGAACTTATTTTATTTTTGTATTTTCCAAGCTTAATACCAACTTGATTTTCTTTTATTTTCTTGTGATTCAATCATTCTCATCTGAATGGATGGCTTCAGCTAGGTATTTACAAAGCAGTATGGCACATGTACAGACTTGAATTATTGAATCATTGGAAACCTTATTAGATCCTATGATCACAGGTGTGTGCTTGATTTGAGTCAAAAACTATTTATCACTTAGCTGGTTTTCTAAAACGGATCCCACAAATTAGACTTTCTAAGCTATCACAAACAGTTTATAAATTTTTTAAAGTCGGCCTATCAGCACATCAATTCACAATTCTCATATGTTTTCAGTTTATGCATTCACATTAGCTTTTAAGAGATGATAGGTTAACACATTACTTTCTCAAATAAGACTTTCTCATTTTTATGATTTTTTAAATGTTTTTGTATTTTTGAAATTTTTTTTATTGTTTTTGGTTTTTCAATTAATCTACTTTTTCTCCCCCTAAAAGCCTAAAACAGAAAATCTTTTTGAGTTTTTGATTTAGTGAAAGAGATAACAAAAATACTTAATAATGAGAAATAAAACAAAAGAAAGCTAACTAATAAAAGCGATGATCATTTGTTAGTTTCAGATGAAAGAATGACTTCATCCTTTGGAAAAACACCATTAGCCGATAACAGATATAAAAATCTGGGTTTATCAAAAGCTTTTGTAAAAAGATCAGCTTTCTGGTAATCAGTGTGTATTTTAAAAACATCGATGAGTTTCTTTTCAAAACAATCAGGTATAAAGTGATATTTTATGTCGATGTGTTTGGTTTTCGAGTGCTGGACTGGGTTCTTAGTGACAGCTATGGCAGCAGTATTATCAACATAAATAGGAGTGTTAGAAAAATGTAACCCATAGTCCCTGAGTTGTTGCTGAATCCAGATGATTTGTGAGCAACAACTAGCAGCAGCAATATATTCAGCTTCACATGTTGAAGTAGACACCGACGTCTGCTTCTTGCACTGCTAGGTAACTAAACGGGTTCCAAAGAACTGACATCCCGCAGATGTTGACTTGAAATCTCTTTTGCATCCGCCATAGTCTGAATCACTGTATGCAGTAAGCTCAAAGTTATCATCATTAGGGTACCATAAGCCAAGATCCGATGTACCCTTCAGATAACGCATAATCCTCTTCACAACAATCAGATGTGATACTCTTTGTTTGGCCTGATAGCGAGCACACAAGCACGTGGCGAACATGATATCTGGCCGAGAAGCAGTAAGATACATGAGAGACCCAATCATTCCTCGGTACAGAGTGGCATCAATTAGCTCCCCCTTTTCGTCTATTGTAATCCCGTGATTAACAGCCTGTGGGGTACCAGCAGGTTTTGCATCCGACATACTGAACCGGCTCAGAATGTCACCAACATATTTGGTCTGATGAATGAAGATCCCTGCCTCAGATTGATCCACCTGCAACTCGAGAAAAAATTTCATCTCCCCCATTGAGCTCATTTCAAAATTGTATTTCATGACCTTCTTGAATTCCTTGCATAGAGTATCATTTGTAGAACCGAAAATGATGTCATCCACATAAATTTGTACCAAGAGTAAGTCACCATATGTCTCTCGAATGAACAGTGTGCAGTCAATGACACCTCTTCTGAACCCGTTGTTCAGAAGGTGAGTTGCTAGTGTCTCGTACCACGCTTGCGGTGCTTGATGTAATCCATATAAAGCCTTGTCCAAATTGTAGACTTGGTCACGATGCAATGGATCCTCAAACCCGGGAGGTTGATTGACATACACTATTTCATTGATCACACCGTGAAGGAATGCACTCTTGACATCCATTTGATAAACTTTGAATTTCTTGAAGGATGCATATGCCAAGAAGATACGGATTGCCTCAAGAGGAGCAACCAGTGCAAACACTTCATTATAGTCAAGTCCTTCAATCTGTCTGAATCCTTGAACCACCAGACGTGTTTTGTTTCGCACCACGATCCCGTGATCATCCCTTTTGCAACGAAGAACCCATCTGGTGCCTATAACCTTTGCACCTTTCGGTTTGTCAACAATTTTCCAAACACCTAATTTCTTGAATTGTAGAAGTTCTTCTTGCATTGCATCAACCCTTTTTTTCTCTCTTAATGCTTCGGTGACGGTGCGCAGTTGAACTTGAGAGATAAAGCAAGAATGGGCACAGTAGTTCACATCAGCAAAGTCAAGAATATTAGCAAGGCCTCCTGAAGATAACTGATTTCTTGTCTTAACCCCATCAAGCGGACTTCCAATAATGTTTTCCTGAGGATGAATACGATTAATTCTTCCAACATGATAAGATGGAACCTCAAGCTGTGGATCAAGGTTGTTCAAATTCAAATCCTCAAGTCCAGGTACAATGTTGTCAACTTTTGGTTCGGGGGCAGCTGGCTGAACTTGGTTATCATCTGTGTCTGAGCTGTCATCATTTATCTGTACTGTGTGAATTGAAGTTGATGAATGTTGCATAGGTTCATCAGGTGCATTCTGTGCATCAGTGTACATGGGAGGCATATTGAATGAGTCGAAAAGGTCTGAATAGTCAAACATCCAGTCTGGACCTTTTCCAGGTGGGGGCATAAAGTGTCTTTGAACGTCAACATGGTACCACTCCTCCAAATTCTGAGTTGATCTGTTGTAGACCCTTTTATTAGGAGTGCTGTACCCAAGAAAATACCCTTCTTCCACCTTCTCATTGAACTTGCCCTGCTCGTGTTTTTTAAGCATCGTGCACGGAGCACCAAAAGGTTCTAGATACTTAAGATTAGGCTTTCTGTATTGGAGCAGCTCAAAGCAAGTCTTCCCATGTATCTTGACTATCAATAACCGGTTCAGTGTGTAGCAACCATTTGCCACAGCTTCATTCCAGAACTGAACTGGAAGAGATGAATCAGCTTGCATCGTCCTAGAAGCCTCAATCAAACATATGTTCTTGTGCTCAGCAACACCATTCATTTGCGGGACATAAGGAGCACTGAATTGTTGGACAATGCCATGCGCATTACAGAAGTTCTCCATGTGGTGATTCTTGAATTCTGTCCCGTTGTCTGTTCTGAGCATACGAATCTTGAGCTTATAAAGAGATTCAAGTTTGGTCACCAACACTTGACTGCACTCAAACGTTTCAGATTTCTCCTTTAGAAAGAAAACCCAAGAATATCTGGAATACTCATCAGTGATGACTAGACAGTATTGATCTCCAGCTATACTCTTGCGGTTTACTGGACCAAATAAATCCATATGGAGAAGCTCAATGTAACATCAGTGCCAGAAACGTAACCGGAACAGTGATCTCAACAGTAGCATGAACAGTAATCAGGTACAAACTATACGTATTTCATTGTACATCATATTCATTTCATGTATCATTATCATTTCATGTTATCAAAGAACAAATTCACAATCATTTCAGAAACAAAACTCAGAGTTATGGTTCAACAGTCAGATATTTATCTGGCGATACAGGAGCATCATGTGATTGTTAGTTAGGATTCTATTATGTGTAAACGTATGTGAGGATTTACAGAACAAAACAACAACGGATGTCGTTACGTGAATGCTAAATCGACGGATTATTCATATAGGTGACGATCTGTACGAATACATATGAAGGTTTAACGTTCTGAATGATGTCCAATAATTAGAAAACCATATTGAAAAGTGTAGTTATCGTCGTATTCGTACGGGTGACGCTTCGAACGAATACGCGCGACGAATACACAATTCTATTTAAACTGTAATTTAAATATATTCAGAAAATTTAAATAAACGGAAGATATTTAGTTAATTTACTAGGAATTGCCACCTAACATAAATTTATAAACTTTAGTTTTAAAACCATGAAGTTCCGTTACAAAAACGAAGGAAAACCGACGTTTTACGCGAAACCGAACGAACCCGAACATAACCGGGTATTTTAAAATCATTTAAGATGGAATTTATTGCCATCATCTTCCCCACCAACCAGCCATTTCACCCTAAACTCGAGCTCTCTCTCTACTTTCTCTCTCTAGAACCTCAAACCACAACTCTCTCGTTTCTCCACGAAATCCCGCGTTTTTGGTGTGAAAACGACCATTGCAACTTGTAGATCACAGAAGTACAACAGATCCAAGATTTTAACCGATAGATTTGAGGTAAATCCATGATTTTTGTTCGGTTTTAGGGTTTTGAAAACCCTAGGTTCGAACCCCTTTCTTGCCGGCTAAAACTCCTTGAAACCATAGGGGAAACACCACGAAATCATCATAGGGTGTGTTAGGAAAGTGATAGAAGGAAAGGTCTAGTGATTAGCTCGAAAAATGGAGGTTCCACCCTGCTGCCATTCTGGCCACCGAATGAGATACCACAGGTCGCCGAATGAACACCCCTCTTCCTTCGGTCAAATGGACAAGGCTCCTTCTTTAGGCCTGAATTCATTCCCCTGACCTGGTTCTTACCCTAGCACCCATTCGGCCACTGCCCATTCTGGCCATACCCATTTCAGTCGGCTCCTCCTTCACCTGGACTCATTCAGTCGGGACTTGTTCCTTCGGCAAAACCCTATTCGGCAAAGCCACTCATGCTGCTGATGCTCATTCGGCCAACCCTAGTTCGGCCAAGACCCATGCGGCCCAAGTCTTTCGGTCAACCCCTTTCGCTCATAGCCTTCATTCGGTCAAGTCATATATGACCGAGGGATATGGTTGACCATCTATATGAACTTGGGTATGCTATCTTGTGCATGAATGGGTAACGTATTACATGCAAGTGGTTTGATCAAAAAATGTTTAATTAAAGACTTGTGATGAAATTTACCTAAGCCTTATATATAATTAGGGTTTAGATGTGTTTGATTTCAGGATAAAGGGTTTATTAATGGGTAATGAGTTTAGACTCGTTAGATGGAATCCTAGAAACACATTAGTAACATAGGAGACTTAGTTGCACACCGAGACCAAAACCCTAGATACGACGATTATAAACACTTAACGTATTCGAATCCTCTTAAAACAACTCGGGTACTGAAGAAACATAGTCTACAAGTCACGCATTTTGTGGTAAATCAATACAGAGCAACACAGGTGAGTTCATTGCCCCTTTTCTAAACATTTTTGTTTTCAAACGCGGGGCTGAGAAGTATGCGTAAACTTTTTTTTTTATTTAAATATGTTTTACGTAAATGCTTTTACTTAATGTATGTTTTATATATACATGTTTATACTCCTAGACTCCTGTCTAGGTATATGTTATGTAGGATTAACTAACGAATTAATTAATAACTCTTATGAGTAATACATAAATTCTAAAACTTTAAAATAAACACTTAGTCCAACAAATTCAAAGTCAAAGAATCTAAACTCAAAGTGTAACCAAGAGAACTAAAGCTAAAGATCAAATTCACAGGAATCAAATTCAGTGTGTGCTCAGTAAAACTAAGGATCCTATTCAAGAATCTCTAATCGTTGTGGAGATCATGGAATTCTAAAGATTGGAATCAAGAGAATCAAGGGAATCATAACCGTGTGTGAATCAATGAAATAATGAAATCATTAATATCTAATGAAATCATTAATTCTTAAGTTAAGGTGGATGTCAGTTGTATGTAAATCAAGACCACGTTAACACACGGAAAGTCCCGTCATAAATAGTAGACTCTTGTAGTCAAGCTATATGGGCATAACTAAAACGATCAAACGAAATCAAGAAAGCAAAGACGATCTAGAATCAAAGGATATCCTAAAGTCCCGACATGTACAGTAGGCCAGAGGGTCAAGCTGATATGGGAACATCATGAAAGTCCCGACGCATACAGGTAGACTCAGTTTGGGTCATGCCTGATATGGGCCACGTGTGAGAGGGTACAACTTGGACACCACCAACAACTAAGTCTAATTGATTGCGTCAAATAAGGCCCAATCATCATGTCTTAGTTGTATTTAAATGATCAGTTATTTATTTATTTAATTGAGCATTTAATATCATATTTCTACAAGTGCTTTTGGGTAATCATGAATACATGGTGAACTCAAGAAATCAGAGGTATTTTAATTTGTGGAAATCAAAATCTAAAACAGTTCAGTATGTGGTGGGACGGTGGCAGGTGCTTGTCCCCAAAATATGCCCTATATATAAGCATACTTGATTGGATAACATAGGTGGTCGTTGATGAGGTTAAGGTTGTCATTTCGGGGGATCAAGGTAAACAATTTCTGGGGTAATCAATTGTTGTGGTTCAAAGGTATGGGATGAATCGCTTAATTATCACCAGGAACAATATGTCATGTGGTTCGGTATGTGGTGGGACGGTGGCTGGGCGGGCGATAAGTTCGACCCTACATATGCCCTATATATAAGCATATTGAACTGGATGGTGTAGGTGGTTAATGGTGAGGTTAAGGTTGTCATTCAAAAGGTTATTCAAATTCATTTTTATAAAACTACATGGACTCACCAACCATGTGTTGACTTGATCTTTTTGCATGACTTCTCAGGTGACAAACAGGTCAATTAAGAAGTTATTGCTTTTGGATTAAGATGCCAGATAGAGGACCTAGTATTTTTGGACCTGTATATTTTTGGAACATCATTTTACAGATTATTTTGTATATCTTGTATAGATACAAGATAGAAGAATTATGATGTTGATAGTAGATTTACATTGTTAAATTATGAGCAAAACTGATGTAATTTAACTTTGTAGTTCTATTTTCATTTAGTACTTTCTTATTATATATCTTGTGCAATGTAAACAATCTCATCATCACGATTATCATATCCGATATCACGCCCCGAGGCCTTTCCGCTCGACGGGACACACGATCCAACCCGCCGGCTCGAGGTGTGACATATTGGTATCAGAGCCATGGTTATAGAGAAATATAGTTCATTTATTTAAACTGTTTGGCCTAGACTATAACCTAGGGACCCTTTCATGTAGAGAACACAGGACTTAGGAATTATTTGCATTGTGTCTTCTGCATTCAATCATTGCACTAACCGATATCTTATTGGTTGTGATCAGAATGCCGCCGAGAAGACCTCCTCCCCTTATGCCTCCACCGCCACCTCCTCCTCCACACACTCCACCAGTTGACCTATACATGACTGCGAATCTGGATCCTGTACCATTGCCTTGGCAATGAGCAGCCAGCTGACTAATCAGCTGAAGGAGGTGATACCAGATATGCTCAACCGTATTCGGAATGACAGCAACAACACCGGGCACTCGTCGGGAGAAGCCATTGGGAATACTGGCGGTGCTTCAAACTACTCCTACAAGTCTATTATGGGATGTAAGACGCCAAGCTTTAGCAGTACTGAGGGAGCCGTTGGATTAATCCAATGGATTAAGAAGACTGAGACCACTCTGGACCTTTGCAGTTGTCCAGAGCACCACAAGGTTCGTTATTCTGCTGGCACCTTCAGCAAGCAAGCCTTGAATTGGTGGAATTCTCAGATCGAAGAAAGAGGAAGAGAAGAAGCCATGTCGATGACATGGGAATATTTCAAGGCCCTTCTGAGGACCGAATTCTGTCCTAAAAACGAGCTGCAAAGGATGGAAAGTGAGCTGTCTAACCATATGATGAAGGGAGCTTATCATCTGGGGTATACTACCCGCTATCATGAGTTGCTTTGGTTCCAGACATGGTACCAACCCTGGAGAAAAGGATTGATAGGTATGTGGGTGGACTTCCCACCTGCATTCAAGGTTTAGTTGTTGCAGCAAACCCTATTACCTTAGAGTCTGCCGTGAGTTTGTCGGGGAAACTCACTGATTTGATGGTAGCCTTTGGAACTTTTAAGAAAGAGGGTAACACCGGCAAACACAAGGAAGAGTCCTCTAAGAAACCCCATCATCACCAACACCCAAAGAAGAAGCAGAATACCCTGAAGAACTACACAATGGCTACTCCGCTCAACCAAGCAGTCATGGCACCATAGAATGTGCACAAGAAACCATATACTGGCCCACACCCTCTATGTACTAAGTGCCAGTATCATCATGCTGCAATCAATCCCTGCCGTCACTGCACGATATGTGGAAGAAGGGGCCACTGGGTCCAGAATTGCAGGATGACACCCAATCAAGCAGTCAATAATGCTGCTTTAGCTCTCCCTCCACCCAACAACCAGAACAACGGTGGATGCTATAACTGTGGCGAAATTGGCCACTTTGCAAAGAACTGCTCGAAGAAAGCACAACTGACAGTTCCAGCACCCTGTGGAAGAGCGTTCGCTAAAGGAGCTCTAGCTGCACGCCAAGACCCGAATGTGGTCACTGGTACATTCATCATATATGACTTTTATGCATCTATTCTATTTGACACTGGTGCGGATCATAGTTTTATCTCTACCGATTTTGCATGCCAACTAGATTCTATAGAGGAACAGTTAGATTCCCCTTAAATCATAGAAGTAGCTAATGGGAAGTAGATCACAGTTAGTACAGTATACAGGGACTGCCCATTAACCCTTAATGGTCGTACATTCACCATCGACTTGATACCGATGGAGTTGGGTAGTTTCGACATTATTGTTGGAATGGATTGGCTATCTCATAACCGAGTGGAAGTCATGTGTTCTGAAAAGCTGCTTCGAGTTCCGGTGACGAATGATCGTGTATTGGAAGTTAGAGGGGATCAAGCCACATGAAGTGTCAAAATCATCTCTTGCATAAAGGCGCGTAAGTGTCTCCAGAAGCAGTGTGTAGCCTTTCTGGATCATGTGGTGGAGAAAGAGAAGGACAAGAAGAATATTCAAGACGTACCGGTAGTGAAATATTATCCAGAAGTGTTTCCTGAAGACCTACCAGGTTTGTCACCTGTGTGACCGGTAGAGTTTCGTATTGACTTAGTTCCTGAAGCAACTCCTGTTGCTAAATCTCCTTACAGGTTAGCACCTTTAGAGATGCAGGAATTGTCAAACCAACTATGGGAGCTACTTGAAAAAGGTTTCATCAGACCGAGCTACTCACCTTGGGGAGCTCCGGTTTTGTTCGTGAAGAAGAAAGATGGATCATTTCGGATGTGCATAGACTACCGAGAGCTAAACAAGTTGACTATCAAGAATCAGTAACCATTGCCGAGGATTGATGATTTGTTTGACCAACTACAAGGAGCACAGTACTTATCGAAGATTGACTTACGATCAGGATATCATCAACTCAGAGTTCAAGACGCAGATATACCGAAGACGGCATTCCGAACCAGATATGGGCATTACGAGTTTATGGTGATGCCTTTCGGATTGACTAATGCACCAGCGGTTTTCATGGATCTCATGAACTGAGTGTGCAAGCCGTACTTGGATCAGTTTGTTATTGTTTTCATTGATGATATACTGATCTATTCTATGAGCAAAGCAGAGCACGAGCAACATCTCAGGAAGATCCTGGAGCTGTTGAAAGAAGAGAAACTCTATGCCGAATTCTCTAAGTGTGAATTTTGGCTAAGAGAAGTTCAATTTCTGGGTCATGTAGTCAACAGCGAGGGAATACATGTAGACCCTGCCAAGATTGAAGCTATCAAGAACTAGGATACTCCGAAGACACCGAAGGAGATACAATCTTTCCTGGGTTTAGCAGGGTACTATAGAAGGTTTATCTCAAACTTTTATAAGATAGCCTTACCTCTTACAAAGTTAACTCAGAAAAGTGAACCGTTTGTTTGGGAGCAGAAACAAGAAGATGCATTCCAAACATTGAAGCAGAGGTTATGCGATGCTCCAATATTATCTCTCCTAGAAGGATGTGATGACTTTGATGTATATTGTGATGCCTCCCACCAGGGACTTGGTTACGTGTTAATGCAACGGGAGAAAGTTATCGTGTATGCATCAAGACAGTTAAAGATTCATGAGAAGAACTACACTACTCATGATCTAGAACTGGGAGCAGTGGTATTTGTACTGAAGATCTGGAGACATTATTTATATGGAACTAAGTGTACCATATTTACTGATCACAAGAGTTTGCAGCATATCTTTGATCAGAAGGAGCTTAACATGCGACAGCGTCGTTGGGTTGAACTTCTGAATGATTATGATTATGTAATCAAGTCCCATCCGGCTAAGGCAAACGTTGTAGCTGATGCATTGAGCCGGAAGGAACGAGTCAAACCCTTGCACGACAAAGCGATGGGGATGATGGTGCAGACAAGCTTACGTGACAAGATTATTCAGGCACAACAAGAATCAGTTGATCGAGGAAATCTGAAGAAAGAACTCGACTGTGGAGTAGAGAAACAATTTGAAACAAAGCCTGATGGACTTATCTACTTCTAGGATCGTGTATGGATTCCGGTAGTAGATGAATTAAGAAAGCTTATCTTTGACGAAGCGCACAAGACCAAGTACTCAGTGCATCCGGGTGCTGATAAGATGTACCAAGACTTATGGGGATTTTATTGGTGGCCGGGAATGAAGAATGTGACACCTCGCAATTTCCAGGTCAGCATTACTTTATTTTTAAATAATAATATGTATTATTATTGCATGCGTGGCACTAAAATTATGAATGTTAGTGTGACACGTGGCACAACAGTTCAAACGCACCGACAATTCGAGGAATTATCGCACAACACTCGCACGTGTCTTGAATAACAAAGGTTGGTGAACGGATCAAACCATAGTACACTCTCACTGCACTTAGGTTATGAGGAACCTAAAATAGTTGTAACTATGCCTAAATGTCGAGAAACGATGATCGTAATCGTGAAATTCGCAAAAATCGATTTAAAGTATGAAATTGGGCTCAGCCGAGACCCATCGCGGTACGCGATGGGCACCCAATTGGGCCTTCGCGGCACGAGAAGCCTAGGAGGGACATTTGAATTTCACCAAAATCCGTCGCGGTACGCGACGACCGATCATCTTCCATCATCGCGATACGCGGCGTGTTTCGGCAACCGAATGATTATTTTAATCGTTGCGCTACGCGACAACGCTTTTTGGACAGACGTCGCGGTACGCGATGTCACACCCCGGGCCGGCGGGAATGGATCGGGTTTTCCCGTCGGCCGGAAGATTCCTGGGGCGTGATATCGTGAGTGATAATCGAATGATCAAATTGTTTACATAGCACATGATAAATAAATGAGAAATGCTAACACATCCATTATATAGAATTACAAGATTTAATTACAACATATCGTTCATAATTAAATCAAGTAAATCTACCAAAAGAATCAATGTAACTATATCTTGTATATGTACAATATATACAAAAGATGATTCATACTTTAGTCGTCAAAAGTATGCAACATCAAAAGTAGCTAGGGCCTTCTAAAAGTCCACTAGCTTATTCCTTCTATGTAATCCTGGTGACTAAACCTATTCGTCACCTGAGAAAACATGCATTTAAACAAAGTTAACACTAGGTTGGTGAGTTCATAAGTTTAGTAATTGAAAACCATTGAATTCTTGTCAATCATGTTCACAGCGTTTCACACAAGTTGTATTGTTAGTTGATTACTATGTTTCACACAATGTCCTCTCCATGGCTATATTTACAGATAGTGTCTCATCCAACCAAGCATGCTTATATATAAGGCATACGAAAGGGTCAAGCCCAGACGCCATCCCACCACATGCTCAACTGAACTCAACACTACCTGCAATACAACGATGGATACCCATTTCCTTTCCCCCATGATTTCCTGGTATGTCTATCCAAATAATGAAAAGAAAGAGACGTATTCTCTGTTAGCCATTCCTTACGGAAAAGCCGGGCATGTAAGATAAACCAATAATTGAATAAAGAGACATAAATATCTATGTTAGTTGTTCCTTACGGATTAGCCCGGCATGTATAATAACCCAATGAATAAAGTAAGAGACGAAATTGGCTCTGTTAGCTATTCCTTACGGATTAGCCCGATGTGTAAGATATCATACTCGATATCTAGTACGAAACTTAATAGTTTCTGTAGCTAATCATTACTGATTAGCCCGGCGTGTAAAATACCCAAACAACGGAATAAAGAGACATAATTGCCTCTGTTAGCTAATCCTTACGGACTAGCCCGGCGTGTAAGATATCATCCCTTGGTTTCCCTGTGGTCCTATCGTGTAAGGATAATGTACAGTTGTAAGATATATTCTTTGCAACGTACATTATTCTATGGTATTAATGTGTCATGATCCTAGGTTAGCATGTAGCATCCTAGCTATTTCAGGTATGATAAAATCAAATGAGCAAGTATGTAATGATAAACGATAATAAAGATAAGCAATTATTATCTAAATCATAATATAAGCAATATGTTAATAAAAACTTTTAAGTAAATAAAATTTTAGCATGTTTCTCAGCCCCGAGCTTTGAAATCTGTAAAGATTAGAAAAGGGGCATATGAACTCACCTTATGTCTGCAATGGTTGACTTAGCTTAAATAGAGAAATGCACGCGCTCGTTGATTGTATTTGTGATTGTGTTTTCACGATCCTGTATTGATTGCATGTGATTGTAACTTATAAGTATTCGTTGTAAGGTTTTGTGCGCGTGTATGTGTTTGTGTTAGCCCTTAAGGTTGGCTAACACGTGTGAGTCGCGGTCGTGGTCATTATTCGGCCCTGTTTACTAGTTACGGTTTGATTCATTTGACTTAACACTTGAAATCATTGGCTGATTCATTCAAACCACATTGTTTTAGATGTTGTGAATTTAAGTCCACAACCTTGACAACTTGTAATAATTTAGTTTGGCGATCTCGGGTCTGCTATCATAGTTACCTAGTTTAACGTGTTAACTTTTCACATTATTCGTGTGATCAAGTGTGGGATTCTTCTGGGGCCGAATAAATCATGATAAGTCGTGTGATGGTATTGGGCCGAATGGGCTGGGCTAGAACAGCCCTAGTGGGCCGAGTAGAACTATGGGCCGATTAGTTCATTTGCTTCAATAAGAATTGTGGGCCGAAATAGTGGCCTTGGGCCAAGCTCGTGCATCATATGTATGCTATTGGGCCATCATGGGTCGAAATGTTGTTGTTGGAGTAACTCCTTGGGCCCAATTTGTCATAGGATTCAATATATGGGCCAAATAAAAGAGATGGGCCGAAGGCTTGAGCCAGAAAATGCGCTGTGCCGGTTTACACATGGTTTGGGCTGGATGTTTGAATCTAACAATATTGGGCCTGATTAAATTGGACTGCATAGAGGGGTTAGGCCGATTGTAATAACTTGATCGATGAAAGGCGGTCCATCTATGATCTGGCCAACCGAACATATGCATGAGCCGAACCCTTAGGTTCTTTGAAGACAAGGTTCAGCAAAAGGGAGAACCACAAGATTCATCTAGGTATTTCATGCAGGGTTCGGTCATCACTAATGATTCGGCAAGGGTTCGCCTATGGCTCAGGTTCGCCCATGCAAACCCCTACAGGGTTCGTCTGATGTAGTCTATAGATTCGGCTAATTGGTCCCAAAAAGATTCGGCTGTGAAGGCTAAGGTTCGTTGGGGTTCGCAGCGTGCAGGTTTGGCAGTAGGGTTCGTCTGAGTCATGAAGGTTCGTTGAGCAAATAGGTTCGGTGATGGTGCTGAAGGTTCGGTCCAGCTGGTGAAGGGTTCGGCTGTGTGGGTTTGCAAACCTTGCCCCAGGTTCGTCCCTGCTCAGCATGGGTTCGGCCAGCCTTTCCTTGGCGAACCTGTAACTACCTAGCACCATCATCGAGCCTCGATCAGTTGTAAAGCTACACCCATGGTAGTGTAAGGTGCATGTAGGTTCTCGAGAGTGTTGTGTTCCAAGGAAAAAGATGAGGGCCGGCTAGATGTGTGTGTGTATCAAAACCCATAAATGAAAACCCTCCTTTTTGTGATATTTCAAGATCTATACCTCAGATTTGAGTGGCCAAAGCTTCAGATCCGCTGTGCTTTCTTGTAGAGGAGATCGAGAGCTTCGCGTGGGTTCAAGAATCACCAATTTTCGTTGAGAATCAAAGATGTTATGGGGTTTTGAAGGTCAATTCTTGAGAAAAAGATGGAAAACGGGAATGAGAGATTTGGAGAGAGAGATGATGAGTTAAATGAGAAAAATAGTCTCATTTGAGGTTTATATACCCTCGGGGTATTCGGGTCCGTTTCGGTTGCTCGGTTCGCGTTTTTGTCGCGTATCCGGAACTTTACGCGTATTTTATTGTAATAAATAAAAGAAGATTATTTTAATTAATTGATGAGTTTCAAAATTGTAAAAATGTTAAATATTTTATTTTATAAATTTATTTTCGTTCGTGTCGTGTTTTCGTTTCCGTTTCGTCAGAAAACGTCACTTACGCGCGTTTTCGTACAGAGCGCTAACTGTACGAACACGATCGTACGTTTCACTTTCTGATTTGGTTTTCTACTTATCAGTTATCGTTCAGAAAGCTAAGCTCACAGATATATTTGTGTGAATCGTAACCCACGCAAACACGCTGTCAGTTTATTATTCGTATACGACACTGAGTTATTGTTTTCAATTGTATTTCCTCACTGTCGGACTCAAATAGACATCCTGATTTCACTTTGTTTTCGTACTGATTCGTCGGTCATCTGATTCCTGTCATCTATGGATATCAGATCGCAACCGATGTGTTTTTGTTGTTTACTTGTACACTGTCATTTCTCTTGAGCTGTTGTATTTACTGTATTTAAGTTCTCACTTAAACACATACAACTGTGGTTTGTTTTCTGAGTTCTGTTGTCACACAACTGTTCGTTCACTGTATTTACACACAGTGAATAGTGAAAGTACACATACCGTACGGACTTGCCGGACGGTCTGGTACTAGTTGTCACACGTGACGACCCTTACACGCAAAAATCTTTAAATCCCCAAGAGTAATCATTCTGCTACCTCTCTACACCCAAACCATCGACTGAAAACCTCCTTCTCGACCATCAACACTCTGTTACAACCATTTTGCACCAGTAGAAGCCATTTTCAAGCTTGTTGAAGGTCCATTGGTGAAGGTTAAGCCTTGTGGAAGCTCCTACCCTCTTCTCTCTTGCACTTGAAGCAATCACAGCCACGTTTAGAGCTTCTCCAGACCTGCTCAAGCCCCTTCTTGTCAATCTAAAGCTTTGTAAGGTAGTTTCTATGGTCAATATAGTTTAAAATCACTAGAAATCACTCATGCAAGCCATTTTGGCCACATGCACCACCATCACCACCCAAATCATGAAATTTTGATCTTGTGAATCTGTTATGAGATGATATTGTTGCTGATTTGATGAGTTAGTGATGATCTATGGCAATTTTCAACGCCTATGATAGTTATTTGTTGATTTTATCATAAAATGGGCACTTTTGAGTACATGCATGTATGATCTAAGGGTTTCTACATGATTTTTGATAGTGAAATGTTATGGTAAATGATTGATTATGTTAAGAAATGGTCATTTGGTGATTATTTCTAAATATAGCAACTTTAATATAACTAGGTATGTATTGTTGATGAAATGGTTTAATGTATGTGTTTAGATCCATAAGTTATGCTTAAAATTATGCTTAGAAGACTATTGTGATGATTTTTGATGCATTTGGGTTGTTAAAATTGTCAAAGGTATGATATTTAGGAATATTACTAAATATAGTAACTTTTTGTTTTGAAGTTGCTAGTAATGATGAATTTGTTAAATGTTGTATGTTTGACATGCTTAGTTACATTAGTTATGATGAAAATTGGTGATTTTATGACTTAATTGAATGATATGTGTGCATTTGTCAAGAGTTACTATAAATAGTAACTTTATTTTACAAGTTGGCGAATAGGAGCATGCTAGTCATAACGATTATGATTAAATGCCTATTTGGAACTAGGATGATGATAGTATGAGGAGATTTGCATCTAAACTTTGTGACATATGCTTATTTTAGTAACTTCTAATTATAGAAACTTTTACGCGCAAAACATGCTAAACCGACTATGTGTAACTATGTGTTATGTGATAACATGCTCATTTAGGATGAATATGCATATTAGAATAATCCGATTATGATTTATTTCATAACTTGCCTAATTTGGAAACTTTCCTGAATTAGAAACTTACTATGAATAGTAAGTTTCATTACGAAAGTGACTTTGGTATCCGCACACTTCACACGACACTAAAACACACGTTACATGAGCACTTGATTCCAAAACCGTCACCAACGAGTCATTAGGTCAAACACGGTCAACACGGTCAAACACGGTCAACACGACCCATATAACAACTTGGAGTTGTTAGACACAAACACGGTCCTGTGAGACCCACACGTATGCAAACACGAACTCATAGTACCTATGTGATATAGGTAACTACTAGCCGGCGAGCTACACGATTCTTGTTAAGAACGCTCTACGCAAACTCAGGTGAGTTTACAGCCCCACTTTTACTCTTTAACTGTTTTGCTAAACTTATGGGGTGAGAATTACATTGCAACCATTTTAGATATATGACTGGTATGTTGTAAAACTATTTTTGAGTGTAACTTTTATCGCTTAAAGTCCTCACTTACCCTTACCGTTAGTTGTGTAACAAACGAGTCGTAATTACGTAGTACTACTGGGTTTGACTAACCCCACTCGGCACCAATGTTGACTGGAGGTCATAACGAGTGTAATTTCGATGTGATGTCGGGTTTAGCGATGACCAGCGGGGGCAAACGGAAACAGTCGAGTTTCGGTAAGATGAATTGACACACTCCACGGATCGTACATCCAACTACTAAACTTAACATACCTAGTATATGTCTGTTTACTATTTCTGTCTGTCTAAACCTGTGAACTCACCAACTTTTTAGTTCACACTTTTCGCATGTATTCTCAGGTAACTAAATGGAGCACACGCTAGGACGAGCACAAGGAAGCACTAAGGAGTTTGCCTTGCATTTAGACTCGTGTCCTGGGCTTGTGTGTGCATTGGATTTGTTTTAAAACAATTTAAACTATGTAGTGTCTGATACGATTTATCATTTCCGCTGTATTACTATTTTATTTCCGCTGCGTATTATTGAAACTTGCATTATTTTACAAATCTGTGTGATTGTGTAACTCATATAGAGTCGTTCTATATGACCATGAGCTGTGATCCTGGCCACGTCACACCCACGAGGACTGACACCACTAGTGGAAATTTGGGGGTGTGACAAAGAAAGACATAGCCGAGTACGTCGGTCGATGCCTTACATGTTCGAAGGTAAAGGCGGAACACCAGAAACCGTCAGGGTTACTGGAACAGCTTGAAATTACGCTCTGGAAGTGGGAACAAATAGCTATGGACTTCATTATCAAGCTACCCCGCACTTCCAGTGGTCATGATACTATTTGGGTTATCATTGATCGTTTGACAAAATCTGCTCATTTCTTGCCAATGCGTGAAAACTTCACGATGGATAAACTGGCGAGATTGTACATAAATGAGATAGTGGTACGTCACGGTGTACCATTGTCTATCATTTTAGATAGAGACAGCTGATTAACATCAAGGTTCTGGCAATCATTAAAGAAATCTCTAGGGACGCACTTAAATCTGAGTACATCTTACCATCCACAAACGGACAGTCAAAGCGAACGTACGATTCAGACCCTAGAGGATATGTTGCGAACCTGTGTGTTAGATTTCGGTGGAAATTGGGACTCTCATTTGCCACTGATCGAATTCTCCTACAACAACAGTTATCACAACAGTATCAGATGTGCACCATTCGAAGCTCTTTACGGTCAAAAATGTCGGTCACCGATCTGTTGGACTGAGGTGGGAGATAACCGTATAACTGGGCCAGAGCTTATTCAGGAAACTATCGACAAGATTGCCCAGATTCAACAAAGGTTACAAGCAACAAGGAGCAGACAAAAAAGCTATGCCGATAAATGGCGCAAGCCATTGGAATTTCAAGTGGGAGACCGTGTCATGTTAAAAGTATCCCCATGGAAAGGCGTAGTCCGCTTTTGAAAGAAAGGCAAGTTAGCACCACGATACGTAGGACCGTTTGAGATCATTGAACGTATTGGTCCTGTAACGTATAGACTGAGATTACCAGATGAACTCAGTGGTGTGCATGATGTATTTCATGTCTCAAACTTGAAGAAATGCCTTGCTGACGAATCACTCGTCATACCGATCGAAGAAATTCAAGTGGACAAACACTTACATTTTATCGAGGAACCTTTGGAGATTATGGATCGCAAACTTAAGCAACTAAGGCGAAGCCGTATCCCGATCGTCAAGGTTCGTTGGAATTCAAGGCGCGGACTCGAGTTTACTTGGGAACGCGAAGATCACATGAAGTCTAAGTATCTCCAACTGTTAACAGAGGAAGCCATACCTGATAACGACTCTTAAATTTTGGGACAAAATTTCTCTAACGAGGGACACTGTAACATCAGTACTGGAAACGTAACCGGATCAGTGACCGTCTCAACAGTAGCATGAACAGTAATCAGGTACAAACTATACGTATTTCATTGTATATCATATTCATATCATGTATCATTATCATTTCATGTTATCAAAGAACAAATTCACAATCATTTCAGAAACAAAACTCAGAGTTATGGTTAAACAGTCAGATATTTATCTGTGATACAGAACCATCATGTGATTGTTATTTAGGATTGTATTATGTGTAAACGTATGTGAGGATTTACAGAACAAAACAACAACTAATGTCGTTACGTGAATGCTAAATTGATGGATTATTCGTATAGGTGATGATCTGTACGAATACATCTGAAGGTTTAACGTTCTGAATGATGTCCAATAATTAGAAAACCATATTGAAAAGTATCGTTATCTTCGTATTTGTACGGGTGACGATTCGAACGAATACGCGCGACGGCTACACGATTCGATTTAAACTGTAATTTAAATATTTTCAGAAAGTTTAAATAAACGGAAGATATTTAGTTTATTTACTAGGAATTGCCACCTAACATAAATTTATAAGCTTTACTTCTAAAACCATGATGTTCCGTTACGAAAACGAAGGAAAACCGACGTTTTACGCGAAACCGAGCGAAACCGAACGAACCCGAACATAACTGGGTATTTTAAGATCATTTATGATGACATTTATTGCCATCATCTTCCCCACCAACCAGCCATTTCAGCCCAAACTCGAGCTCTCTATACTTTTTCTCTCTAGAACCTCAAACCACAACTCTCTCGTTTCTCCATGAAATCTCGCGTTTTTGGTGTCAAAACGACCATTGCAACTTGTAGTTCACAAGAGTACAATAGATCTAAGCTTTTAACCGATAGATTTGAGGTAAATCCATGATTTTTGTTCGGTTTTAGGGTTTTGAAAATCCTAGGTTCGAACCACTTTCTTGCCAGCTAAAACTCCTTGAAACCATAGGGGAAACACCACGAACTCATCATACGGTGTGTTAGGAAAATGCTAGAAGGCAAGGTCTAGTGATTAGCTCAAAAAATGGAGGTTCCACCCTGCTGCTATTCGAGCCACCGAATGAGACACCACAGGCCGCCGAAAGAACACCCCACCTCCTTCGGCCGAATGGCCAAGGCTCCTTCTTTCGGCCTGGAATTCATTCCCCTGACCTGGTTCCGCCCTAGCACCCATTCGGCCACAGCCCATTCGGGCCATACCCTTTTCAGTCGGCTCCTTCTTCGTTTGGACTCATTCGGTCGGGACTTGTTCCTTCGGCAAAACCCTATTCGGCAAAGTCACTCATGCGGCTGATGCTCATTCGGCCAACCCTAGTTCGGCCAAGACCCATTCGGCCCAAGTCTTTCGGTCAACCCCTTTCGCTCATAGCCTTCATTCGGTCAAGTCTTATACGACCGAGGGATATGGTGGACCATATATATGAACTTGGTTATGCTATCTTGTGCATGAATGGGTAACGTATTACATGCAAGTGGTTTGATCCTTGTGTGTGTACATGGGGGAGAATTAGAGATTCATTTCATGTCATCAACTTTGGGGAATCTATGAATTAAGTTTAAAGATGAACAAGGTAGAGTTTGATAGGATTTCATTATGATGCAATAAACTAAGGTTTTCTTAATAGACAAGGGTTTTCATAAATCATACCAACAATTGAATGTTGAGTTTCCACTAACAAGAGCTTCATAAACTACATTATAAACTAAACATGGGTTTTGATATTATTGAGTGAGAAACACTTGAGAACGCATTGAAGATCAAGACAATGGCCTAAGGTTATGAGTGTTGATTTAGTTTTTAACACCTAACCTTAGGAAATTTCATAAGGATATGTTACTAATCTAGATGATTCACTTGAATTATCTAGGACAAGTTATTCAAGAGTTGATCAAGAATCATTTGACGAAACAAAAACTAATAATGGGCGTGAGGTTAATCAAATGGGATTAACCCAAGCCCATCATGTTTAACTATACTTCTCTTAAATTAATTATGTTTTAATAAAGGAAATTGATTTATAAATTTAATTAAATTAAAATATTTCTAACTAAATGTTTAACTTAAAATGAATTATTATACAAATGTTTAATTAAAGACTTGCGATGAAATTTACCTAAACCTTATATATAATTAGTGTTTAGATGTGTTTGATTTTGGGATAAAGGGTTTATTAATGGGTAATGAGTTTAGACTAGTTAGATGGAATCCTAGAAACACATTAGTAACATAGGACACTTAGTTGCACACCGAGACCAAAACCCTAGATACGAAGATTATAAACACTTAACGTATTCGAATCCTCTTAAAACAACTCAGTTACTGAAGAAACATAGTCTACAAATAACGAGCGCGCATTTTGTGGTAAATCAATACAGAGCAACACAGGTGAGTTCATTGCCCCTTTTCTAAACATTTTTGTTTTCAAACGCAGGGCTGAGAAGCATGCGTAAACTTTTTTTTTATTTAAATATCTTTTACGTAAATGCTTTTACTTAATGTATGTTTTATATATACATGTTTATACTCCTAGACTCCTGTCTAGGTATATGTTATGCATGATTAACTAACAAATTAATTAATTACTCTTATGAGTAATACCTAAATTCTAAAACTTTAAAATAAACACTTAGTCCATCAAATTCAAATTCAAAGAATCTAAACTCAAAGTGTAACCAAGAGAACTAAAGCTAAAGATCAAATTCATGGGAATCAAATTCAGTTTGTGTTCAGTAAAACTAAGGATCCTATTCAAGAATCTATAATCATTGTGGAGATCATGGAATTCTAAAAACCAGAATCAAGAGAATCAAGGGAATCATAACCGTGTGTGAATCAATAAAATAATGAAATCATTAAGATCTAATGGAATCATTAATGCTTAAGTTAAGGTGGATGTCAGTTGTATGTAAATCAAGACCACGTGTAACACACGGAAAGTCCCGTCATAAATAGTAGACTCTTGTAGTCAAGCTATATGGGCATAACTAAAACGATCAAACGAAATCAAGAGAGCAAAGACGATCAAGAATCAAAGGATATCCTAATTAAAGTCCCGACATGTACAGTAGGCCAGAGTTTCAAGCTGATATGGGCTCATCATGAAAGTCCCGACGCATACAGGTAGACTCAGTTTGGGTCATCATCAAATAAGGCCTAATCATCATGTCTTAGTTGTATTTTAATGATCATTTATTTATTTATTTAATTGAGAATTTAATATCATATTTCTACAAGTGCTTTTGGGTAATCATGAATACATGGTGAACTGAAGAAATCAGAGGTATTTCAATTTGTGGAAATCAAAATCTAAAATGAAGGTGAATGGAATGAAACGCTTAATTATCATTAACAACAATATGCTAAACATTTCGGTATGTGGTGGGACGGTGGCTGGGGCTTGTCCCCTACATATGCCCTATATATAAGCATACTTGATTGGATAGCATAAGTGGTCGTTGATGAGGTTAATTTTGTCATTTCGGGGGATCAAGGTAAACAGTTTTCGGGGTAATCAATTGTTGTGGATCAAAGGTATGGGATAAATCGCTTAATTATCACCAGGAACAATATGTCATGTGGTTCGGTATGTGGTGGGATGGTGGCTGGGCGGGCGGTAAGTTCGACCCTACATATGCCCTATATATAAGCATATTGAACTGAATGGTATAGGTGGTTAATGGTGAGGTTAAGGTTGTCATTCAAAAGGTTATTCAAATTCATTTTTATAAAACTACATGGACTCACCAACCATGTGTTGACTTGATCTTTTTGCATGACTTCTCAGGTGAGGAACATGTCAATTAAGAAGTTATTGCTTTTGGACTAGGATGCCAGATAGAGGACCTAGTTTTTTTGGACCTGCATATTTTTGGAACATCATTTTACAGATTATTTTGTATATCTTGTACAGATAAAAGATAGAAGAATTATAATGTTGATATTAGATTAACATTGTTAAATTATGAGCAAAACTGATGCAATTTAACTTTGTAGTTCTATTTTCATTTTGTACTTTCTCATTATATATCATGTGCAATGTAAACAATCTGATCATCACGATTATCATTCCCGATATCACGCCCCGAGGCCTTTCTGCCTGACGGGACACACGATCCAACCCGCCTGCTCGGGGTGTGACACTCAAGAGGAATGTTGATTGAATGAAACTTTTTCAGCTTGTGAGACTGCTTGGTTTCCTTTCCTTTCTAGCATGAGACACAAATATTAGACAGCTTAAAATTCTTCAGACTGACCCCCTCAACCAAGTTTTGTGCACCAAATGATTCATCTTTCGTAGACTCAAATGGCCCATCCTCTTATGTCAAAGAATAGAATCTTTCTCAGTGGCCTTTGACATAAAACATGAAGCTATGGAGGATGTTGTTGAGGCTGTAGCCATGTTGAATACATACTAGTCCTGCTTACGGGGTGCTGACATCAAAATCCAATCTTCAGGAATAGTAACACCTTGCTTGAGAATGCAGAAATTGGAGTCATCAAAAAGAACTTTATCACCGGCAAACGCTACATAAGCACCGCGAATAGAATTAACATTGGTGAGCGGCGAAATATCTCCAGTCATGTGCTGTGAAGCCCCACTATCAACTATCCAAGAGCTGTTAATAGCAGCTGTTGGGGTAACCTGCACAAATACAAACAATTAGTTCACATTGGGAACCCAAGCCTTTACAGTCTTGGGTTGACCCAATGAGTCTCGGATCCAAACATCAATCCATTTACCATCAGGGGTTTCTTTGTCTGGAGTGTTTAAAACTGAAGTCTTAGAAGACTTGACTTTCCAGACAGTGTTTTTACTGAAAGAGTTTTTCAAATAAATTGATGATGGCTTTGATTGATTGACATAAACCACCTTGGGAACATCCAAGTTCACCACTTTCCCTTTACCCTTATCCAAAGGTTTAACCAGACTGGGTTGTTTGGGTTTTGCTTGAGTTGATTTAGAATCATATTTGACAGGTTTGTTAAAATGCTGATTAAGTTTTCTGGGTACAACCTTAGGTCTAATCAACTGGGGACAAAATCTAACAACATGTCCAACTGCACCACACTCAAAGCAAACTATGTTATCTTTGAAAGAAAACTGTTTACCTTTTGACTGAGAATTTTGGTTTTGAAAAACATTTTTCAGAGTATTGTCTTGCACAAAACCCAAACCCGTTGTGCCATTGAAAACAGTTTTAGCAGATTCCTAGATCTCACTTGCTTCACCTCTTGGGAAGACTTAACAAAAAAATGGCTTTGGATAACTTTGAAGCCATGTTTGCCTTGGGCAAGATTGGGTCTGCCTTCTTGGCAACAGATGCCTGATTCTTGACATTGGATACTTGAGGAATGACATGAGACTAATCCTTAGTATCAGAAACTCAATCTTCAACCACTCCCTTCACGAAAGATTCCTCAGACATAGAGGAACCCTCATAAGATATTATCCCAATAAGATCAATAACGAATGGAGTTTTCACCTGAAACTCTTTAACCTCTTTGTCATTCGGGGAATTGACGAAGCTATTCAAGACTGGTGGGGGACTGTGATTATATCTTGTTTCCTTACCCTTCCCAGATTGATCAGTCCCAGTACTGATCATGTGCTCAATAATGTAAGATGAGCTCTCATAGCTCTTGAGCTTCTAGCTTAAAGTCTCATAGTCACACTCGACTATGGCAAGTTTCTTCTTAGTCTCATTTATGGTGTTGTGATAAGAAGTAACTGCATCCTGCTTGTTTAATACAACGATCTCAGCCTTATGCAACTGTCTGTTTAGCAAGTTAATTTTATCTTGAAAATCTTTTTCATTAGATTTTAAAATTCTGTTTGCCTTAATTACTTGGTTGAGATCGCTGATCAAATCAGCATTGTGCTTCTGATAAGCCAGGACCTTACTGTCAAGGTCAAGACAGTTAAAACATCTTGAATTACAAAAAGAACATTCATCAAAAAAGCAAACTCTGTTATCTTTGAAAGAAAACAGTTTACCTTTTGACTGAGAATTTTGGTTTTGAAAAACGTTTTTTTGAGTTGTCTTGCGCAAAACCCAAACCCGTTGTGCCATTGAAAACAGCTTTAGCAAATTCCTTGATCTCACTTGCTTCACCTCTTGTGAAGACTTAACAAAAAAAAATGGCTTTGGATAACTTTGAAGCCATGTTTGCCTTGGGCAAGATTGGGTATGCCTTCTTGGCAACATATGTCTGATTCTTGACATAGGATACTTGAGGAATGACATGAGACTCATCCTCAGAATCAGAAACCCAATCTTCAACCACTCCCTCCACGAAAGATTCCTCAGACATAGAGGAACCCTCATCAGATATTATCCCAATAGGATCAATAACGAATGGAGTTTTCAACTGAAAGTCTTTAACCTCTTTGTCATTCGGGGAATTGACAAAGCTATTCAAGACTGGTGGGGGACAGTGATTATATCTTGTTTCCTTACCCTTCCCAGATTGATCAGTCCCAGTACTGATCATGTGCTCAATAATGTAAGATGAGCTCTCATAGCTCTTGAGCTTCTAGCTTAAAGTCTCATAGTCACACTCGACTATGGCAAGTTTCTTCTTAGTCTCATTTATGGTGTTGAGATAAGAAGTAACTGCATCCTGCTTGTTTAATACAACGATCTCAGCCTCATGCAACTGTCTGTTTAGCAAGTTAATTTTATCTTGAAAATGTTTTTCATTAGATTTTAAAATTCTGTTTGCCTTAATCATTTGGTTGAGATCGCTGATCAAATCAGCATTGTGCTTATGATAAGCCAGGACCTTACTGTCAAGGTCAAGACAGTTAAAACATCTTGAATTAGAAGAAGAACATTTATCAAATACCTGATCTGACTGTGAAGAAGCAGATGTGTTCTCCATCAAAGCAAACAGGGTAGCAGGTTCTTCAATCTCATCATTAGAATCTCCTTGAGTGTCTGAGTCTGAAGTGCTTTCTGATTCATCTCCAGATGATTCCTCTAAACTGCTCTTTACTTCTTCAGAAATGCTTTCTTCCCTGGATTCATCAATCTTCTAAATTTCAGCAACACAAGCTTTATCCTGTCCTCCCTGATCAGGATTGAATCTGAAATCCCAATTCTCACCCTCATCATTTTGCACCATCAAAGCTTTGCTGGAATTTGAGGAGCTTGTATGAGCAGGAGAATCAATTGGTACAAGTCTTCTCTCTGGATTTAATGCGGAAGATCTCTGATGCTGAAAAGGATTCTTGTTTCCTGCTTTCTTGGTTGTTTGCACTGTCTTGCAAAGTGTCCCTTCTCTCCACAGTTGTAACAAGTGACAGATGCCATATCAAAACCAAATTTAGAATCCTTATTCAGATTGATGTCTTTTCCAGTCCTTCTCACAAAATCCTTTGCTCTTCTCACAGCACTAGCCAAAGCCCTCATGATATCTATCCTCTCCATGTCATCTGGGTCTATCTGAGAATAATCATCATTAGTCAGATAAGGATTGCCAATCTTTCCGGCTACTAATCCATCATAGGAGCTAACAAGAGTAGACAGAAGACCCATATGCTCCTTGGCAACATCTACAGTCACTTTGTCAAAGTTGTCTGTCTTCAGACTTGTGACTGGTTGACTACTTTCTCTTTGAGATGTAGAAGATGAAGATGATTGGCTGAAATGAATTTGATGGGGAACTGGAGCTTCAGTAGTCTAAGAGACAAACGTAGTCTTCAGTGGAGCATGAGAAGAGGCTCTTTCTACAGTAGGAGTAGAATAATACAGTGAAGGGTCCTGAACTTGAGCAACTCTCTTAGCCTTCCACTTGTTCTCAATTTCCTACTCTTTTAACTTCTGGATGAAATCATTGATGTCCATGTTTGCCATCATCTCATTCTGCTTTAAAACCATAAGAAATGACTCCCATTTTGGAGGTAGAGCATCTGCCAAGCACTGAATCTTCTCCTGAGTTGTAGCCTTGACCTGATGATTAAACAGCTCACTCAGAAGATGATAAAATCTTGCAATTAGATCATCCAGTGATTCGTTTCCCACATACATGAAACTGTTAAACTCCTTCCTCAAAGCTTTGGACTTGATGTTCTTCAAAGCATCATTTCCCTCGTATCTCTGCTACAAAGCATCCCACAGAAACTCAGAACATGTAAACTGTCTGAACTGATGAAAGATATCAGTTGCAATGGACTGGCACATAATAGCATAAGCTTTCTTCTCATAGTCATATAGCTTCCTCTATGGTTTAGTCATCCGTGTGACTAACATTGGAGTTCCATCTTCATTGAGAGGTCTCAGATAACCACACTCTATCATCATCCACAAGTTGGTATCAACTCCATTGATGTGAATTTCAAATCTGTACTTCCAGTGGGGATAATCATCTAATGAAAGCAGCTTGGGAGCTTTATTAGAGTTCCCTGTCTCTGTCTCAGTGAGTAACAGTGTCTGAATCCGATGATTCTGGTTCGCCATCAAAGCTAAGTCCTCCATATGGTCAAGAATAAGAGTATCCAACACTTAGAAAATTCTGAAATCTGATGGCCGAATGACTCTACTTTGGCAGAATGTCGGGGACCTAATGTGCTTAATATTGGCGAATGAACTGTATTGGGCGAATGACTTGAGCAGAATGAATTGTAGTCCGAATGAGAAGCTTAGAATGACACTATGACCGAACGAATGAATATGGAGAATGAGAGGACGACCGATTGAAGCTATTCAGCGAAAGACTAGACGAAAGGAGAGTTATTCGGCGAATGAAACTTATTCGGCCGAATGAGGGTTATTCGGGAGATCTATTCGGTGGGGTGGTTCATTCGGACCATCTGGGGTTTTCAGCCGCAAAAATCGCAATAACTTTCGATCTAGAGTGAATCTAAGCACTAAATTTGGTACAGAACGTCAAGACATGATTACCAACCAATTGGGATGAACTATTTGACAAAACAATCACAAAAACCCACGAATTTTCAATGAAACAGTGACTTGAAGGGCAAGAAACTTAGGGTTTTTGTAGATCTCGAACGAACAATCAAAGATATGGTGATTTGGATTGAAAATCGAGCAGAATCAAGAGCCAAAGTTCTGATACCACTTTGTAGGACCAAGTAGGAGCCCGGAAACAACCTGGTTCCAATGGAGATCTGCTCGACAACCTTCGGAATAGTGCGAAATCCTATTCTAGGGTTTTCCAATCGAAACCAATAGCACCCGTGGTGATCTGAAGGATGAACGTTTGAAGCAATATCGAACACCACGGGTTGAGAATCGAACTTGGACATGCAAGAACCGCTCAAAACTTCTAGGGTTTGACACTAGAGTGCTCTGGGAAGAAGGAGGGCTCAGGAAAGTTAGGTTTGAATATGTTTGAACTAGTATTTATAGACTGTACTCATTCGGCCGAATGAGTGGCCGAAACAACTCATTCGGCGAATGGTTCAGCCGAATGACCTTGGTCCACTGAATGACTCATGCGGATGACTCATTCGATCGCCCTAGTCATTCTGTAGGCGTTCATTCGGCCAAATGACCTCATTCTTAGGATCATTCGCTCGAATGGGTCTATAAGACATATCAAATCAAACTTAGACATAATCAAACACATATAAACTAAAATAAACATTAAGAATAATATAGAAATACTGATTTCATTAATGACATAAACTTTATACATCAAAAGATCATACAAAACTGAACTAGGGACATTTCATGCACCAACAACGTTATATTTTAGACATTTATAATTATATATGCTAAAGGTTGATTTTTATAAAATCTATTATAAATTTTTAACTATTATTCTCATATTTACAAATTCATACTCTAATTTAAATCTTTTACTTACAAAGACAATAGTTCCCATGGATATATATAAACATATACATTAAGTTATAATTTCTTTATACTTAGGTTGATTCTTGATTCATTCATAAAAAAATCAAGCATTATTGGGAAATTCTAATTCAAGAACATGTGAGTTTTTATTATACTTCCCTTTTTACATTTTTGTAAATTTTTGGGATGTTACACATGTCATATCAAACATGTTATTCAAGAGTCAAACAAATACAATGATGCAATTCTATAGTTTAAGTTAGAATTAGATTTGAATGTTATGTGTTACCTATTTGTTTGTATATCTTTGTGTTATTATTATCGGATTATCATATACAATACATTAGTATTAGTAGCCTTTAGTAAACATGACTTATGTCAATGTTTAATATTAAAGGTGAAATTGCCAAAAACTAACTATGAGTATTACTAGTAACCTTTCTTTAATGACTTTTGTCATTATATTAGCAAATGTGATATTGCCAAAATCATATTATCAAACATTGTGGAACATATACATATTTAGATGAATTCTTATTAGGCTATTGTTGCATCTTATTTCTTCTATACATATATCAAATTGTATGAGAATCTCACCAACTATGCAAATGGTTGATCAAACTTTATTTTACATTTGTAACACGTTAGTTGCTTGGATGAAGAAAAATTTAGGCTTCTTGGACCTAGTTTAATAAAAAGACAATGTTATTTATTTTGGTTTGTTCGAAATTGTAATGTTGGATTATGTTTGTTTGTTTGGAATATTTTGAATGTTTGAATGAATGTGATGTTGAATTTAAATTGGATTACTAACTATTGAAACTTATAAACTAGCACCATGAGTTATGAACAATCACAATCACGCCCCAATGTATTCAGCCATAGGTTGGGGTGTGACAAGAAGCACGTGAGGAGCCGGCAGTCGTCACATGTACATTTCTCTTCAACAATCATTATGTAACTATATTACTCGATACTGGTGCAGAAAACAGTTTTGTCTCTGCCAATATAGCACCTCTGTTTAACATACAACCATCTATACTTGGTACCCCATATATAGTAGAAGTAGTTGATGGTAAGATTGTACTCGTAAATTCAATAATTCGTGATTTTAAACTCATGTTAAATGATCACTCGTTCACAATCGATCATGTTCCTATGGCACTTGGAGGTTTTGAAGTCGTCATTGGAATGAATTGGTTATCCAAACACAACGTCTAAATCGTATGTTTGGAGAAACTACTTCGAATTCCTTTACGATCTGGCAAAACGATGCAAGTGTATTACGAGAAGCCGTTTCGCGAAATAAAGATGGCGTCGTGCATAAAGGCTCAAAAGTATTTGAAGAAGCAGTACCATGCCTTCCTGGCTGATGTAGTAAAGAAGAAACCAGAGAGAAAGACGGTTAACGACGTACCGGTCATCAGAGAACATCCAAAACTATTTCTGAAAGACTTTCCTGGACTACCACTGGTCTGACAAGTGGATTTTATAATAGATCTCGTCCCTGGAGCGAATCCGTTGGCGAAGTATCCATACCGATTAGCACTTTCCGAGATGCAGGAAGTGTCTAGTCAGCTTCAGGAGCTTTTAGACAAAGGGTTCATTAGACCGAGATACTCACCTAAGGGAGGTCCGGTTCTCTTTGTAAAAAAGAAAGACAGTTTGTTCAGAATGTGCATAGATTATCGGGAGCTAAACAAGTTAACAATCAAGAACCGATATCCTCTGCCAAAGATCGATGATTTATTTGATCAATTACAGGGAGCAACTTGTTTTTCCAAGGTTGATCTACATTCTGGGTATTATCAGTAGACAGTAAATGATGAGGATATCCCAAAGACTGCATTTAGGATTCGATATGGTCATTACGAGTTCGTAGTTATGCCATTTGGGCTTACCAACACACCAACAATGTTCATGGACCTTATGAATCAAGTTTGCACGCCGTACTTAGATTAGTTCGTTATCGTCTTAATTGATGATATACAGATCTATTCTAAGATAGAACAAGAACACAAATGACATCTTAGACATATCTTAGAACTGCTAAGAGCCGAACAACTTTATGCCAAATTCTCAAAATATGAATTTTGGCTAAAGGTGATTCATTTCTTAGGGCACGTCATCAACAAGGATGGGATACATGTAGATCCAGCTAGATAGAAGCGATTAAGGACTTGACTACCCCATCAACTCCAACAGAAATTCATTATTTTCTAGGTTTGGCAGGTTATTATCGAAGGTTCATCGTGAATTTCTCAAAGATTTCCTTGCCACTCACCACTTTGACCCAGAAAAGTTAAGTGTTCATATGTAGATAGAAACAGGAATATATATTGCAACTTCTTAAACAGAAGTTATGCAACTCCCCTATTCTTAGTCGCCAAGAAGGCAACAATGATTTTTTTTTGTTTATTGTGATGTTTCAAAAGTTGGTCTTGGTTGTGTATTTATGCAACGAGACAAGGTCATTGCGTATGCTTCTAGACAACTCAAGGTTCATGAGAAGAATTACACTATTCATAACGTTGAGTTAGGTGTTGTGGTCTTCGCATTATAGATTTGGAGAGACTACCTGTATGGTACCAAATGTGTCATATACATGGACCACAAGAGCCTGCAACACATTATATATCAGAAGGAACTCAACATGTGACAAAGACATTGGGTAGAGTTTTTAACAGATTACGACTGCAAGATTCATTACCATTCTAGTAAAGCCAACGTGGTGGCGGATGCTCTTAGTCACAAGGAACCGATAAAACATATACGAGTGAGAGCCATGGAGATCAACACACAACTTAATCTGAAAGACTTGATTCGTATTACACAACAATAGGTGGTGATGAACACTCAGTTGAAACAAGAGCTAGACTGTGGAGTTGAAGACAAATTTGAACCTCGGTCTAACGGAGTTCTTTACTTCAACGGAAGCATGTGGATTCCAAAGTCAGAGGATTGCGCGCTCTCATTTGTGATGAGGCACATAAGTCACGGTATTCGGTTCATCTGGGAGCTGATAAGATGTATCAGGATCTGAGGACATCATATTGGTGGCCCGGGATGAAGAAAGACATCGCCCTATACGTAGGAAAATGTCTAACTTGTTCAAAAGTCATAGTAGAACATCAGAAACCCTTAGGACTTCTGAAACAATATGAAATTCCTCAATGGAAATGGGAACAAATTTCCATGGATTTCATCACCAAGTTGGCAAGAATTCCGCGAGGTTATGGTTCATTTGGGTGGTCACTGATAGACTCACCAAATCAGGTAACTTTCTCCCTATTCGAGAAGATTACAAGATGAATAAGTTGTCTACATTTCACAGTTATGAAATCATTGTGCGTCATGGTACACCAACGTCAATCATATCTTATTGCAATAGTTGTTTTACGTCTCACTTTTGGCAATCATTACAAAAGGCTTTGGGAACTTGTGTTAATCTCATCACGGTGTACCATCCCCAAAACGATGGTCAAAGTGAATGGACTATCCAAACACTAGAGGACATGCTTCGTTCTTGTGTGATGGACTTTGGAGGAAGTTGGGACATTCATCTCCTATTCATCGAGTTTTCTTATAATAATAGCTATTATACAAGTATTCAATGTGCATCATTTGAAGCTCTTTATGTTAGGAAGTGCATATCGCTGGTTCGCTAGACCAAGGTTGGTGACTCACAGGTCGTAGGACCCGAGCTCATACAATAAACAACCGACAAGATTTCAAGCATTCAGGCAAGGCTTAAGGCTGCAAGAGATAGGCAAAAGAGTTATGCCGATCGATGTTGTAAACCGCTTTCCATGTCGGTGACTGAATCTTATTAAAGGTTTCTCCGTGGAAAGGCGTTGTCTGTTTTGGGAAGAAGGGAAAACTTGCTCCTAGGTACGTTGGACCTTTTGAGATCCTAGAGAGGATTGGTCCCGTGGCTTATAAACTTAAACTTCCAGTCGAGCAAAGTAACGTTCATGATACTTTCCATGTGTCATATCTTAAGAAATGCTTAACCGACCATGATGTTCAGATCCCATTAGAAGTCATTCAGATTCAGAACCACATGCAATTTGTTGAACGTCCTGTAGAAATCAAGGATCATGGAGTCAAGAAACTTAAACGTAGCCGAATTCCGATCGTTAAAGTACGGTGGCAAGGAAAACATGCTGCTGAGTTCACCTGGGAACGTGAAGAACATATGAAGCTCAAATACCCTCATCTTTCTACAGTATCTTAAAATAGTTAATTTCGGGATAAAATTCCCTTAACTAGGGGAGACTGTAACATTTATATAGTAGACATACGTACGGACGATACTTGTAAACACTTGCATGTATTTCTAAGTTCGTTTATCAATAACAGTGTGAAATTCTATGAGAACAAGTAAACATATAACCATAAAAAGCGGTTATGGCATAAGATTTCTTGACAGCTAGGGGTATTCAAAATATCTGTAGTTTTGCTCTTGATCGATCAACGAAGTTCTATTAACAATCAAATCTATGCAGAATCTAGATACGATCTATATGAATCAAAGATAAACAATTATTTATATAAACATATCATTTTGTTAATCAACTCAAACTGATTACAATGAAATAAAACGTGAACACACAGTTCATACAATCTCACACACAGGTTCTCTCACTCTCAGATCAGTCACACACAAGAACTGCCAAACCTGCTAGACAAACCTGCTATATATACACAACAGAAACGAACCTAGCCGAACCCAGGTTCGCCAGCCGAACCTTGAGGTTCGTTGGACGAACCTTTACAATACAAACCCTAGATTCGCCGAACCTGTTCAAAACCTTGCCTAGGTTCGTGGGCCAGACGAACCTTAGCAAAACCTATTAAACTTAAACATTTTGAAAAGAAAACTATTAAAAATGTCCTAACAAACTCCCCCTTAATAGTTGCTTCAAAATCTTTAAAGTCTTTGCCTTCAATCTGCAACCTAAGCTTCACTTGTTTCTTCACAAACATTATCTGCAGCACGAATGATAACTGAATTTGGAATCTTTGATAATATTTCAGCTTCCAACTTTGCATCTCTATCATCTATCTCTTTCTGCAGTTTCATAAATTCAACATAAAAGTAATTAACATCATCCCATTTGCATCCAGAGTGAATTCCTAATGTATAACACATTCTTACTATCGTTTGAAATTGTACAGCCATGTCTTTGTAGCTAACACCAACATCATGAAGCCCTTCACTTGCATAAATTTCAACTTCATTGAGCAGATCAATATCTTGTTTTGAGCAATTAACCAACCAGACAAGATCCAACAATCTAATCACCCTCCACTTTTCATTTTCTTTCAAAAGGATAACAGCTTCAGAAGTTCTTTCATCATAGAACCAAAATTTGAAATAAGCATTCCAATTTTGTTCTTTCTTAATCTTGGTCTTGAATAAACTTTTGGCTTTGAATACACATATGAATTATGCTTCAACACAGAGAATTATGGAACCAACCAATTCCAGCCAGTCTTAGCTTTTTTCTTTAACAGCTTCTCAAATCTTTCATTGTGCTATGTCTGAACAGGCTTTATCATCCTCAGTCTTGATAACTGCAAACACTCAAAAGAAGGTAATGACATAATGTCAAATGCCTTTCCAAAGTATTGGCATCCATCTATTCTCTTTACAACATAGCATCCTCTCTTCTTCAAATTTCCAGGAATGTTGTGAAAGTAACCATAGCTTACAATTCTTGCTCTCATCTTAGACTTAGAACCAATCTTGAATCGTGAAAATTGTCTTGATTTATCTTCTTGAACTTTTTCTTCAAACACTTCAATCATTTGTTTAAAAATCATTAAATGATCAATGATGTACTTGTTTTCTACTTAACTTTCTCTCCACATATCCATATGAGTCTTTGTCTTCATAGGATCAACTATTGTACTTGGAACTCTTCTCTGAACTTCAATATCAAAGATTTTTTTCAAAGTTTGCAGATTATACAAATTCTCATCTACTTGATCATCTTGTTCAGTATTCAGATGAAACAGATGAAATAGGATTAGCATCAAAAGAAATACCATAAGACTTGTAAATCACTATCGCTCCAGTTATGGAACTCTAACCACTTGAACTTCCAACTCCAGTCAAATCACCATCACCATCATCATCTTCATCATCATTATTAAAAGCATTAAAGCTAGAATGTTCATCAATGTCAGAGTCTTCATAATCTCCTCTTCTTCATCATCAATATTGACATATACTGGATCAACAGTAGCACCAGTAGCTTCAGCTTGAGTTCCAAAAGAAACATCTTTGACTTTTATATCATTAACCGTTTGCTTCTGCACTTGATTCTCTATCTTTAACTCAACAAGTTCAGCACTTTGTTTATCAATCAACATCTCCAATGAAATAATTCTATCATTCATCAATTTTCTTTTCCAGCAAGTCCTCTTCTCTCCACTTCTGAAGTTGAGCAATATGACTTTTCATCACATCCATATCCGTTTGACTTGAAGAAGATGGTTGTTCAGTTTCAGATTTCTCCTTCTGTTTCCTATATTTGTCAAACTCTTGTGATAGAATAGAAATTCTTCATCTCAACTCAGAGTCATCATAATCCAATGAGAAGTTTAAGTCCAAATCAACTAAACCCTCAAACAGAGAATCACCTCTAGAAGTAGAAGCTTCTTGAAAAGATGTTGTAACTGTTGTATCATTCACAAAAGAAGGCATGAATGATGCAACATTTACAAAATCAGGATTAGGCATGAAAGAATCTGAATGCATATGAACAGGAGAAGTAGAAACAACTTCTTGAACAGTTACAGCAACTGAAACAGGTACAGATGCAGGAATGGAAGCAGGTGTAATAGATGTAATCACTGGAGAAGATACAATGATCCTAGGAGTCCTAGACTTCTTCTTCTTAGGAACCTTGGCCATCCTCTTTGACTCAGGCTCATCAACAGTAAAATTAGGATCATTTACCTCTTCCCTTTCATCTTCATTCTGTTGTTGTGCTATCCTTTTCTTCAATCTTCTCACCATCCTGTTACCAACTTGAACTGTCTCCATCTAAGAATCAGTAGATTCTTCATCAACTTCACCTCCAACATCTTCAGCATCAACATGTAGAGAAGAAGCAGTAGCATCTTCTTGTCTTTGAGCATCTTGTTGACCTGGATATATCACTTGAAGACGAACCAAAGTAGTAGGAGTTACATTTGGAGTCTCTTGAACTGGATCTTGTGTTTGTTGATGTGAGTGAGAAGATTGAGCTTGAGATTGTCTAGCTTGTGTATTTTGAGGAGGAGGTGGTGGTTTTTGATCATCATCATCATCATCATCCAACTGTTCATTCTCTGAGTTTGAATCTTCATGTCTCTAGGCATCATTCAAAGGAGCAATGTAGTTAGCTCTAGCACAATGACCCACCATATCTTTTATCAGAATATCATCAGTGTTATTCTGATAAATCTTTACTTGTCCAAGACTAGAATCAGTCATGTGCTTTAGCTTTAGAATGTCAGAAGCAACCCTAGGCAAGTTCTGTTCAGGAAATCTTTCATCAATCAACATCTGAATAAATCTGGGATACATATAAAATCTGTCTTTAGCCTTGGTTATGTTGTCTAACAAGTATCTGAAGATCATTGTAGAGAAGTTGAACGGCTTGTTCAAATTCAATGCCACCATAGCAGACCTCATCAGATCTCTCAACTCATCAAAAGTACCCTTCCTCATGCTTAGACAGTGAAGAAGTACATGAGCCAAGAACTTGTACTCCAAAGGTAACTTTCCCTTCTTGATTGAGTATTCACTTTAGACACCAAAATATCTTATCCTCATAAAACATCCCTTGATACACCTCTCAGGAATTAGAGTCATTCATGCAGGTTCACCTCCAAACTGTAATATTCTCCTGATATCAGCTTCAGTAATTCTAATAGCTTGTCCAAGCACATTAGCCTCAATCACATAAGCATCATCAACTGTAATCAACCTTGCTGACTCCCAGAAACTATGAATATGTGATCTGTAGATGCGACATGAGTTGGAGATAGCATAATAAATCCTCGATCACCTCAAAAACTCAATCATCGGTCGAAACTCCTTGCCATTCTTTGTAGTCGGATCTAAATAAGCACACAGATTGTGTTTATCCCCAAAGGTGAGAGTTGCCATTCCTACAATCAAAACAAACATCAATTAAAAATTAAAAATTAAAAAATCAAAAGTTAAAAAAATAAAAAATTTCTAAGTATGTAAACCAGCGAACCCTCCCTGTACCAAAACTAGATTAGACGAACCTCACTACAAGACAAATCTGTTTAAAACTAACGAACCTATAAATGAACGAACCATGATCATACAGCGAACCTAATGGTCAAACGAACCCTTGACCATATGAGGTTCGGTTCAATGATGTGAAGACGCTCGGCCCGAACCTTTTAAGGTCAAACGGACCTTTTCAAATCAGCGAACCTGTGTTCATTTACACGAACCTGTTACATTTTAAAATCAAAATTCAAATCTATGAATTATATCAAACAAATTATACCCAAAGGTTCGCAATTCACAGATGAACAACTTTAATAAAATCAATTTTTCTCAAAGTTAGATTTAACCAGATTTTAATCCAAAAGTATAGGTTCGACTATCTCTATCTAAAAATCAAAAAAAATTACAAAACTAGCCGGTAAAACTCCAATCTATTTACCTATTGAAGTTCACAATACAAATCTGAAGCTAATGGTATATGGAAAAGATACTGAATGATCAAACCTCGAAAAAATCAAAATCAAGTGCATAGGTTCGTGGAAGTGGTTATGATGAAAGTGACGAAGCTCATTCACGAACCTTTGTATTTAAGCGAACCTGTGAACAAACCTTTTAAAGGAACCTTTGACCAAACCTGTTGAACGGACCTGTCAACAAATCTATCAGACGAACCTTTCAACTAACCTGTTGAACGAACCTGTCAACAAACCTATCAGACGAACCTTTCAACAAACCTATTGAACGAACCTCTAGGCAAACCTGATAGACGAACCTACTCACAAGCCTATCAAGCGAACCTCCAATCAAACCTTTTCAAAAATCAATTTTATTAAAAATTTCAAACAAACCAATGTTTCAATGTTTCAGAGTTAAAACAAATAATCAAAAATTATTGATTTAACATTAGATAAAAACCAAAAATCTTTTTGTATTTTTCAAATTTTAGAACAAACACACTACAACTTTAATAAACCTAATTATGAAATATAAAAAATAAACAAAACAATCACATATTTTTGTTGAGAAAGATCCAGACATGAGATCATATTGTATTACACTCATCAACAAACTTGATTGAATTAATGAATATATTTATCAGCAAATTACAATTCAAAGATGATTGTCAGTATAAATCCTCTTTAAATTTAATTACTTAGTTAAGATATCATTTTAAACAAAACCATCAAATACTTTATGCTTTCCATTTACTTCAATTTTAACTAGCTTGATCATGCAAAACAAAATAGAATATCTTTTGAGAAACAACAAAATGTAAAACAAATTGAAATTGTTCAAAATCTTGGAATCAAGGTTGATACTTTCGTATGCTCAGATGATCCAGAAAATGAACGAAAAAATAATTTAAGATTAAGCTTTTAACAATCAGATCGATATTTTCATATACGCATAGATTGTCCAAAACTTAATCAAACCAAGAAAACAAATTTGAATTGTTTAAAGCTATAATAATCAGGTCGATACGTAAGTATACACAGACAATGTTTCAGCTTTAAACTAAAACAAAAGAAAAACAAAATTTATAATTTCTTTTAAAAACTAAACACATGATAAAAAACTAGTAATTTAGATTTTTGTTCAAGAACATATTGTAAGATTAATACCCACTCATTCAGGACAAAGCTAAGCACTGTATTCTAAGCATCTGTTTCCTGCAAAGCATACTAAAAATTTTGTCAAATGTTATCTCAACTAAGTTATAAATCTACCAACATATCATACTAAGTAATTGTAAATTCTCTTTATGTTTAAATTCTTGTATGATACAGATTTGCTTCCAATTGCTACAATGTACTATCATTTCTCATTTAGTCGAATCAATTTCTCAGAATTTTAATTTTTTTAATGTTTTTGTGTTTTTGATTTTTCAAATGTTTTTGAGTTTTCAAAATTTTCTCCCCCTAAAAACTAAAATACAAAAAAAACAAAAACAATTAAAATATCTTATGTCAAGTCAATTAAAGTTGATTATGAAGAAAGTTGATTTTAAATGACCTCACCCATGACTCGAATGCCATTTAATTTGAGTAAATACTCAAAACGATTTTTATCAAAAGCCTTGGTGAGAAGGTCTGCATGTTGCTCATTTGTATGTATCTTCACCACATCAATAAGTTTCTTTTCATAGCAATCGCGTATGAAATGAAACCTAATGTCAATATGTTTAGAACGTGAATGATACACTGGATTCTTTGTTATAGCAATAGCAGCCTCATTATCAACATGAATTGGGGTCGTAAGATAATTCAAACCATAATCTCTCATCTGCTGTTGTATCTAGAATACTTGTGAACAACAACTGGCAGCAGCGACATACTCAACATCACAAGTTGAAGTAGCCACGAATGTTTGTTTTTTACACTGCCAAGAAACCAATCGTTCCCCCAAGAATTGTGCACCACAAGTTGTGGATTTTGCATTTGTCTTACATCCTCCATAGTCGGAGTCACTGTAGGCATTGAAGGAAAAGTTATCATCCTTAGGATACCACAGACCGGTGTCCGGTGTACCCATCAGATAACAAAGTATTCTCTTGACTGCAATCATATGTGACACTTTAGGTTTCGATTGATATCTTGCACAGATACATGTAGCAAAAACAATATCTGGTCTTGAGGTAGTCAAATACATCAAACTTCCAATAATTCCATGATAAAGAGTAGGATCAATTATCTCCCCTTAAGGTCAGGCTCAATCCTGTGATTGGGCTGAATGGGCGTGGAAATTGGTTTTGATTCAAGCATGCTAAACCGTTTTAGCACATCTTAAATATACTTTGTCTGATAAATGAAAATTCCATTATCAGATTGATCAATTTGTAAACCTAGAAAAAATTTGATATCTGACATTGCACTCATCTCAAATTTATCAATCATCACCTCTTTGAAATCCAAACACATTTGTTCATCAGTAAATCCAAAAATAATATCGTCTACATAAATTTGAATAAGAAGAATGTCCTTGCCCTTCTCCCGAAAGAACAAATTTTTGTCAATCTGACACCTATCGATCCCGTGTTCAATAAGGTGAGTCGATAAAGTCTCATACCAGGCATGCGGAGCCTGATGAACACCATACAATGCTTTGTCCAAGAGGTAAAGCTGATCCCGATGGATAGGATCCTCAAAGCCCGGTGGCTGACAAGCATACACTGTTTCCTTCAACGAACCATACAGAAATGCAGATTTTACATCTAACTGAAAATATTTGAACTTCTTGTGAGCAGCAAAAGCAAGAAAAAGTCTAATTGCTTCCAACCGCTCAACAGGTGCAAAAACTTCATCGTAATCAATTCCTTCAACTTGTTTAAAACCCTGAACCATTAAACGAGCTTTGTTTCTGACAATTACGCCTCTGTCATCTTGTTTACATCTCAGCACCCATGTAGTACCAATCTTTTTCTCTCCTTTTGGTAAATCTACCAAATGCCAAACTCCCAACTTTTGAAACTGATTCAATTCTTCTTGCATTGCCTTCACCCACGCAGTCTCATGTAAAGCTTCAGTTACAGTCTTTGGCTCTATTTGTGAAATAAATGCTGAATGCATCCAGAGCTCTTGACTGCCTTGAGTTTTCGCTAACTCCACATACAAACTTTCCTCATTTGTAACTTGATTTCATGTCTGTACTCCTGCAGTTGGATCTCCTATGATTAGCGAAATCGGATGATTAACATGAACACGTGTGACAGGCACTTGCGGTACACCAACATTATGATCCAGATTTGTAATATTCTGATTAATGTCTTGATCATAAGAAATAGCATCTTCAAAAACATCATTGTCATCATCAGATGACCAATCATCATTAATTACTTCTGAAGTGCCCTCCTCATGTGGTGTAGTAATACCATCTTCAGATTGATGAGAAATACCTTGGTCTTCTGAATTCTGCAAATCATACAACATTTGTAAGGTTATTTCATCATCAGAAACAATTGAAGAAGTATTAAAAGACTCAAACAATGTATTGTAATCAAAAAGCCAATCTGGACCCTTTCCATCTGGTATAGGTGTATGTCGTTGAACATCCACATGATACCATAATTCCAAAACACCCGTACGTTTATTAAACACACGTTCGTTAGGAAGACTATAGCCAAGAAAGAAACCCTCTTCAACTTTAGAATTGAATTTTGAATCTTTCTTTAGCATTGTACAAGGAGCCCCAAAGGGTTCCAAGTGTTCCAAATTGGGTTTTCGATTCTGAAGCAATTCATAACAAGTTTTATTGTGTCTTTTAACAATCAAAACTCTGTTAAGAGTAAAACAAGCTGTAACCACAGCTTCACTCCAAAAAGTAATGGGGAGTTTAGAATCAGCTAGCATTGTCCTTGCAGACTCAATCAAAGTCATGTTCTTTCTTTCAGCTACAACATTCATCTGAGGCTCATACGATGCATTGAACTGCTGCTGAATTCCTTTGGAATTACAAAATTCCTCCAATTGGTGATTCTTAAACTCAGTCCCATTATCCAATCGTACACGTCTCACTCTCAACTTATACAACGTCTCCAACCTATTAACCAACAACACAAAATTTTCATATGTACCTGATTTATGCTTTAAAAACACGACCCATGAAAATCTTGAAAAGTCATCAGTCACAACAAAACACTAAGATTCATCACTTATACTTTTCACATTGATTGGTCCAAACAAATCCATGTGAAGAAGTTCAAGTGGCATATCAATAGAAAAGATTTTCTTTGTTTTGTGAGAATTCCTTTTCTGTTTACCCATTTTACATGACACACACACATCCGAAAGTTTAAAATTTTTAACCGATACACCCTGAACTAAATTATTATGCACATGATGATTCATCTTCGGAATATGAATATTTCCCCTTCGCCTGTGCAATGAATGTGTATCTTGCTCAGTAGCCTTAGACACCATACATGTTTCCACTTTATTCATTGTCTCTGCCTTTGCCATGTCAAGCACGTAAAGATCCTTGTTCCGATCAGCTGTCATCAGATCCACTCCTCAGAAATCTAAAATCCTTGCATGAGTACATAACACCTGTCTTTGTCGAACATCACTTTGAAACCCTTATCACAAATTTGTGAAACGCACAACAAATTGTTAGTTAATTCTTTTCAAAAATTAACATTATCAAATGAAACCTTTCCATTTGTCCAACTACCAAACCATGTAATTTGACCTCCTTTGTCTCCAGCAAAGTTCACATAACTTCTTTTTACCAACTTGAAATCTCTCAACAAATTCAACTCTCTAGTCATATGCTGGGAACATCCACTATCAACAATCCAACGATTATTGATATGGCCCATGGATGCAACCTGCACAATAAATTAAAATAAACCTGTTAGTATTCAAAAGGGATGACCCCCCGCCATTTCGGCGTCGAGTCTCCCGGAATGGACCCCTTCCATTCTTTGGTGATGACCTACTCGAATACCCATCATCATTTGGATTATCCTCTTTCCCAAAAACTTCATCACCTGACCTATTTTTGAGTTTCCAAAATGATTCTGATTTAAAATGTTGATTTGAAAATGATTTTGAAGACACATTTTCAAAAGAATCATCATCAGATGATGTGACAATTTTCACAATCCTTTTAACATTTCTTTTATTTTCAAAAATTCTTTTCTTTTGGTTATTTTCTTCTTTTACCCAAAAACAATCAGGATTGAATTTTCGAAGAACTCTCATCTCATCTTCACTAGGTCTAATTCTCCTAGGACTTCCTCCTGAACCATTCACCCAACTCTCATCATCAAAACTCTTTCTGAATTTGTTATTTGGACAATTAGCAGAAATATGTCCTTTACCACAACAAGTAAAACACTTTCGTGTTTCTCTTGGTGAAAAAGACTTAAAACTGCTGCAATCATTTGAACTGAAATCCAAATCACAATTAGCAATCAAGTGACCCAAATTACCACATCGGTAACACTTTTTATCTTTCAAATGATTCTTTGGTGTGGGTTCATCATAATATTTTGATGAACTGAAAGGTTTTGAAACAACCTTTGCAGATGAGATTTTGTTTCTCAAACGAGTTGATTTTGTTTTTGAATTACTCATTTGATTTTGAAAATTCTTTGATTTATGTCCAACCCCAAATTTGTCAAAGAAAAAATCCACTTTTTCAACCTTTTTAGAAACCACATTTTTCTTTTAAAAATTCCCACTAGACTCTCCTTGATGTGTATTAGAAGATCTAACATACACAATCGGTTTAAGAGTAGTGGATGTTTTGGTTTTAATCACTGGTTTGGAAACTTGAGTGGCTTTAATCACCACCTTCTCAACTTGTTTAATCTCAGCTTTTGACTTCTGAGATTTTAAATTCTTTTTGTCAACATTTTTAACTTGGTAACCATTTTGTCTCAAAATATCAGATGAATATTCTGACTTAGTGATATCTTCAATGATTGGAGCATCACTGTCAAGAGACACCTTTTCATCAGATGATGAACCTCTAGAATTTTCAACAACTTGTTCAGACTCATGTTCATTCAAAGAAACTGGATGAACTTCCAAATTCGGATCAATTTGTGTTTTAGGAACATAGCTAGAAGGAGGTGGTACAGCATGAAAACCCAAGCCAGTAGTATCTTTCGATGATCTTTGCATAACAGCAAAGTAATCTATAACATATTGAGAATTTTGATAATTCTTTAGCTTGCTCTTCTTCACCTCTGCTTCTGCTCTTGCTGCTGACAATTCAACTTTCAAATTTTGTACTGACTCGAGATGCACAGAAACTGCATGATTGTTTTGCAAAAGTTTAATATTCAATTCTTCATTTTCTTTACTCAAATCAATGATCTTTTTATAAAAAGCTTTCTCTCATGAAACCAACTTTTTGTTAGCTTCAGTGCACTCGATCAGTTCAGCAGTCAATTGAGCATTCATTTCTTTCAGCTTTTCAATGACCTCTAAAAGATCATTATTAGCTCTTCAACTTTTTCTTTTCCCTTGCTTGTTTCTTCATCCAAAGAAGCCATAAATGCACCCATTAAATCATTATATTGTTTTCCCCAGTCATATCCTTCATCTGCTTGACTGACTAGAGCTTTTGTTGATTCTTCAAGCTTTTCCTTTTTCTTTTGATAAGCTTCTTTTGGCTTGAAAGGATTCAAGTTTCCTTGCTTCTTTGGATTTTTACACTCTCGAGCAAAACGACCTAATTCACCACAATTGTAACATTGTGTGGCCTTTGGATTAAATCCAAACTTGTGTTTCGATCAAAAGTGAACTTCTTTCCAGTTTTCTTCTCATATCTGTTAATTCTTCTGATTGCACTAGCCAAAGCCCATTGAGTATCAATCAGTTCCATCTCATCATCATCAATCTGCTCATAATCTTCAAAAGTAAGATTTGAATTTCCAATCTTTCCAGCTACCTGTTCATCATAGGCACTAACAACACATGACAAGATCGACATATGATCTCTGAAGGCCTCCACAGTTACTTTTCCCAAATTTATTGTATCAATTGAATTGGAGTTGATGAAGAGTCAGACTTCTTCTTATTCACAGAATAAGATGAACTTGAGCTAGCAGATGCAGATGGTACAGAAGTACTATCAGCAGTACTTGAAACAAAAGCTGTTTGAATCTTTGCAGAAGAAACAAGAGGTGTAACCACAGATGCACCATAGAGTGAAGGATCCTGTGTTACATTAACTCTTCTTGCTTTTCTTTTATCTTTCATTTCATGTTCTTCTAATTTTTGGATAAACTCAACCAGTGTCATTCTAGGTAGATTTTCTCACCAAATCAACACCAACGAATTCCATCTTTCAGGCAAAGCATCCACAAAACAATCTATTTTCTCTTCTTCAGTATACTCAATTCCACACTTACAAACTTCAGTCTACAAATGTCTATATCTGGTTATTAAAACTTCAAGACTTTCATTTCCAATATAATTAGGGGTTTGATCCAGATCTGTTCCCACCACCTTTGGTCTTTCATATTATGACAAGATTCTTTCCAAAAGATTTGTGTCAGTTCCATGGAGATGTGTCTCAAACCAACATTTTCAGTTTTCATAATCAGTCAAATCAAGTAGTTTGGATACTTTATTTTTGCTTCCTGACTCAGTTTCACTAATCAAAATACTTTGTATCTTAGAATTTTGATTAGCAATAGCAGCAAACATATCAGCCATGATTCTGAATTTTTATCAGCAAACCTTCATTGAAATTTTAACCTCACAAACCTAAATAACAGGCGAACCTTCTCCAAACCTTGTTCTTCACGAGCCTTATCTCACGAACCTGAGACAAACCTTGATCTCACAAACCTTATCCAACGAACCTGAGACAAACCTTGATCAACGAACCTCTTCAATAAATCTTGAACAAAAGAACCTCAGTCAAACGAACCCTAACCAAACGAACCTCAGCAATAGGCAAACCTTGAGACGAACCTCTTCAAAATATCTACACAAACCTCAACAAAAATCACTTTTTACAGTGAACCACTGCTTCAAACAACACCTGAGATATACCAAGTTCGGCTCACGAACCTGTCTGCGAAATTTGAAAATTTTGGAGGGAAAACCTTCAAATTTTCAAGAAGAAACCTTCAAAATCCACAGATTTCAGCCACCAATTTCTGAATTTTGATATACAAAAGCAGTAGATGATAACACTATCAACACAGCAATCAAATAGAAAGAAAATCGAATTTTAATCCATCTCTTGATCTCCAAAATGATTGAAAATCTTCAATTAACTTGTATAGAACTCCATGGCTCTGATACCACTGTAGTTTTGCTCTTGATCGATCAACAGAATTCTATTAACAATCAAATCTATGCGGAATCTAGATACGATCTATATGAATCAAAGATATAGAATCATTTATATAAACATATCATTTCATTAATCAACACAAACTGATTACAATGAAATAGAACTTTAACACACAGTTCATACAATCTCACACACAGGTTATCTCACTCTCAGATCAGTCACACACAAGAACTGCCAAACCTGCTATATATACACAACAGAAACGAACCTAGCCGAACCCATTGGTTCGCTGGACGAACCTTTACAATACAAACCCTAGATTCGCCGAACCTGTTCAAAACCTTGCCTAGGTTTGTGGGCCAGACGAACCATAGCAAAACCTATTTAACTTAAACATTTTGAAAAACAAACTATTACAAAATGTCCTAACAATATCCGAAACTCGAAAAAAATTCAAAATCCGAATCGTATCCGAAACCCAAAAAAACTATATCCGAAATCTATTTCGGGTTTTGCGAGTCGGATAATATGATTTTAGATTCTGGTTGGTCGGGTTTTGGGTATGCAAAAACTGGTTTTTTCGGGTCAGGTATCTGAAAAACCCGAAAAAAAGGGTTATTTGGATGAACAAATTCGGGTTTTTCTGGTCGGATAATATATTTTGAATTTCGGGTCGGATCGGGTTTCGGATAGACCAAAAAAATTTTCCAACCCGAAAAACCCGAATAACTCGTTATCCGACCCAATGAACACCCCTACTGACAGCTCAACGCAAAAGTCATGTAAAACAGAATACACCAATGAAGAAACATAAACGATTGTGAGGACGCCAAGTACAATAACGGATAGCGTTCGGAAATATTAAACTCACAGCGTATTCGTATGAATGACGATTCACATGAATATATCTGTAAGTTTAACGTTCTGAATCATATCTTGTAATTTATTAAACCAAAACAGAATGTAAAATCGCCGTCGTGTTCGTATGGGTGACGATTCGTATGAATATGCGTGAACGTTATACACTCAGATTAAGTATTTAAATTAAACGTTTTCGAAATTAAAATACTAACGATACTGAACTTAAAATATTTATTAGAAATTACCACTTAAGAAGGATAACTTAAAACTATTTACAAAGAAATAACACTTTTAAAGTTTTGATCGTAAAACGTGTGTCATAAACCCGAACGAGCCCGAATACGTGCATAATGATACAGACTATAAAAGCCTTCATTTTTCCTCCTACCTTACCATTAATGCGGAAAATTATCTCTATCTCCCTAAAAATTTGAAGCTTTTTCTCTCTACATTCTATCTCTAGCAAACCAACACTCAACCTCATCAATACTCCACCAAATGGAGTAATTTTGGTGTCTAAATGATCCTTATGACAATTGGAATCTAGAAGTACAATGGATCTGCCTTCAAACGAGCTAAATATCAAGAAGCTAGAGAGAAGGTTCGGATCTTAGGATTTTATACAACCTGGAAACTTTCGAACATAAAATAGGGTTAGAGTATTCCAAACTCAAGAACACAAAACCACATGCCATTAGGAACGCTTGGACAAGCTTGATTTAACCGTATGTAAGATGGTTAAGGCTGGAAAGGTTGAAGTGATTAGTATCGATGTATGATCATGCTGGGAATTCAATATTGATAGATGAAAATGGCAGCCAACTTTTACATCGAACCTGACAAGTTCGATGGCCATAAGGGACTAAAGAATCGTCGCTACAAGGAAGTTCGACATCCTCCAAGGGGCTAGGGCTGAACCTCACTCAATATATCAAATTCAAAGATCAAATCCATCGATACTAACACCTCATCAATGCTAATAGTATCGATGGGCACCATATTGAACCGGTTTAACCTATGATCGATATTACCATTCTCGTGTAGAGCCCATCCAGATGACAATGACTGACAAAATCAACATTGGACCAAGTTGAAGATCAAATTTTGCTGATTTTGTATATTTATATTTTCATATACTTTGTATTTTCATGTACTTTAGTATTTCTTGTACATAGAGTTCGTGTACTCCTAGACTAGTATATATAGACGTACAACGGTCTAGGTTAGAATCTAGAGGTAGATCTTCTAGACGTATTGAAGTCTTCTTGTAAAAGTTCACGTTTTTATCAATCGAAATTCATTTTTATGTCTTCTATTCTGGAGTCCGCACACTATAGAAGACATTTGCTGTTGATTTCATGTATAAAGTTCGAGTCTTGACCAGATGGGGACCTACAAGTGGTATCAGAGCTTTGGAGCTTTTTTCAGTGTCAAGGTAACAACTTTTCATCTCAAGTTCATGAATTTATTGTTCATTTCTACATTAGGAAGCTATTCTACAAATTTGGGGTACAAAATCTTGAAGAAATTTCACTTGGATTTCTCAGAGTATTTTCGTGAACTCTAGATTTGGGTACTTCACCTTTGTGAACTTCTGTATTCGTGATCTTGGTCTTCGGTTACTATCAGCTTCGTATACCATCAGCTTCGCATATTTCAACTTCGTTTACTTTGAGTTCGTGAACTTCAAATTTTGGGTACATTTATTTTGAGTACTTTTATTACGATTAGTTGGACTTTGACTAGTTTTTAGTTTTTTTGTGTATTGCTGATGTTGTGAACATGTAAGCAAAGAACCTTAGTAACTTGTCAAATTTGCTTAATTTAGATAATGAGATCGAAAATGGCACCAAGCCTTCTAGGCTTGTATCTTCCAAAGTTGTGGAGATCAATTGAGGAAGGTCAATGTGTCCCTATGTATGAGAGTGAGCTAAATGGCTTGATTCCCAAAGATCCTAAGTTACCCACTGAAAATGATATCTTCCTCAAGGAGAAAGATGAAAAATCCTATGCTTCAATAACTATGGCTTTATCTACAGAGGTTGCTCATGGATTCAAAGAGCGCAAAACAACTAAAGAACTTTAGGATGCTTTGGTGGAAATGTTTGAAGGAAATGAGGACAAGAGAGAGAGAGGGTAGGAAAGACATGTTGAGATAGAGGTTCAACATGTTCAATCATATAAAGGGTGAGACATTGGAGGCACAAATCAATAGATTTACCCATATGATGACTAAACTTACAGGTGCTGGCATTGAAATGACCAAGGGTGAGGTCAACAAGAAGTTGCTGAATTCTCTGCCATACAATTGGAACTCCAGTTGCACTACCATCAAGAGAACCAAAGGCATGTACAAGAACAGCCTCATATTCGTCATCAACTCATATGATATGGATGACAAGCAACGAGCACTGAATCATGCAAGCTCAATGGGAATTACACCAGCCAAAGTGAATGCATTCCTCATCTCCGCAATGAGCTACCAAGCAGCTGGATCTTCATATGTACCATATGAAACTGCTTTTCTCTCTTCTGGACAAGTTCATCCTGTGCCCAAAGTCAATGTTGAAGGAGATGATAATCTGCTGCTGTTTAAGAGTTTCATGAACAGCTACAATGCCTTCATTTCATGAGAGCTTGCACCTGCGAATTTGACTCAAGATAACTTGGATCAAAATAATCCTGCTGATGTTGAAGAGATGGACATTGTCTGGTAGATGGCAATGGCAGTATTTAGAGCCAAGAAGTTCATCAAGAAATATGGACGAAACCATTTTGGGAATAACCATGGAAGGAAGCTGGGATTTGACAAGGCAAAGCTCGGGTGCTACAACTGTGACCATCCTGGACATTTTGCAAGGGAGTGCAAGCTACCTAAACCTATGAAGGAAGTTGAGAAGAAAAGCTGATGTGTAACATTTTTACATTCAGTCATGACAATCAATAACAAAAACAAAACAATGTGCAATCATATTCTGTTAATCAATGTGAATCTTACGAACTAGTGTGTATGTTGTAGAATTTAATTAGTTAGTGGCTAAGTATATACCTATTTATTTTTAGTCAAATATGGTAGGCAAGAACTCTATTGTAATATATCGAAATGGTGGTGGGCTGGCGGCTGATAAGGCAGGTCGTCTGACTCTATGTAGGCCCTATACATTACTATGTTCGGTATTTGGGATAGTGTTAGTGCGTAGTGTTCTGAAGAATAATAGAACAAATAAAACCATTTAAACAAAATCGTAATGTGTAAGTGAGACACAGTATCATTATGGGTGACGATCCATAAATATGTCAATGTTGAACTTATCATTACGACTAAACGTTAATAAATACACAAAATAACCAAAAACGTGTATAATTGCGGGTATACACGTAAGTATATTCGTTAACGGTTTTAAACAGACGGGTATTACAAAACCGCGTAAAATATCATATTTTTTATTTTAAAATTTTTAAACTTGTCAAATACAATTCAAAAATCTAAAATAAAGGCTATTTATTTACGAAACAGTACGTCGTGTTCGTAGAAAAACGCCAAAACGCAAAACCGATCGAATACGAACATGCGGGAAACCACCCGAGGTATAAAAGTCCTAATTGATATTGTTAATATCGATGGGCACGACCTTTGTATCAACTGAGAGTTCCTTCGATATTAGCAGCCAAGCAAACCCTTATACTAGCTCTAAACCATCGACATTAGTTGGAGAGGGGTTAGCCAAGGAATCCCAGATCATGATCCATCGACATTATCAAATTTAGAGGCTTAGAATCGATGGGTAGGAAGGCCATCGATACTAGTAGTATCGATGAACCATCCTTTTGTGAGTCGACTTTGCTGATCGACCCTGGCAATCTTGATGCCCCACTTGGCCAACTGACTGCCGACGTTAGCACATGAGCATAGTCCAAGGGTTCTGGTAATGGAATAAGATCTATATAACAAGGTTCGAGGGTATGGATGCTATGAACAAGGAAGGTCCATCGATATTCCTAGTATCAATGGGTGAACTTTGAGCCATGCCTTTCACCATCGATACTATAGTATCAATGCCTCACCCAATGCTTAAAACTCATCGATACTAATCACCTAGTCTTTTTCAAGAATTCTAGACCTAAGATAAACTAAATACCAACCATAAACCAAACATCAATCGACCATTAAAGATAAGGGGGTCGGAAAGGGAAGTCTAACCCTATTTAGATTTTAAGTGACTGTGGATTGACATTTTTCTAGATTAAGTTAGCTTAACTTGATTATAATTCAAGTCCATGATCACCAAGGTCTATTTCTTAAACATTTCAAGGAAATCGTGAATACTATAGTTACAAACATCATAACAAACACATGTGACATTTTGCATGGCACGTTCTATGTATAATGTAATATGATACATGTCTTTTCTTAAGATGAATCACATCTTATTAATTCAACCATGATTTTCAAGTTAAGTTAACAAATTTAAACATACAACATTTTTATAAAAAAGAAATCTAGCAAATAAATTTAATTCAAGGCAAACAAGAAAGACAAAGTCCAAATATATAAATGAAACTTATACTATATGTATGATTACAATGTTATAGCAATCATTTAGGGGTTGTTTGTTTTCTACAAAAATGTATGCGAAGGTCTGTGAGACCTCTTTTTTCTGCACCCCGCAGACCAAGGAAAGATGTAGGGTGTTTGTTTTCTCGCAGACATTTCATTAAAAAACGTCTGCGAGACCTCTTCTTGGAGAAGACATGGACCATTCACTTCAAAGCTCTTCAAACCTCTTCAAACCCTTTCTCTTCTTCCACTGCTGCCGCCCTCCTCCACCGCCCTAGTCACGGTCTCCTCCTCCACCGTCGCGGTCTCCTCCTCCACGGCCCTAGTCGCGAACCCTGGTTCGATCGCGGTCTCCTCCTCCTCGTTCGATCTCCACCGTCGCGGTCTCCTCCTCCACTGCCCTAGGTCATTCGATCTCCACAGCCCTGCTCCACCGCCGTCGTAGAAACCACCGAGGGTTCCTTCGTTTGAGATTGGTAGGGTTTTTAGAACTATCGCTTCTGGTTCGATCGCCTCTGGTTTGAGATTGTTAGGTTTTAATGGTGACAGTGGTGGATGGTGGTGGCTCAACGGTAAGTGGAGGGGGACGATCGAAGGTGCGGCGGTAGGTGGGGTCTTCGATGGTCGACGGTGGGGTTGAAGACAGTGGGGTTGGGGACGGTGGGTTGGGAAGACATTTTCTTGTTTGAAGAGGTTTTTGAAAAACAAACACCCTCAAAAACTCTTCTTGCCGAGGTTTGGTCCACCTCTTCTGCAAAAGAGGTTTGCAGATGTGGTCCGCGGACCGCAAACGTTTTACCTCTTAAAAAACAAACACCACCTTAGAAGGTTTGTTGAGTTTCTACTTATGCAGGACTGAGTCTACTGCCGACAGGTGAGAACATAACCCCTATTTTACTGTTTTAAAACTGTTTTTGGGTGAGACACGTGATCAAATGTTTTTATTTATGCAAACTTATCAAGTAAGCTCTTCTAAAACTTTTGTAAAACCCTTTCATTGTAAAATGTTTTATAAACTACTAAACTTGTAAACTTTGTAAACATTTGGATTTCAGAAGAACGTTTTAGTTAAATCTATGTACACAAACAAGGTTTTCAAACAATGTATTCAATCAAGTTATTCAACTATTGTATTCAATCAAGGTACTCAACCATGGTATTCAATCAATTCAACTATTTTATATCAGCTAAATATTTTATTGATATAAAAAATAACTTGTAGTCATGGTGTTCATTATTGTAAGCAAACTTATATACATCAAGACACATTCATTCATTCATTCTTGATCTTAATCTTATAACGCTAGTACTGGGTGATCACAACAAGGGAAAGCAGGACACGTGTAGTTATGCGAAGGCTGTGGTTCTCATTTTATTTTTTTTAAAAACTAACTGCAAATTGGATGCGATACGATAATATGTATTTGCTGCGAATTAGATTTACCAGCATAGGTCATATTGGTCGGGTTACGTCAACACGAAGTTGATGTTGAATAAATTCAACAGTAAAGCTCGTGTTGAATGCCTTGTTCTGGCTACCGATCTAACTCCAACTGTAGTTTGGGAATTGATCATAAGTTGGCATTTGTTTAGTGGACAGTCATTAACTGTCTGCACTGTTCTTTTTACTTGATGATAGTTTGAGTTACCAGTACCCATGATACATGTATTCTATGTTTTATTAATATTGTTTAAATTCTATGTTATTAAATTTCATTTATACAACCTATTGTTCTCACCAACTACTTGTAGTTGACAGTTACTTTTCACATGTTTCAGGTAATCAGGGTTAGCCCATTTCAAGGACAACTAAGGTGACCATAGTTAAGATAGAACAAGATCAATAAAGAAGTTAGGATGGAATAGAAACTCACTTAAATCCTTGTTGTTTAATTATCTTGTCTGTTTTTATTTTGTAAACTATGTTTAACACTAAGTTTCATAATGTTAAACATTGTTTGATTACAAGCTTTCTAACTATCTACAAAAAGAATAACAACTAACGGACCTCAAAAATATTGTCTATTGTGATCCTTCAAAACTTGGTCGCGGTTGTGTACTTATGCAGCGAGACAAGGTCATTGCGTATGCTTCAAGACAACTTATGGTTCATGAGAAGAATTACTACCCATGACCTTGAGTTAGGAGCTGTGGTCTTTGCACTAAGTATTTGGAGACACTACCTTTACGATACCAAATGTGTCATACACATAGACCACAAGAGCCTACAACACATTCTCAATCAGAAAGAGCTCAACATGAGATAGAGGTGTTGGGTTGAGCTACTAACTAATTACGATTGTGATATTCGCTACCATCCATGTAAAGCCAATGTGGTGGCGGATGCTCTTAGTCGCAAGGTGTAACACCTCGACCGATGGCGGAAACATCGGGATGCCACGAGGGATGTATAGATTGTTCGTAAGCTCGTGGGCATCTAAGTGTATCATCACATATTAATTAATTCAATTAAAATAATTACACAAAAATCATGTTCGTCATGATTCAAATACATCAATTTACACAAAAGATATAGCTAAATTAACTAAACACTAGTATTCAATAATCCAGTTAATTTAACTAAGCCCGAGACCCTAAGTGATGTTCGTCCAAAAGATGTGAAGCTATCCTTCGTTACCTACTTTTCTTCGTTCCCTAAAACATGTAGAAAATCAAGTGTCAACTACGAAGTAGTTGGTGAGTAATCATAAGTTTTTCATTTATCAAAAGTGTTTATCAAAGTTTATAAAAATTTATAGCATTAAGAAAAGTCACATGTGAACCTATGAGATAATCCAACTCTGTAAACACACAAACCAAACACAACAATCAAATAATCCAAGTAATCACAAATAATCATCCAAGTATAGTCAATCCAACTCAACCAACACATCAAATCAATAATCATCAATCATCATAATTATCTCAAGTAAATGTACCATGAAGGACCTTAGTCAACTCAAACAACGTTAAGTGGAATTATCGCGGAGGACCGAAGTCAACTCGACCAACGATATTCCTAATAAATATAAGTATCAATACATTGCACTGCGGAGGACTGCAGTCAACTCAACCAACTGTGGAATCACCGTGGAGGACCAAAGTCAACTCAACAAGCGGTAATTTAATCATTGCGGAGGACCGAAGTCAACTCAACCAACAATGACTCACGGAGTTGTGATAATCCACATCAATCGATAATCAATAATAATTCAATAATATGAATATCATATTGATAATCCAGGTATCACCCATGTGTTATCAATATCATATTCGTTTTGGTATACATGTTTCACCCCCGAGTTTAAAAACAAAATGATTTAAAATGGGGGTTATGAGAACTCACCTGAATGTCTTAGGATTCAAAGTTTTGAAGAACGCACGCTCGTGTAAGAGGAATCAATGATAACTCAACTACCTGTATTTATCGCGTGTTTCGTATTCATGAGTATATGTGTTTTATCATTATTATGTATCCATATGTGTTTATCTTTAATCATTAAGTGTGCCACTAACTTAGGTTAATTGTCTAAGTTAAAATGAAACACTCAAGATTATATAAAGTTATCATCATTAAAATATAAAATTTTAGAACTTTTTACTTTTAATAGAAAGATGATGATCTTTAAATTCAAGCTCAAAGTTTACTAAAATGCACACGTACATATATATGTTGAAATGTGGTAACCTTACATATACTACACATGTATGGTTTATAAAAATTATACATCATGACTCAAGTTGTTAATATTTAATTAATTTTAAGAAATTATACTGATGTTATTCACATAAAACGTTTCATATTATGTAATTTCATAAGTGGATGAGTATTATGAAAAAGGTGGTATAGTCCCATGCATGCGTGAAACCATGCATGTGTGATTTACCATAACTATCAAAAATCTTTCAGGGTTTATCCTCGTTCTCATTCATGTCATATGTATATATGTATATATATGTACGTGTGTCCATCGATACTACCCCGCCTAAGAGTTAGTATCAACGGTTTGATTCGAAACCAATATCGACATGCCCGAGCTCATTAAAATCGATTGTATTCTCGACAGTGTAAGATCTACCAATCTATGTGGTTTCGAACCTATAGTATTGACACACTCCTGGAACCAACACTATCATCTTCGGCGGCCTTAGAGTTGATAAGATTAATGTCAGTAATATCGATGAAGCTTCACCCAAGTTAGTATCGACAGCTTGTGCTGTCGATATTAACATGTTCAATCAACCTGAACATTCACCGATATTATCCATCAACCTTAGTATTGATGCCTCCTACGTTCGATAAGTATTGGATCAGTGATGATAGAATCGATAGCCAAATGAGCTAAGTTCGACAGAAAGAAGTTCGATGGTGATAGGTTCGATAAGACTAATATCGAAGACCCTCCATCGATTTTGTTAGTATTGATGGAGGCCTTCTTCTTCCCCAACCATGATCGATCCCAAGAGGTTGCAGGGTTATCTCCATGGCTCCAAATCACTCATACCAGTTCGTTTGAGGGTTTATTGTTAAGAAAAATGTGTGTGAAGGTGGTGATGATAACCGGTTTCTATATTTCCAAAAACACAAAAAGTAAAACCCCATATCTACCTTGAAATTCGACCAAATACTGGATTTTCTTGTGGGTTTATGATCTCCTCGATTGTACGGTCGTTTTGAGACAAGAATCACTCGAAACGGTTAAGAAACGGAGAAGTTATGGTAGAGAGAATTTAGAGAGAGAGAGTGGCCGGAAATGGCTTTTTAGAGAGAGGAAGTGAGATGAGAAATGGTGAAGAAGAAGGAGCTTTCCCTATTTATACCCCGAATCTTTCCCGCTTGATCGGTTTCAATTATATCGCATTAATACATTTTAAATTGTTTGGTTTTTACGTAAATTACATTTTAGAATACGAAACGTTTAATCAAGTGATTTCGTTTAATAAAATGATTTTATTTAATTCCGTTTAAGGCAGTGATTCCTAATAAACGTTTTTAAATTCTTTTTGTTAATTTTAATTATTGTAAAATATTATTTCGGTTATCTCATCGAAACGCGTTGTTTACGTATGAATTCGTAAAGATCGTCGCCTTTACGAATTTAACGTTCGCATCGTATTTTAATTTGATTTATGATTTATGAAATATCGTTTCAGTATATTATTCATATAATTGTATTCGTGCGAATCGTCATCCACGCGAACACACTATTAGGCTAATATTTCATGAAATAACATTCGCGTTAAATTTACATTCACGATCTCACCATCGCATAATTATTTATTGTTAGTACCCTAATAGCAACAAGCTTCAGTTGTTAAATTGAAGACTGAAGATTGCTGCTGATTTAAGATTGAAGATTTTTATGTTTAGTGTATTTTTTTTTGTTTTTCAATGTAATGTTTTTTTTGTTTAGTTTTTGTTTTTTTGTCTTTAGTTTTCGAAATTTGTATAAGTATAGAAACTATCGATATTATTAATATCGATAGTAATTGTATCGATATTAATAGTGTCGAAGGAGTTGTGTTGATATTAGTAGTATTGACATTAGTATTGTCGATATTACTAGTATCGACAAAACAGCCTATAAATAGCTAAGTTTAGTTGAACTTAGTATCGATCTGAGACATAATTCTGATTTTTGAAGATTGTAATTTCTCTCTGATTGTACTTGCTGAATGTTATTGATTAATAGAAAAAGAGTGGATTTTGTTTAAATTGATTCTAGTCGATTCTATTCATCTTGATCTATTGTACTTTTGTTCAAACATGATGTTATAAATTCCGCACTTGATATCATGCTATAAGAAATCATTTAGATCCTAGACTAGGACCTTAAAGTGGTATCAGAGCTTTAGTGCTCGGTTATGATTTTGGTTGAATAAATTTATTGAAGATTCTTATTTTCGAAGACTTTTTGATGATATTTTAATCAATTTGGATGAGAAAATGATGATTTGTCACTGAAGATTGATTGGTGCACTTGAAAGACTGTTAAGATTTCAATTTTGCATCATCGAAGTTCATAAGTTCGAAGAAAACAGTTTTTGAATTGTTGAGCATCGATCTTGAGAGCATCGATAGTCAATATATCGATATTGATAATATCGACAAGTCTACACTGAACTTATCAGTATCGACACTTGTTCATCGATATTACTAGTATCGACAATACACTATTGTCGACAATATGATTATCGACATACCAGTTTCTAAATTTTCTAAGTGTTGATAATTTTAGCAATACAATTTCAAATACCCAATATATCTTCATTATCTGCTCTCTTATCAGATAATTAGGCGGGTACTACGACAAAGCCTCCTAAATTTGTTTAATTGAGTGAATATTCATTATGGAGTGCTAGATTTGAATAATTTTTATCCATAGTCAATCCAAGTCTAATGATACCATTGACTGAAGGGTATGAGCAACCTCAGCTCAATGGGGTGTACAAAAATGTCTCTCGTCTTACTGATGATGAAAAGAAACTGTATGATTTAGATAAGAAAGCTTATGCTTTGCTTACAGTGGCACTCCATAAAGAGATTTTTCAATCATTCAAATCACATAAAAGATCTAAAGCATTGTGGGATGCTTTACCAAAAAGATGTGAAGGAAGTGAACAACTGAAGAGAAGTAAGAGAACATTACTGAAGAAACAACTTGAAGTTTTCAAGTGTCTAGATAATGAAACTTTTGAAGAATTGGTGACTAGATACACATTATTGCTGAGTGAGCTCAGCAACTTGGATTATGACGTTTCATTGGAAGAGCAAAATGACAAACTCTTAGATGCTCTACCATCGTCATGGGAGACGTATGTTATGATCATCTGAGAGAACACTGATTTAGAGATTACAGAACTTGATGTTTTAATCTCTAAACTTCAATGTTTTTATCTTGATATGAAACCCAGTGTTGCTCCCACTTCTTCTTATGGTTCAGTTGCTTTTTTATGAAGCACTGAAGATGGTGAAATATCTGCTGTTATTGATGATTCAACAGAAGTGTGTTTTACTTCTGCAACTGCTAAAGAGAAAACATCAAATAATATATCAAAGTTAATGAATGTGAAGGTGTCACAAGAGCATTTAGCCCATGCAGTTTATTAATGCATATGATTCAATTGTGCTAGATGATACTCAGAGATTGATTGATGAGGATATGGATCAACTTGATCCAGATGACTTGGAAAAAATGGATACTTAGTGGCAAATGGCTATGTTAACCAGAAGGGCAAGGAGATTTCTTCAGGGAACTGGAAGGAATGAGATGTCAGAAAATTGAAAGAAGAAATTAGGATTCTCCAAACAGAAGGTAAAATGTTATAATTGTGAAAATTTAGGACATTTTGCAAGAGAATATGAGATGCCTGTAAGAAACAACTCAAGATTTAGAGGTGCAAATAAGTCTGAAAAATTTGATCCGAGAAGAGGAGCTCCTGTTACTTCGTCATCTACAGTTCCTTCAACTTCAAAGGCAACTCCTCCTGCAAAAATAAGGCATTACTTGTAGAAGATCAGTTTGGAGCTGGCTGGTCATCATATGCTGAAGAAGTTCAAGTAAATGATGAATCTCATGTGGCATTCATGGCTCAGACAAATCAAAAAAATGTTGATTTATCATCAATAAAAAGTCTTAATCTAAAACCAAAGTGTCTGAAGTGTTGTGGATATGTAGCCAAATTGGATATGTTGGCTGAGTATGGTCATTCATTGATAGATGATGTCAGATGTTTAAAAGATAATGCTAAACAATATTTATCAAATGAATTAAAATATAAGTCTAAACTGGAAGAATACAAAGCTGATATTAAAACTTTGACATTAAAATTGGATGACAAAATGACATCATTGATCCTATGATTGCTAAAATGAATGAAAAAACAAAGAAATGTAAATCAATTGAATGTTTGAAGAATTCTCAATTGATTTTGAATAACATTGTGGTTAATCATGTGAGAAACCCAAGTAATTGTGGGATTGGTTTTAAAGAGGTTCCTCCTTCTATTAATTACGGGTTTCTTCCTGATGTGTCAAATGTTATTCCTTTTTATCCAAAATCCTCAAAGAACTTTGATTTGTTTTCATATGATTTATCTAACTTGTCTAGTTCTGCTAGTATTAAACATGCAGGATCACAGATAGAGGATTCAGGAGTCAAGAAAGAAGTTTGTGATGTTGATGAGGAAGAATTTGAAAATGTTTCTGGTTTGGGTTTTGATGTAAACAAGAAAATTGATTAACAAACTTGTTGATAATAACAAAGATTCTGATTGTTTTGTGATTGAGGATGTAGACATTAGTGATGAAGTTGTGGAAAAGGAATCTGACATTCCTAGGGATAGATGTTTGTTTGTTGAGTGTGATAATATCATTTATTATACTCTTAATGGAAGGGAGGAAATTTTTTGTGATGATATTCATCCTTTGAACCTGGTTAAACTGGCTTTGATTGACAATGTTTTTAAGAAACCTAATGGTAAATTTTTTCAAAAACCTAATCAAATGTGTCAACAGGATTGGGAATAAATGGGAAATCATAATTTTGTTAAAACACAAACAGTTCAAAAGGATTTTGAATATTTAATATGTTAATCAAATGTTGAATTTTTCAAGAAGAAAGAGTCATATTCTTCATCATAAACTTCTTCTTCTGTTCAAACGTTTCCACATGCAAATCCTGTTGTACACTGTGGTAAAAATTTTGAAGTCAAACAAATAGGTAGCAAAGAACCTTTAGTATCACTTTCATTTGAGTCTAATTCAAAGACTAAGGTTCAGGATTTAAGTCTATCAGAAGATTCAAATCATTCATCTGTTATTTATTCTAAGAGGAGTAGGAAGAAAAAACCTACCGAACCAATTAATTTGATTGATTTTATATATATAGCTTTCACTGCACATTCAAAAATCTTACATAACTCCAAATCAGTGAAGTCTGTACATTCGTTTCCACTTGTGGAAAACAAATGTAGTAAAAAATTTGTTGTTACACCCAAATTAAATTTTGGAAAATCTCAAATGTCAAATAATGTTTTTAAATCAAAGGTTTTTCCAAAAACGATGATTAAAAATGTTAAACAAAAACTAACACATCAAAATGAAACTATTCCTTACAGACCAATTCCTAATCGAATATGGACTGTAAAGTCAAATGTTTCATATGTTCCTGTTAATGTTTGTTCTACTACATCTTCTCAAGTTCATGTTAGAGGTTATGTGCCTAAGACATGGATTTCTGTTTCTCATTAATTTTTGTTTATGTGTGCAGGAGACATTGTCAGGTGCTCAGAAAAATATTTGGTATGTTGATAGTGGATGTTCTAGACACATGACTGGAAATTTGGAGTTGCTTTCTCAAGTTAAAAGAAAAATTGGTGGTTTTGTTAAATTTGCGGGAAACACTGGTGGATATATCAAGAAAGAGGGAGTGTTATCAAATGAAATGATATCTTTTGATCATGTTAGTTTTGTGGAACAACTCAATCATAATCTATTGAGTGTTTCACAAGTATGTGATAAAGATTATTCTGTCATCTTTGATAACAAAGCATGTTATATATTGAAGCCTGGAGTGATGATCCCTGATGAGTGGATAGTTGTAACAGCTCCTAGATACAACAATACATATCAACTGGATATGTCTTCTGTCTCATCATTTTCTCAAATTACATGTTTCTTTCTAAGGCTACTGAAAAAGATTCAATTTCATGGCACAGACGGATGGGACATGTTCATTTAAGAAAAATGAATTTTTTAATCAGAAATGATCTTGTTGAAGGTGTCCCATCTCAGTCATTTGTGATGACTGATCACTGTATTTCCTGTAACAAGGGAAAACAGCGAAGGCAATCACATAAGCCTAAGATTGAAAATTCTATCAATACTCCTCAAACTATGTTACATATGGATCTATTCGGTCCAGTGTCAGTTAAGAGTGTTGGTGGAAGATCTTTTTCTTTAGTAGTTACTAATGATTTTTCCAGATTTTCTTGGGTTTTCTTTTTAGCTACTAAATTGGAGATTCCAGAGATTTTGAAGAATCTGATTGTCAAGATTGAGAATGAATTTTCTACACATGTTAAGTTTTTGAGAAGTGATAATGGGATTGAATTTAAAAATCATAATCTGGAGATGTTTTGTATTTAGAAGGGGCTTTCTCGTCAATTTAGTGCTCCTTATACTCCTCAACAAAATGGTGTGGCAGAACAGAAGAATTGTACTCTGATAGAAACAACAAGAACTATGCTTGCAGATTCTCATCTTCCGATTACTTTTTGGGCTGAAGCGGTTAATACAGCATGTTATACATAAAACCGTGTTCTTACTGTCAAGAAGTACAGAATGACTTCGTATCAATTGCTTAAAGGCAGAAAGCCAAATCTTGCTCATTTGGAAACTTTTGGAGCAACTTGTACTTATTTGAAGATGACTTCTCCAAAATTTGAGCCTAAGGCTGTGGAAGGAATATTTTTGGGATATTTCAGCTAATTCCTTGAACAAAAGAGTTCTTAATATGGCTACAAGGATGATTGAAGAGGCATATGAAGTCACTGTATGCAGATTCATTGAAACATTATCTGGAAAGGGTCCAGAATGGTTATTTGATTATGATTCAGTTTTTGACTGTTTTCATAACTTGTTTTCTTCTTCTTCGAATGAGCTTACTGAATCTTTAAGTGATACACTTAATCTTCATGGTTCTTTATTTCCAAGATTTATTTTTGAAAATTCACAAGGGGTTTCTCCGGATTTTACTGAACATTCTTCTTCTTCCTTTGTTCCTCAACAAAATGAAAGTTCTGAAGAATTGCATTCTGAAGATGAATTTCATGATTGAATTAATGGTCCATCAGTTATTATTGAATCTGAAATTCATGGGGATAATTTACAAGAAGAAGATACTCATATTACAAATCTTGAAGAAGAAATAGATGTGGAAGAAATTGCGACTCATAGAGTTAATATAAATCATCCGATTGAAAACATCATAGGTGATTTTAATTCTGGAGTCAAGACAAGGAGCCAGCATGTTCAAGATGAAGAAAATGAGGTTTTATTTTCAAATATTCAGGAGACAATGAATTCATGCTTATATTCATGTTTTATAAGTCAGATAGAGCCAAAGAATGTTAAAGAAGCATTGAAGGAGTATTCTTGGATAACAACCATGGAAGAAGGACTGAGTCAATTTGAGAAGCTTGGATGTTTAAATGTAAAAAGGATGATAAAGGAATCATTGTAAGAAATAAAGCTAGATTGGTGGTTCAAGGTTTTAACCAACAGGAGGGCATTGACTATGATGCAATATATGCTCTTGTTGCAAGAATGGAAGCAATTCGTTTGTTTCTTACATATTAGCTTTTAAAGGTTCAAATTTTTTCAATTAGATGTAAAGAGTGCCTTTTTATATGGCAAAGTGAAAGAAGAAGTATATGTTTCTCAACCACCTGGTTCTGAAGATCCAAATAATCTTACAAAGTGTTATCGTCTTGATAAGGCTTTGTATGGATTACATCAAGAACCAAGGGCGTGGTATGAGACATTGTCAACTCATTTGCTGAACAATGTTTTTTCAAGAGGAAAGATTGACAACACTTTGTTTATCTTGAAGAAGGATGATGACATTTTGATTGTGCAGATATGTGTGGATGATATTATCTTTGGAGCTACAAATGAAAAATTATACAAAGATTTTGAAGGAGTTATGAAGCAGAAATTTGAAATGAGTGCTATGGGAGAATTAGCTTTCTTTCTGGGTATTCAAGTGGATCAGACGAAATAATGGCTTATTCATACATCAGAGTAAATATGTACATGATATATTGAACAAGTTCAAGATGAATGATTGTACATCCATTTCTACTCCTATTTGTACTCATCATAATTTAGGGAATGATGAGAATAGTATAGATGTGGATCAACATCTATATCGTTCAATGATTGGTTCCCTAATGTATTTAACTGCTTCTCGACCTGATATCATGTTTGTTGTTTGTTTGTGTTCCAGATTTTAGGCAAAGCTTAAAGTTTCACATATTAAGGCTGAGAAACGAATTTTTCGCTATTTGAAGGGAAAACCAAGTCTTGGACTGTGGTACCCTTATGATGATAGCATGAACTTTCTTGCCTTTTCAGATTCTGACTATGGTGGTTGTAACCTTGACAGGAAGTCAACAATTGGGGTTTGTCAATTCTTTAGAAATAAAGTAGTAACCTGGTAATGTAATAGGCAACTTACTGTAGCCATTTCTACATGTGAGGCTGAGTATGTTGCTGCTTCGAGTTGTTGTTCACAAGTTTTGTGGATTCAACAACAAATGCGAGATTACGGTTTAAAATATACAACTCCTATTTTTGTTGATAATACAGCTGCAATAGCCATTACTGAAAATCCTGTTTCACATAAGAGAACAAAACACATTGATATTCGTCATCATTTTATTCGAGATTGTGCAGAGAAAAAGTTAATCCAACTTGTGAAAATTAATACAGTTTGACAACATTGCTGACATTTTTACAAAAGATTTTGATTCAACTCGTTTTTCTTCTCTTGTAGAACGACTCGGGATGATCATATTTGAATGAAAGATTTTGAAAAATAACACTTGAAAGATTTTTTTAAATTTTTAGTTTTATTTATTTTTTTGTTTTATTTTTTATGTATAATATGTTGATAAATTTTAAAATTTAAAGTTTGGAAAACAGATGGCTTTGGATAACTTTGTAGCCATGTTTATCTTGGGTAAGATTGGGTCGACCTTTTTGGCAATAGATGTCTGATTCTTGACATAAAACACTTGAGGAGAAACATAAAATTCAAGTCCTCAAGAGCAAGTACAATGTTGTCAACATTTGGGTCAGGGGCAACCGGTTGAATTGGATTATCATCTGTGTCTGAGCTGTCATCATGTATCTGTATGGGAATTGAAGCTGATGAAGGTTGCACTGGTTCATCAGGTGCATTTTGTGCATCATACATCATTTGAACAGCAACATCTTCCTCTGAGTACATGGGAGTCATATTGAAAGAGTTGAAAAGGTCTGAATAATCAAACATCCAGTTTGGACCTTTCCCAGGTGGGGGCATAGAATGTCTTTGAACGTCCACGTGGTACCACTCCTCAACATTTTGAGTTGATCTTTTGTGGACTCTTTTATTAGGAGTGTTGTACCAACGAAAATACCCTTCTTCCACCTTCTCATTGAACTTTCCTAGTTTGTGTTTCTTAAGCATCGTGTACGGAGCACCAAAAGGCTCAAGATACTTAAGATTCGGCTTTTTGTTGTGGAGAAGCTCAAAGAAAGTCTTCCCATGTCTCTGGACTATCAAAACCCGGTTCAATGTTTAGCAAAAATTTGAAACAGCTTCATTCCAGAATTGAACTGGAAGGGATGACTAAGCAAGTATAGTCCGAGCAGCCTCAATTAATGTTCTGTTTTGGCTCTCAGCAACGCCATTCATTTGCGGGACATATAGAACACTGAATTGTTGGACAATGCCACGTTCATTGCAGAAGTTCTCCATATTGTGATTCTTGAATTTTGTCCCGTTATTTGTTCTGAGCATACGAATCTTGAGCTTATAAAGGGATTCAAGTTTAGTTACCAAAACTTTATTACACTCGATCGTTTCTGATTTCTCCTTCAGAAAGAAAACCCAAGAATATCTGGAATAATCATCAGTAATGACTAAACAGTATTGATCTCCAGCTATACTATGGCGGTTGACTGGACCAAATAAATCCATATGGACAAGCTCAAGAGGAACAGTGATTGAATGATACTTTTTCAGCTTGTGAGACTGCTTGTTTTGCTTTCCCTTCTTGCACGAGACACTGATATCTGACAGCTTGAAACTCTTTAAGCTGACACCCTCAACCAAATTGTTGTGTACCAAATGGTTCATCTTACATAGACTCAAATGGCCCATCCTCTTATGCCAAAGAATAGAACTTTCTCTGTAGCTTTTGACATAAAACATGAAGCTTAGGAGGATGTTGTTGAAGCTGTAGACACGTTAAGAACATACAAATCTTGCTTACGGGGTGCAGACATCAGAATCCAGTCCTCAGGAATAACCATGCCTTGCTTGAGAATGTAGCAGCTGGAGTCATCAAAAAGAACTTTGTACTTCTTGTCACAAATCTGTGAGACTGAAAGAAGATTGGTCTCAAACTGCTTCACATATCTGACTTTGTCAAATGAAACTTGGCCATTTGAAAGAATACCCTCTCCAGTAATGAACCCGTCTTTGTCACCGGCAAACGCTACATATCCACCTCGAATTGAATTGACACTGGTGAGCAGCGAAATATCTCCAGTCATGTGCCTTGAAGCCCCACTATCAACGATCCAATTGCTGTTAAGAGTAGCAGTTGGGGCAACCTGCACAAACACAAACTATTAGTTCAATTTGGGAACCCAAGACTGTAACCAATGAGTCTCGGAAACAAACATCAATCCATTTTCCATCTGGGTTGCCTTGTCTGGAGTATTTGAAATTGAAGTCTCAGAAGACTTAACTTTCCAGACTGTGCTTTTACTGAAACAGTTTTTCAAGTATATGCATAATGGTTTGGATTGATTGACATTGACAATCTTGGGAAGATCCAAATTCACAACTTTCCCTTTACCCTTATCCAAAGACTTGACAAGATTGGGTTGTTTGGGCTTTGCTTGAGATGATTTACAATCAAATTTGACTTGTTTAATAAAATTCTGATTTTGTTTTCTGGGTGGTGCAACCTTAGGTCTGATCAGATAAGGACAAAACCTGACAACATGTCCAGGTGCACCACACTAAAAGCAAACTCTTTTGTCTTTGTGATAAAACTGTTTGACTTTAGACTGAATATTTTTGGTTTGAAAAACATTTTTCTTAGTCTTGTCTTGCACAAAACCTAAACCCTTTGTGCCATTAAAAACAGGTTTATCATATTCTTTGGTCTCACTTGCTTCACCATCCTGTGAAGACTTCACAAACAGATGGCTTTGGATAACTTTGTAGCCATGTTTATCTTGGGTAAGATTGGGTCGACCTTTTTGGCAACAGATGTCTGATTCTTGACATAAAACACTTGAGGAGATACATCAGACTCATCCTCAGAATCAGAGACCCAATCTTCAACCACGCCCTACACAAAAGATTCCTCAGACATTGAGGAACCCTCGTCAGAAATAATCCCAATAGGATCAATAACTAATGGAGTTTTCACCTGAAAGTCTTTAATCTCTTTGTCATTTGGAGAATTGATAAAGCAGTTCAAGACTGGTGGGGGGCAATGATTATATTTTGTTTCTTTACCCTTCACAGTTTGATCAGTCCTATTACTGATCTTGTGCTCAATAATATAAAAAGAGCTTTCATAGCTCTTGAGCTTCTGGCTTAAAGTCTCATAGTCACACTCGACTATGGCAAGTTTCTTCTTAGTCTCATTGATAGTGTTGAGATAAGAAGTAACTGCATCCTCCTTATTAAGCACAGTGATCTCAGCCTCATGTAATTGTCTGTTTAACAAATCAATTTTAGCCTGAAATCGTTTTCATTTGATTTTAAAATACTATTTGCTTCAATCATTTGGTTGAGATCACTGATCAAGTCAGAATTGTGCTTTTTATAAGCCAGGACCTTAATGTCAAGGTCAATACAGTTAAAGCATCTAGAATGAGAAGAAGAACAGTCATCATATACCTATTTGACTGAGAGGTAGAAGAAGTGTTCACCATTATAGCAAAATGTGTAGAAGGTTGTTCTTCCAATTTAGCATCAGAATCTCCTTGAATGTCTGAGTCTGAAGTGCTTTCTGACTCTGATCCTGATGATTCCTCCAGACTGGTCTTTGCTTCTTCTAAAGTGCTTTAATCACTGGATTCATCAGCTTTCTGAATTTCTGAAACACAAGCTTTATCTTGTCCTCCCTGATCAGGATTTAATCTAAAATCCCAGTTTTTGCCTTCGTCGTTTTGAACCATCAAGGCTTTGCTAGCATTTGAAGAACTTGCATGAGTGGGAGTATCAATGGGTACAAGTCTTCATTCTGGATTTGCTGCAGATGATCTCTGATTCTGAAAAGGATTCTTGTTGCCCATCTTCTTTGGTTTGTTGCACTGTCTTGCAAAGTGTCCTTTTTCTCCACAGTTATAGCAAGTGACAGATGACATATCAAAACCAAATTTTAAATCCTTGTTCAGATTGATATCTTTTCCAGTTCTTCTCATAAAATCCTTAGCTCTTCTTACTGCACTAGCAAGAGCCCACATGATGTCTATCCTCTCCATAGCATCTGGGTTTATCTGAGAATAATCATCATTTGTCAAGTGAGAATCACCAATCTTCCCGGCTAGTAATCCATCATAAAAGCTCACAAGAGTATATAGAAGACCCATATGCTCCTTTGCAACCTCTACAGTCACTTTATCAAAATGGTCTATCTTCAGATTGGTGACTGTATGACTATTTTCTTTCTGAGAGGTTGATGTTGAAGATGATTGACTGAAGTGAGTTTGGTTTGAAACAAGAGCTTCTTTAGTCTGAGAGACAAAGGCAGTCTTCAGTGGAGCATGAGAAGAAGCTCTCTCTACAGTAGGAGTAGAGTAATATAATGAAGGATCCTGAACTTTAGTAACTCTCTTTCCCTTCCACTTATTCTCAATCTCCTGTGCTTTCAGCTTCTGGATAAACTCATTGACGTCCATATTAGCCATCATCTCATTTTGCTTCAAGACCATGAGGAATGACTCCCATTTGGGAGGTAAATCATTTGCCAAACACTGAATCTTCTCTTGAGTTGTAGTCTTGACACTGAATCTAGGGACTCATTTCCCACATACATGAAACTGTTAAACTCTTTCCTCAAGGCTTTGGACTTTATGTTCTTCAAAGCATCATTTTCCTCATATCTCTGTTGCAACGCATCCCAAAGTAACTTAGAAGAAGTAAACTGTCTGAACTGATGAAAGATATCAGTAGCAATGGATTGAGACAGAATAGCATAGGCTTTCTTCTCAAAGTCATATAACTTCCTTTGGGGTTCAGCCATCCGGGTGTCTAACATGGGAGTTCCATCTTCATTCAAAGGTCTTGAATAACCACTCTTTATCATCATCCACAAGTTTGTATCAACTCCATTGATGTGTATCTCGAATCTGTACTTCCAATGAGGGTAATCATCTAATGAAAGTAACTTAGGAGCTTTATTAGAGTTCCCTGCCTCAGTCTCTGTGAGTAGCAATGTCTGAATCCTATGATTCTGGTTAGCCATCAAAGCTAGATCCTCCATTATGTGAAGATCAACTGTATCCAACACTTAGAAAAATTTTCAAACTGATGGCCGAATGACTCTGACTTGGCCAAATGTCGGGGACCGAATAAGAGTGTATTGGCCGAATGAACTGATTTTGGCGAATGAGCTGAGAACCGAATAAACTGGTAACCGAATGACTTGAAGACCGAAAGTGTAAAAGCCGAATGAGTGATAGGCCGAAAGAAGGACCGAATGAGCAGTTGGCCGAATGAGTTGAAGACAGAAAGATATATATTCGTACAAATTTGGAGCCCAGAAACAATCCGGTTCACCAAGGAATCTGCTCTACAGCCGCTGGAATAGTGCGGAATCCTATTCCAGGGTTTTCCAATCGAAAACACCAAGCCCCATGGCGATCCGACAATGAGGATTGAACGTTTGGATCAAAATCGAACACCACGGGGTGAGAATCGAAGTTGGAGATGAAAAAACCGCTCAAAACCCTAAGGGTATGACTCTGGAGTGCTCTGGGAAGAGAGGGGGCTCGTGAATGTTAGGTTTGAATCTGTTTGCTGAAGTATATATAGACTGCACTCATTCGACCGAATGAGTGGCCGAATCAATCATTCGGCGAATGACTCAGTCGAATGAGCTTGGTCAACCGAATAAGTCATGCGGATGACTCATTCGTTCGCCCCAGTCATTTGCTAGGAGTTCATTCGCCCGAATGACCTCATTCTTAGGGTCATTTGCACGAATGGGTCTATATGATATATATAATCAAAGTCAACTATAGTCAAACACATATAAGCTTGAATAAACATATACGAACAATATAGAATAACTGATCTTCATTAATAAGATAAACTTTATACATTAAGATCATACAAAACATAGAAATAGGGACAATTATGTGCACTAACACTACTTCTAGTGCCACGTATGCAAATATTAATTAAATAAACATTTAATTAATAAAAGCTGACCTGGAAATTACGGGGTGTCACAAGTAGTCCAGTTGCTCCTTCAGAACCAATGAACTTCGCAGGGCTGCAAGAGTTAAAGTGTTTGAAGGTGCAAGTTGAAGTTATAGCCCCACCATTGCCATTATTTTGAAATGGGTTCACATTCGCAGCTTGATTGAGATGAGTCACTAAAGTTGGTAGTACAACAGCCACTTGGTGAGAAATGATTTGGGCCAACTCTTGAATAGTGGGGTTGTTGGTGTTGGCATTGGTCTTAGTGTTGTCAGTATTGTTGGCATTAGTGTTGGTGTTATTGTTGTTGGCTTTGCTACGAAGAAGACGAGGCATGATTCTATAAGAGTTCAATTGAAAAGGATAAGGATTTATATGACTCAAAGAGTTCAAATAATAAATTGATGGTTCAAATGAAAGTTCAATCACAAACAATAGTTGGATTGTATTCCTAAAGAATATTGTTGATAGATCAAAGTGTTTAAGTTCAATTTAACTTTGAGAAAGACATACTTTAGCCTACAGGTTCGTACTCACTCCAATAGTTCCCAAGAAAGCATAACATGTCCATCGGTTGATTTGGATTTATACGAAATGCTTTCCTAGATAGAACTCCCCAAAGTACAGGTATTCCCCCCTTCCATATTGTATGTATTTCTTACTCACTAATATGAACCTAAAGACGTTTGATGGGATTCAAAATATCTATTAGACTTAGAATTCTAAGATCATTCTTCGCAATGACGATCCTCTTGCAAGTCATAAGAATGGGGTCGAGAAGTTTCAAAATATTTATTAGACTTAGAATTCTAAGATCATTCTTCGCAATGACGATCCTCTTGCAAGTCATAAGAATGGGGTCGAGAAGTTTTGAACCCTATAGTCTAGTGTGTGACTACTAAGGCATCCTAAACTAGGTTCATATATTTGACCTATCAAATAACTATTGAAGTAGCACAAAGTAATCATATAATCAATTTTGACCTATCATGGAAACTATAGAGTTCAAGTAACAGTTCATGGCCTAGCATGGCAACTATAAAGTTCAAATAACAGCTTGTGGCCTAGCATGGTAACTATAAATTCAAATAACAGTTCATGGCCTAGCATGGTAACTATAGAGTTCAAACTAAAATATCCTATGGTTATAGTCTAGGTCATCTAATTATAATAACCTAATTCTCTATGACCCAGGCTCTGATACCAATCTGTAACACCTTGACCGATGGCGGAAACATCGTGGCGGCACGAAGTATAGATTTTTAATAGCACAAGATATAAAATTGTAAATAGTTCAAAAATCAAACTCAAAGATTTATTACATTGTTCAAAATGATCAAAACCTAACTATTACATCATTTCAATTCTAATACATCAACTATTAATTAAATGAAAACTAATTCAAGCTCAACAATATGGCTAACTGGCATTCCCACCTGAAACATGATTAAAATTAAGTGTCAACTACGAATATTTCGTGAGTTTCATAGGTTTGTACACTCACATAAAATATAAGTTTACAAAAATGTTTTAAATGATGTCTTATGTGAACACTAAGCATAATACACATTGTTAAATGAGCTAGCAAGTAAAGCGGATCTACTGTTGTTAACAAAATGATGTTCTGACCACGTTCTAGCATTTCTAACAATGCTGAAGTAGTAAACTATCACCGAGGGCGTTCCCCGCTGTGTCGATCAAACATCGGTGGGATGGTCGGTCCAATAGATCTATATTTTATGTAACAAAAAAGAAAAATGATGAAGTCTAGCCTCTTAATTTTTATTATTTTTAAAAAACTAAAAAATCAAATAGTATTTTTTTTGCTAAACAGGTCGAATCGTGTCTTAACAGGTACTAATTTTGCCAGCCCTACATAACATATGTTTAATTATAAACAAAATAATTGAATTAATAAGTAATAAATGTTTTAAATTATTAAAGATTATTTGGATGTTATAAAAAGCAAACATATATGTTTATAAAATGTATAAGAGGGTTTTTATATATTTTAATCATACGTGTATATCATAAGTTAAAAATAGTTTATAAAACATTTGTTTAAATGATATAAAATTATTACACTTTTAAGATTTAAATAAGATTTAGTTCAAGTAAACTTTTATTAAAATATTATAAGAGTAATTTAGAAAATTTTCGTTAATAAATAATATAATTAGTTTAAAAATTATCAATTAATACCACTTAGAATTTAAATAAAAATTTAGTTTTTAAAATAATTTTTTATTTTAATGTAATAAAATTATTATTAGAATATTAGTATTTTTATTAAAAATAATTGCTGTGAAATCAGAATTTTAAAAAATGTGTAATAAAAAAACTTTTAATTTAAAAGAAAGAAAGAAATAGTCCAAATAATAGGGGACCCGGTTCGAACCCCCGTCCTTAACTATCAAAGACAAGAGACTAAACCAATTGATCTAATGCCTCAGCCACGACTTATATCCGTTGGAAATAGTTTTAACATAAACTAAATATGTTTCCCCAAATTCAAAACCAAGAAAAGGAAACCCTAGGTCTTTCCGATCGAAATTCGGTCGTTTTACATCTCGATTGTTAATCCAACCATGGGGTTATTGTTAAGGGATGAAAAACGAATTGAATGATGTAAGAAACACTAACCTTAACGTCCGTTTGAATGGATATCGATTGTAGAACCGAAGACGAGCAAACCGAGACTTGTGGGTTTCAATTCTTGATTATTTTGAGTTGTTTTTCTTCGTTTTTTGCACAGAAAGCTTCGGAATGATCCTATGTGCTAGTTTGTTGATTGAATTCGGTATTTATACACATCTCGACCATATTCGATTAACACGTTTTTTGTTCATATATTTGGAAAGGATTTCTACGCGTTAATGTGTTTAATAGTTTTAATTCGTGATTGCAATCACATCATTATTTGAATTCTTAGCTAAAATAGCTTGCAATTGAGCTGTAAACAGATGTAAATGAGGAGAAAGAAGATGGGTCGAATGATGGTCCATGGGTCGATCTATGTTTGAAACCGGTAGAATGGGAGAGAAATTTGGGTTATTGGCAGTTTCACCCCCTGTGGTTTCTTTCTCTATTACCAGTTTTTAAAGTTGACATAATTAGTCCTTTAACCTTATAAAACAATGTTTTTGTGTAATTTATTTAAATTCTAATAAACTTAATATAAAGCAATTATATTTTTATAATTGTTTTTGTCATTATTTTAAGTTTTATAAATAATACAAGGTTATTTATTTAAAGTTTATGAATTTTAAATACGATTAAAGTATTTAAAATTTTTATAAATATTTTATTTATTTAATAAAATGCTTTTGAAATTTTTATAATTAAAATTTAGTTATTTGTTTAAGTTATCTATTTACAAATAAGTTCTAACTCTTATAAAACTTATTATAATTTATAATCATCTTTTAAAATATGTTTTTGCTTTTATCTTTTAACTTGTGTAATTTTAGCCAATTACATACATATACATACCTATATATATATATATATATATATATATATATAGGGAATGGTTCTAATACTAACCCTCCTTACGGCGCTAACCCATTAACTTTGCCAAAAAATAGCCGAATCTTGAATTTTTTTTTTGAACATCATTGTAACACAATTTGAACACCATGTTCAGTTTTGAGTTTTGGCTAATTCATCACCGTTTGGGCTCTTACAGTACTGTAGGTGTTTAAATATTTAAAACTTACAGTACTGTAGCAAAAACCTTACAACGATGATATTTTTTAAACGGTGATGAATTAGCCCAAACTCAAAACTGAACATGGTGTTCTAATTGTGTTACAATGATGTTCAAAAAAAGAAATTCAAGATTCGGCTTCGTTTTGGCAAAGTTAATGGGTTAGCGCCGTAAGAGAGGGTTATTATTTGATCCCAATCCTATATATATATATATATATATATATATTAAAGATGTTTAAATTTTCATTCTATTATATATATATATATACACACACATCTTTGTATTACTATACACATATATATGTATATGAACTCATAGGTGAAAATTTCAAACGATATCATAAATTATTTGATAAATATAATTGTTCATCACAATTTTTAGAAATGTTACACACGTCGCGCATATGACGAAGCTCACGGTCCATGGTAACCAAAAAGCAGTGAATGCTTGCTTGATCGGGACTCCTATGGCAGGAAACGTGGGAGTGCTGGAGCTGGCGCCCGGTGTCAATGGTGGAGGGACTTGCTCTCCATGTATCTAGTGTCCGAGCATTCTTGGGTACTAGTCCCAGTCCTGGTTATGACTTCGAGACCGCACTTGGATGATCTCATTGTTAACTCACATGTGAGCAAGTAGCTCCAGTTGTCGTCTCTTTGCTTCGAGCTTCTTGTTGGTGCTACTGTTGGTTCCTTGTGTGAGTTTTCGTGTTCGGCGTTCAACATATCTGTTTGACAAGTATTATGCTACTATAAGTGTGCGAAATGTGTAAAACTATGTGTAGAGACTATGACCATAGTCTAAGTTCACTAAATGCAAACCTAGTTCCCTATATCCAAGTCTATGATACCAATCTGTTACACCCTCAAATTTACCACTTGCGGAGTCAAACGCTGGTTATTACGTGGCAGGATCAGAAAAGATTCTCATATTGAACGACTCTATGTGAGTTTGAAAAATACGTGAGAATCACTTGAAAATCCCAACAGAGTAGTAAGTTTTATAGCAGGAAATAAGTATTATTGCGGAAGTTGTTCTAGAAAAGTAAATTGTTTAAAAACACATTTAATACAACAGCATAACATAAACGTAATGCTTGAAAACATGCATAATTCTTCAAAAGACTTCATGCAATGCTTTCGTAGTCCTTAAGTGTGTTGGTTACCTGAGAATTGCATGCTAAAGTGTGTCAATATAAAGTTAATGAGTTTACAGATTTAATATAAATAAACAGTAAATAGTTTGCACGACATATACTAGAATGTTAAAGTTTGTTAGCCACGAGGCCTTAAGAGTATGTGTTGCACCATTACCGAAATTTGACTGTTTGTTTCTTTGATCTTGGTTCGATTTTCTCATGTTTGATTTGCTATTGTTTTTGTTGAACGTTTCTAACTCGTTTGTTGATAATCTTAAAGAGTTTTTGTTTATTTTAGTTTGTGTTTTTAATTGGTTCACCAGTGTTCATAAGACACACTACGTGTGTGTTTTCGAAAGTTCCCTGGTTTATCGCTACACGGTTTTTTGTGTTGGACTCATTGGTGTACCTACATTGAAGGTTGGGGGGCAGCCGCCCCTCTTGAATTTTTTTTTCTAGTAGTATATATATGTTAAAATCTTGACCGACCCCCTTATTATTTTGCAATCGTCCCCCATAAATTTGTAAAATCAGACTGTGATGAGAATTTAAGTGATTCCCATACTTGTTTTCTTGGAGAAAGAGTTACTTATAACAATCTTCATAGATGTTTTTGATTTAAAAAAATAAAACTCCGTAAAGAACTAGGCAGACAATTCAATAAAAAGATGAGTAACTTAAAAACTGTATGAATATAATGAATTCAAACGTGTAACAATGATCAATAATATATTTGATAAAAAAATTATTCCATTAAACTATTTGTTTAGTTACAATTTATTTTAATTTGAACGAAATAGATATTTTATAAAATGATTCATTTAAACCCAAACTAACTTTTCTTAAAACTCATCCTGACCAGCACCCATGATAACTCGCATTCATCCTAACTCGCAGCCTTCTAACCTGTTACCCAATACAACTCGTCCATTTTGTCAGGCATAAGAACAACTTTAGTTGTAATGTATTTTTGTTATGATTTTATATATGAACTTTAGTTTGACTTTTTTAACATGACCCGACCCGGTTTGACCTAACCCGATCGGAACAAAATAAAAAAAATATATTATATATCGAACTTTAAATATATAACTTTCAAAAAAATTCCGCCCCCCATGAAAAAAATTTCTGGGTCCGTCACTGACTTGGACTCACGTGCCACGTGTCAAGCTAAATAAGAATATATATATATATATATACTGACATGTAGGAATAAGCATTTAAATAATATTATATTCAAAAGTTGTAACTGACCTGGATTTTACTGGGTGATACAACTAGATTCACGGGTTTCATCTAATCCACATCATTTGTAATTTCACATATATACATGTTTATAATCATATGAATCGATCAACACACCTATTAATTTACGTGGCATGTTTACGGGGGTCATGTTTTTAATTGCTTGTCATATTATACATAACGTAAATGACAGAAACCTATGTGGATAAATGAAACACATAACAATACTCATCCATAAAAGTCGTATACACGTGTTACACTAACAACTTCAATTCCCACATTTGTAAAATGAATAAATACTTTTTGAACGGCTTGATAACTCAGAACGGATTTTCAACTTTTCTTCGGATTTGACGCTATGAGGCGTAGCCCGAGCCCACTACAGGAGGAACTCCACAACTAGGTAAACCTTCCGATCTTACCTAAGCAAATATGCTTTGGCCCGGATTCAAACCCAAGACCTATTATGGAAAATTCAAGGGGATATTATTAGACTAGAAGCCTTTGGTACTCATTGAATTGAGGTACTTTGAAAACTTAGGAACTATTTCCTCTTTTTTATATTTCTGTAATTACATATTACGCCTTCCTAACATGCAGAATTACATATTTCCAAAGATACAAATTTTTAATGCATAATGTACAATGCTCTTAAAGCATTATTTTGGATAATATGTAATTTTAAAAGATCGGAATAGGAGATATGTAAATGTCCCATTTTTTTAACATCCTATGAATACATTTTAATCTTGGTTATATGGGTAACTCGTTGGCAAAAAATAACCCACGCACCCGAAACATAAACAACACTGGTGACACGACCTACATACTATTTCAAAAGAAATCCACTGTCACAATACCCACAATGGTAAAACCACCTCTGTCCCACATAAAACATATTGATTGAAGTAAGACTTGAACCTATGACATTCAAATTAAAATGTAATGAGATTGCCTCATTTCAAACAAATTAATCTAAGGCTTATTGGTCAAGAACAATTCCCTTAACTTTTATCATAATAATGTCAATAATTATTTAAATATTGAGTTAAAATAATAAAGTTATTAAAGTTATGGTGTTTTTTATTTTAGTATCAAGAGCTTGAATCATATCAAAATTATATTGGTATAAAAAAATAGTGTCAAAAAAAGTTACATAATAAATATAATTTTATTAATCACATATGAAAAATCTGTTTTGAGATTTTATGATTGATCGATCATCCACCATAACTTCTATAGGGTTGGCTCTGGGTACGATAAAGGTAGACAATTTTTTTAAATTAAAGGCAAAGCTAATTTTAAAAAGAAATTGTTTTAATTTAGAGTTTTTGACCAAGTTTTTCATTAACATTTAATTTATTTTACACACGATCATATTGTAATTAAACATATTTCCTTCTTATTCAATTATCCGTTAGCTCGGTTAAATTATTAATTTAAACCCATCTCTTAGGGGACCATTTTTTCCATTTCACACGCCTAAGAATTTTTAAGTATTCTCGAGTATGGTCCTGACTTGTTTTATTTATACTCAAACACATAATAAAACTATATGTCCCACGAGAAGCTACAATTAATTAGAATTTACACTATCAAATGAAACCATATTATGCTTGACCAAAACTCACTTTCTACAAAATTTATGTTAAAACATAGAATAAATACAAAGGTAAGTGGAATAATATAACCTAAAAATTTAGAAGTGAAAATTAAAAGTTTTGAAAGTTAGAGGCACCCTTGACACCTTAAATTAAACATAAAGATAAACTGCAAACGATAAAGATTATGAGGAGTGGTTGATATTATACAAAGTTTAAGGAATAAATATAAAAACATAAGTAAAACATAAAATTTTATATATTTAATGTAGTGATAACCCTTAAAGTTTTGGGAGTTGGATGGCTATAAGTGATCATAGTACATGAAATTAGGCAAAAACTGAAAATTAAACCTTTACAGTTAAGAGTTGGCGGCTAAAATACTCATAATTGAATGATCAGGGTTGTATAAAAGAAAATAAAACAAAGCTAGAAAGAGAAATGACTAAGGTGCTACTAAAAAAGATAAGAAAAATCAAAAACTAAAAACAAGTGAGTTAATTTCTGATACCTAAGCATAGATAATGGGTTAATTTGAAAAAAAGTTATTCATTGGACAAAATGCATCTCCATTAAAAGTAATTTCTTTGCATAGCATACAGGTTTGGACCGGAGCCCTACTCGTATCGCTCTAGCAAAAAGTAATGTCTATCCACAGCACAGTGCGTGAATCATGCAATGAAGACAACGAATCGATTGACCATTTGTTCATTTCATGCCTCATGGCCATAAATGTTTGAAACATGATAAGAAAATGGAGCAAAATCCCAATTGGAGGAGGACTTTTGACAAAAGAGATGTTGATGTCATCAATATCATTAATCAGGAATTAGATGTATAAAAACGTGACTCTCAATCACCTTGGCTTCAATTTGGTTTCTATGAAAAATGAGAAACGATAAAGTATTCAACAAAAATTAAAAAGAGTCCGGATAGATTCATGGAATAAATCAAGACGACTTGCTTATTTTGGATCAAGAATATAATGAATAAAAATATTTTTGACTTGGAATGTTTGGTCGTATATGATATTTCTTTTTGAAATTGTCGTTTTTATTCGTGGTTACCTAGTTTCTAGTCACTTGCTAGACTGGTTTTAATGAAGTAATATGCTTGTTGCTAAAAAATGCTAATGAGAAGTCAAAAAAAAAGGAGAAAAAAAGAAAAAAGAAATAAAGAAGAGAAACTAAAGTTCAATAAAAGAAAAATAAAAAATAGAGAAAGAAATACTAAGGACTAGAAGAAAAGTTAAAATAATTTTAGAGGCTTGAGTGAAATTAAGTAATAACTATAAACTAAACAATTCATACATATATTGCACTTCAATTATTTGTATTACATGCTTTGATAGTTTTCCAACATGAACAATCAATGCTAAGTAATATTATATTAGTTTTTTTACATGTTGCGTATTACGACGGTGTCAAAACATACAACAATTAGAATTTAAATTGTTAAATGGAAGTGTTTTATATTTGATCAAAGCTTGTTTTCGTATAAAATTTATGTTAAAACATCGACCAATTGCAAATGTGTATAAAATACATAACCCACAAGTTTCGTAATTAAAATCAAAAATTTGAAAGTTGGATGATGAGAGGTGGCTCCTTAACACCTCAAATTGTGTATGAGGATAAACTAAAATTTAAAAACCCAATGAAGAGTGTTGTATAAACTATAAACTTGGAAGTTGATTGATGTCAAAGTACCTATCAAAAATAAGAATTAACGCTCAAAGTCAAGCGGAAATTACTTTCAAAAACAACTCAGTTAACTAATTGTAATTAAAAGTAAACTTGAAAATTTGGAATTTAGGTATATTTAAATTAAAGTCGTTGTAAACAGTAAATGGAAAGGTGATATTGTCACACCCCAACTGACGGCGGAATACATCGGGGTTCGATGAAGACTATCATTAGCTCATGGTACTATTAGTATATTTCGATATTTAGATGCCTCATTATTAATCAAAACAAAACATTTCATTCATTGTACTCAAATACATTACATGGATTAAATATACACACAATTACAATTGAAATTCTAAACATGGTTTTACAATTTAAATAGGTCTACTAATCTTATTCTTATATCTTCACAATATCTTTACCTTAACCTATTAAATATGTAAAATAGGTTTTTCGGTCAACCGTATAATTAGTTGGGAGTATAAAGTTAACTGTTATAAACAAGCGTATATTTGCAGATTGCAAACCAAAGGGGTGTTAACACTACCAAAACACCATTGTTCGGGCACCCAGCAAATGAAGCATACATTGAGCTAGAGAATGATGTATGGTTGCATATAGAATCTTCGGTGGAAGGATCAGTTAATTCTTCATCTGATGAGCAACAACAACAAGCTGAATCTTCACATTCTTTTAAAGCTGCTCAAGAAGCACAAGAAGGAGAGCAAGAGGAACCTTCCATTGCTACACAATTCATAGATGTTTATATTTATCATTCACCAATTATTGATAAGCCAGAAACATCCAAAGGTCATGTCTTATATACATTCACTTCTGAATCTGATTAAGATGATCATCCTCCATCTCCACCACCAGAATCATTAAGAAGCCGTAAGAAGATGATGGCTAAATGTAAGATTGGCGGTGTGTTGATTGATGAATTAATGACTGAGAAAAGACAAAAAAGAACACCAGATGATGATGAACAGGATTATATACCTTCTGAATCTGAGAGGTATGAACCTCATGTTGTTATTGTTTTTTCTCCACCTACATCCACCATTCCTATTCCTACACCTCAGCATACATCTCAGCCTTTACCTCAATCTTCACCTGTTCATTTATCATCACCTTCTTCACAGCCAAACCCACTAACTACACAACCTGAACTACCTTTTACTTCTACTCCATGAGTTGATGATGCCACAATTTCTCATATGTTTACTAAGAGTTTTGAGTTTCCTTTGCAGACATCTCAGTTAACCAATCTACAAACTCAAATAACCTAAGTGTAGTCTGAGAACATTATGTTAACAGGCTGAGTTAATGAACTTGAAGCAAAATTGTCAACTTTGGATGCTCAAATTACTGTTATTTATACCCCTCAAGAACAATTGACATCACTTCAAAATCAAGTTCAAAAGCACCATTAGACATAAAGAACTCATTAACCAAACTGATTATGTGACTTTAAGTGCCTCTTAGAAAAGTTAAATCAAACAACCAAACTGGCAAATCTAATTCAAGATAATTCTGTTAAGTTTTTTCGTGATCATCATAATCAGATTGAAGCTATTAAAACTCATCTAGTTAGTTCTGCATCTCAGGGGGGAGACATCCTTTAGAGCTACAACAACTAAGCTATTTGAAGATGTTAATGATGCTAATGATGAACAAGGCTGTGACATGGATCCTGAGACTGCGAATCTACAACAATCTAGTGTCGAAGCTATGAAAACAGTAGAGGTATCTTCATCTAAGGGGAGTCACAGGAAATTGGTGGTGGTGGTCATAAAGGTAAACAAAAAAGAGAAAGTTCTGGTTGATCAAGATGGTGTGATAAACGATGCTTCTGTGGATTTAGATGATGATGAAGATTTTCATTTTGTTTTAGGAAGATGATGATGATTTAGTGGATGATGTGGATAAAAACTTAAGAGCTGATTAGTTTAAACTAACACTAATCTTTGATGTAAATGATAATGAAGTATTGGTGAATGATGAAAATGAATAACTTGTATGTCCCAAGCTAGATCAAGACTCCAACTTTATACCCAAAATCAACATCAGATGACTTCTATTGAGTGCGGAATCCATAATAGAAGATGTAGAAATGAATTTCTATTGATAAAATCGTGAACTTTTACAAGGTGACTTCAATGCGTCTAGAAGTTATACCTCGGGATTCTAACCCTAGACCCGCACATTGTACGTCGATTTATACTAGTCTATGAGTACACGAAATCTAACTACATGAAAAACAAAAGTATACAAAATACATAAGTACTCAAACACAAAAGTACACGAAAATTGATGATCCTAAACTCCAGCTCGATCAGATCTTGATTTTGTCAGTCTTTGTCATTAGTTGGGCTTTACAAACTCCCGCTAGACTGAAGAAATCAGTCGATCTGTAGTGTCTTCATAAATGGTCTGACACCGGCATAAAGATTGTGAGTACTTGCCAAAGCAACTACTCACGTGAAAGGATTTGCCTCCTGACCATAACATCCAGTTACTCTGATTGGATTTTGAAACAGAATCGTCATGTCAGTCCTAGCAAATTTGAGCAAGTCTATAGGATCCAGAAAGAAATGGTTTGCAGAGTCACAAACGATGACACCTCCATCTGTTAGCTTATCAAAGTACTAGAACTTGAAGTCCTTGAGCGTGTAATCCGGTACTCTCATATGAACAGGCACGGACTTCTCTGTGTTCGGAGGATGATACTTCATGTAGATCCAAGGCTCCATCTTGATCGGGTCCAAAATGTACTTGTGTTGGGATCGTCTTCCTTTCACAGGCTTTATTACAATAAAATCCTTGTCGCGTTGATCCTTCAAAAACTTTGTGAACAAGTCAGACTGATTATCTTTGGAGATATTTTTGAATATGAAGTTGTTTATGCTCCGCATATCTATCTTGGTCAAAGAGGAGAAGTCTTGTGGACGTTTGAAGTGCTCCAACTCCCCATTGAATCTCTTGACAAGGTACAACTGTTTCTCACTTTCATACATCCAGCAAACGACTCTTGATCTATCGTTTCGGAGGGCAAATACGCCTATGGAGCTAGAAATGTATAAATATTCTGGATCCTCAATGTCTTCGTCTTCATTGGGAGTTATCCAGGTTTGTTGTACTACTTTGGGAGCAGGCTTCCAATCACTTTTCTTGTCGAACCAGCTCTTTATAACTTGGTTGAAGCCTGTGACCTCATCTCCCAAAGCTGTGACATACTTGTGAGCATACAAGTAGTCTATATATGGATCGATTGAGACATTGCCAAGCAATATGTCTTCGTGTTCATCCTCCTTAGATGCTCCCAAAGAGGTGATGGGAATCTCTTCAAGGAGTTGTTCCTGAAGAGGTTTTGCCCTCAGGCTGCAATAGATCGAATAACTGAAGAATTTTTGAACATGAGACACAAAGATGAAAGTATAGACACCATTACTGCAATCTTCTTTGACAAGGCCAGAGTTTGTCCAGATCTTCTACAAACTGAGAAGATGTAGATAAACAGATATCACAATATGCTGAGTGCCAAGTTCATGGAATTTCTCTCGCCTTCAAGTGTAGTACACTGTCAGAGCTTACTGATTGTGCTAGAGAAAGAGAACTGGAACTTAAAAGACAAGAGGATAGAGGGGAAAAAAGGAGGTTGAGAAAGATGTGGGTCTTCAAAGAAGACAAAATTTGCGAATTCTCCCAAGAAATCTGGTTCTTCTCGGGATATCAAACAATGCACTACGTGTGGTAAAAATCACCTAGGAGAATGTCACTTTTAAACCATGTTTTGTTATAGATGTGGTAAACAAGGGCATCTCGCCCCTCAGTGCACAAATTCTCCCAACCTTTGTTACAACTGCTAGCCGGGGCACAAACAAAATGATTGCCCATATTTGAAAGGGCAAGCTCATGGGGTTTCTGAAAAAAAATCATTCAAAGGAAGCAGCGGTGGGAAAAAGTTAGAGGTGCCAAAACCTAAAGGCAGGGCCTTTCAGATTACTGCTGAAGAAGCGAAGGACACGTTAGATGTAGTGACATGTATCTTTTTGGTCAACTCTATGCCAGCTTATGTATTATTTGATTCTGGAGCTAGTAGGTCCTTTGTATCTACCAAATTTTCTCATCACTCTTCATTTGTGTTAGAAAAAATATCTTCACCTTTAGAAATTGAAGTAGCAGACTCTAAGAGCTTCTTAGTGTTTAATGTGTATAGAAACTGTATCATTTCTATAGAGGGTGAGGATTTTGCAATTGAATTAATACCTATAATGTTAGGGGAGTTTGATGTGGTGGTGGGAATGGATTGGTTATCATTAACCAAGCCAAAATTGTGTGTAATCGTAAAGTAGCTCAATTGATATCGCCAAGTGGTAAAGAAATGTTTATTCAAGGCGAAAGAAGGTGCGGAGCTATTTTGTGTTCCCTAGCTAAAGTCATGAAGTGTATAAATAATGGAGGCAAATTATTTCTAGCCTATGTGGTTGATGTTGAAAAAGAAGTGAAGAAGCAAGAAGATGTAGCAATTGTTAGAGACTTTCCGAATGTCTTCCCACATGATGTACCGGGAGTTCCTCCAGAAAGAGATGTAGAATTTCGTATTGATCTAATTCCCGGAGCTAAACCGATAGCCAAAACTCCGTATTTGTTAGCACCAACTGAGATGCAAGAGTTGATGACTCAACTCCAAGATCTTCTTAATAAAGGACTTATCCGTCCTAGCATCTCACCTTAGGGGTGCTCCGGTGCTCTTTGTCAAGAAGAAGGATGGGAGTATGAGGATGTCTATCGACTATCGGGAATTAAACAAAGTAACTGTGAAGAACCGTTACCCATTATCTCAGATTGATGATTTATTAGACCAATTACAAGGAGCAAAATGGTTTTCTAAAATAGATCTTCGTTCGGGGTATCATCAACTCAAGGTTAGAGATGAAGATGTCGAGAAAACAACGTTTCGTACTTGTTATGGGCATTACGAGTTTCTCGTTATGTCTTTTGGATTGACGATTGCACCGACGGCTTTTATGGATCTAATGAACCGGTTTTGTAGACCGATGTTGGATAGATCAGTTATTGTATTCATTGATGACATTTTGGTCTATTCCAAAAATGGGGGTGATCATGCTTGCCACTTGCGCGAAGTGCTTGAAACACTGCTTAAAGAGAAGTTATATGCGAAATTTTCTAAGTGTGCCTTTTGGTTACAAGAAGTGCATTTCCTAGGGCACGTGGTAAACTTGGAGGGCATACATGTTGATCCTTCTAAGATTCAAGCAGTAGCAAAATTGAGTCAGCCTAAGACTCCAACTGAAATTAGGAGTTTTCTTGGCCTAGCTGGTTATGAACGGGGAAAGGAGTGAAGTATGAAAGGAGTGAAGTATGAATGGGGAGAAGATCAAGAAAGAGCCTTTCAAGAATTAAAGATGAAATTAACTCAAGCTCCTATGTTGGCACTACCTGATGGACCCGATGACTTTGTAGTTTATTCCGATGCTTCATATTCGGGGTTAGGTTGTGTCTTAATGCAAAGGGGTAAGGTTATTGCGTATGCTTCAAGACAATTGAAGATACATGAAGCTAATTACCCGACTCATGATCTTGAGCTTGCGGCGATAGTTTTCGCGTTAAAAATTTGGAGACATTATCTCTACCGTGTGAAATGTACTATTTACACCGACCTTAAAAGTTTGAAATACTTCTTTACCCAAAAGGAGTTGAACATGAGGCAACAAAGGTGGTTAGAGTTAATCAAAGATTATGATTGTGAAATCCTCTACCACCCGGGAAAGGCAAATGTAGTTGCGGATGCTTTGAGCAGAAAAGATTATTCACCCAGAAAGGAGAAAGTGATGAAAATTGTAATCTATTCCGAAATTATTTCACAAATTAAAGAAGCTCAATGAGAGGCCATTAAGGAAGAAAATTGGAAGAGAGAAAGAATAAAAGGGCAAGTCAAGAATTTGGAAGAAGATGAGCGTGGCTTATTGACAAGGTAGGGTCGGGTGTGGATACCACCCACTTGTCCTTTCAAGGAAGTTTCGTTGGAAGAAACTCACTAATCTAAGTACTTGATTCATACAGGAGCTACCAAAATGTTCCGTGGTCTTAAAAATAATTATTGGTGGCCAGGAATGAAAAGAGATGTTGTGAAATATGTGGGGAAATGTTTAACTTGCATGCAGGTGAAAGCTGAACATCAGAAACCGTATGGCAAGTTACAACCGTTAGAGATTCCTTTATGGAAGTGGGAACATGTGACAATGGATCTAATCACTAAACTCCCTAGGACAAAAAGGGGGCATGATACGATATGGGACATTGTTGACAGGTTGACGAAAAGTGCTCACTTTATTCCGATTCGTGAGACTTATTCATCGGAGAAAATGGCTGAAGTTTACATTAAAGAAGTGGTGTCACGACACGGCGTACCAGTGACAATAGTGTCTGATCGAGACACCCGATTCACTTCCCATTTTTGGAGAAAATTTCAAGAAGAATTGGGCACAAAACTCTTGATAAGTACGACGCATCATCCTCAGACCGATGGTCAAAGTGAGCGGACCATCCAAACCCTTGAGGATATGTTACGTGCGTGCATTATCGATTTTGGGGGTAATTGGGATGGCTATCTACCATTGGTAGAATTTTCTTACAACAATAGTTATCAATCCAGTTTGGGGATGCCTCCGCATGAAATGTTGTATGGTAGAAAATGTCGAACTCCAGTGTGTTTGGAGGAGGATGGTCCTCGTGAGCTTGCTATTAATGAAGTTGTAAAAATAAATAATGCTAGGATTGATCAAATCCGAGCACACTTAAAAACAGCTCAAGAACAACACAAGTCATATGCCGATAAGCGAAGACGGCCGATTGAGTTTCAAGTAGGAGACTTTTTATTGCTAAATGTTTCCCCATGGAAGGGAGTTATTTGTTTTCGCAAACGAGGAAAGTTGAGCCCACGTTTTATTGGGCCTTTCAAGATTTTGGCAAGGGTTGGTGAGGTTGCTTACTGATTAGAGCTGCCGGAGGAATTAAAAGGAATACACAAGACTTTCCACGTATCCTGCTTAATAAAGTGTTTAGCGGACGAGTCTGCTTATATACCGTTAGAAGATGTTGAGATAATTGACAAATTGGATTATGTTGAAAAACCGGTGGCAATTTTGGATCGGTAAGTCAAACGGCTTAGAAACAAGTCGTTGAATATAGTCAAAGTAAAATAAAAGAATAGAAAGGGATCTGACGCCACATGGGAGTCGGAAGATGAAATGAAGAAATTTTATCACTTTTTATTTAACTTGTAGGTTAATTTCTTAAATATTAACTACTAGTAAAATGAAAATGTTGTTTAAAGTTAACTACAAGTAGAGGGACTAAATTTGACAATCTGTCAAACTTAACTTAACATATAAGGGAGGATGTTGACCAAAGTCAAAATCACAACCCTACTCTCCCTCTTTTTCTGGCAAACGTAAAACAAGAAGAAGAAACCCATGGATTTGGTATTTTTGCTCAAAATCATCATCTAACTTCATTCAGATCGTTATTGCAAGTATACAGAAAGAATCATCTTTTTATTTCACATCTTTTGGTAAATAATTTGAAGTATTTTGATGGTTATTTTCGTAGGTCTCCATGGGTTTGCTTTGGGTTATAGTGAAAACCCAAAATTTGCTAGTAGATACTTGTTCTATGTCATTAGGTTGCTTAGAAACAAGTAAACTAACTAAAATCATATCAATTTGCATGTGATTTTAAAGTTATAAATTGTGTGTTTATTAGATATGAAGTTATGCATGATAAAATGAACTAGTGATTAGTTCATATGGATTTGAATGATTAAGAATCAAGAAATTTAATATAAACTCTAATTTTAAAATGATTTATGATAAGTTATGGTTTTGAATTGAAAAGGGAAAATTGTAAGCTTTCAAAATGGGTAAAGGTGTGTAGATGAAAATCTGCACACCAAGTTTTTGATGAAATGCCAAAGATGTAGTGTTTGGTCAAATTGATAAAAGAATGAGAAGTATGATTGAAAACAATGACTTTGAAGTCAAAAAGAGAATTTGGTTAATAAATGGGTCAAATTGGATGCAATTGATGAATTGGGTGATTAGCTACTAGATTTTATGCTTATGTGAAATTGTATGATTCAGGTGAAGTTGCTAATCAAAGACCCGGAAAGGAAATAGTTGACCCGATTACTACTAAGGGCCAAGGTGAGTTACCTACTCACTAATATGCAACCATAAGACATATTAGTTCTTATGTGTTATGTGATTATGTTTGTTATAACTACTTGTAATTGACTTGTAGTAATTGTGATGAATTTGATGGTAAATTGACCATATGTGTCATAAAATGTTGAAACATGAAATGACACAATTAATATTGAAATCCTTATGGATTGAGTTTGTCATGTAATTCCATAATGAAATGGCATTGGTGTTTGTCATGTAAGACCATAGTGAAATGGCATTGGTGTGTGTCATGTAAGTCCATACTGAAATGGCATTGGTGTTTGTCAGGTAAGTCCATAATGAAATGGCATTGGTGTTTGTCATGTAAGACCATAGTGAAATGGCATTGGAATTTTCCATGTAAGTCCACATTGATGTGGCATTGGGGGTAATCCACATTTGGGTGCGATGAAAATGGTTAAGTCAATGGAATGGGTAAAATTGACCCATTAGTGATTATTTTGGAAATCAATTGTGATTGATTACTTTGAAATTGATGAAATTATAATCATAGATATGATTGTCTATGTGATATATTGAGTTTTGAATGTATCTTAACACCCCAGAATGTTTAGAAATGGTTTTGGGTGTTTAAAACGCATAAAAAATGAAAAATTGCTGTAGGGGGCGGACAGTACGCCGCAGGGGGCGTACTGTACGCCGGCCACCGTATGGTACGCCCAAACCATTCTTTTATATAATTGAGTCCATGAATTGGCGTGGTTCACTCACTTAGTTCTTATGAACTAATGTAACACCCCGACCGATGGCGGAAACGTCGGGATGCCACGAGGGATGTGAAGATTGTTCATAAGCTCGTGGGCATCTAAATAAATCATCACATATCAAATTAAATCAACCAAAGTAATTACACAAAAACCATGTTCATCATGATTTAGTTACATCAATTTACACAAAAGATTAGCTAAATTAACTAAACACTAGTCTTCAGTAATCCAGTTAATTTTAGCTAAGTCCAAGATCCTAAGTGATGATGTCCAAAAGTGTGAGACCATTCTTCTCAACCTACTTTTCTTCATTCCCTGAAACATGTAGAAATCAAGTGTCAACTACGAAGTAGTTGGTGAGTAATCATAAGTTTTTATGTTTCAAAAATGTTTACAAGTGTTTATAAAGGTTTATAGTTTTCAAGAAAAATACACATGTGCACCTGTGAGATAATCCAACTCTGCCAAAACACAACGAACACCATAACCAAACAATTCAAGTAAACACAGATAATCATTCAATTAGAGTCAATCAAACACCACCATATACAACAATCAGATAAATCAAGAGAACATCCACATTCATCATCAACAATCATCATTCATCATAATTATCTCAAAATAATGTACCGCGGAGGACCTCAGTCAACTCAACCAACGGTAAATGGAATCATCGCGGAGGACCTTAGTCAACTCGAACAACGACATTCCTAATAATCATAAGTGACAATACAGTGCACTGCAAAGGACCGTAGTCAACTCAACAATAGTAACTCAATCATTGCAGAGGACCGAAGTCAACTCAATCAACAATGACTCACGGAGTTGTGATAATCCATGTCAATCCACAATCAATAACAATTCAATAATATGAATATCATATTGATAATCCAGGTGTCACCCATGTGTTATCAAAATAATATTTAAATCTGGTATACATGTTCCACCTCCAAGTTTAAAAGCAAAATGATTTAAAAAGGAGGTTATGAGAACTCACCTGAATTCCTTAGATTCAGTGTTTGGTAGAATGCGCGCTCACGTATGTAAATCAAATACACTTCAACAACCTGTATTTATCGCGTGTTCGTGTTCATAAGTAATATGCGTTTTATTTCTATTGAATGTCCATACTTGTTTACTTTTAATCATTAAGTGTTTCACTAACTTAGTTAGTTTTATCTAAGTTAAAATGAATCACCCAATGTTTTATAAATGATCATCATTAAATTATAGTTTAAACTTGCTAGTTTTAATTATCTAATGATGATAAACTGATTGTGAAATCTTGTGTGTACCCCCCCCCATAGATATGTATATTTAAAGGTGATAACCCTAATAATACACATATCTATACATACTTGCATGTTTAATTAAGTTTCCCACCATAATCTAAGTTATGAAAATTTAATATAAGTTTGAAAAAAGCATACTTAGGTTGTTCACATGAAATGTTCAATGTATATAAACCCATAACTTAAAGCTTATGTTTATTATGGAAAGGTGGTAGTTCTTAAAACCTTCATGCATGCACGGGTATACAGAATCCTCTTGTTCTTTCGTTTATCTCTAGTTATAAGTATTCATGTGCCCATTTCCATTAGTTCTAAAAGATTTGAGTTCGACAGCCTAGGTCCGGCCACACCTGGTTCGGTGATGAGCCTAGGTTCGCTGCCCATGGATGGGTTCGGCAATCCCCCCATCGTTCGTTGCTCACTGGTTCGCACCACGCCAAGGTTCGGCAGCCTAGGGCTCGTGACTCTAGGTTCGCAGGCTATGGGTTCGTGGTCTCAAGGTTCGGTCACCCCTTTGGGTTCTTTCATTTCAGGTTCGCCGTGTAGGGTTCGGCCATGCACTTGGTTCGGTGATGGCCTAGGTTCGTGGCTTCCATGGTTCGGCTGTTTAGGGTTTGGCCACCCCTTTGGGGTTCGGCCGACCAGCCCCTCACGAACCCTGCACATGCGGCTGTTCATCGCCATCATCATCAAGTTTCTTCGTGTTACCGATTCATCCATGGCTTCCTCACGCTCACACTAACTCGTTTTAGGGTTTTCAATATGTAAAAATCGTTTAAAAGGTATAGATTGCAAACCGGTTATTGTTAGAGTGAGAAACAAAAAGAAAACTCACGATTTACCTTCAAAACTCGATCAATAGCTCGAAATCCTCGTGGGTTCTTGTTCTACTCGATCACACGAACGTTTTGGCACCAAGATCTCTTGAAATGTTTGAGTTTTTGTGAAGAAAACTTAGAGAGAAGTTAGAGAGAGAGGAGGGTGACGGCCTGGGGTGTTTTAGAGAGAGAAAGGGTTTGTGAAATTGAAAGAAATGGTGGGGTTCCCATCTTTTATACCCCATATCGTTCCCGCGTGCTCGGTTTAGTTTATTACGCGTTAACATTATCAAATAGCTCGGTTTTTCTCGTAAAATATATTTTAAAACACGAACATTTGATAACTTAATTACGTTTTATAAAATAGTTTTAATTAGTTTCGTTTTTTTATAAACTGATGTCATTTACTTCCGTTTAATTATTTATCTATTAAAACGATCTTATTCATTTATGTTTAATGTTGTAATTTCTAATAAACGTTTTTAAATTACTTTGCTTAATTTAATATCGTTAGATATTATTTCGGTTATCTCGTCGAAACGCGTTACTCACGTACGTATTGGTAAAGATCGTCACCTTTTCGAATCCGTCGTTCGTATCGTATTTCGATTTGATTTACAATATAAGAATATCGTTTCAGTATATTATTCCTAATAATTATATTCGTTTGAATCATCACCCACGTGAATACATTATTAGGTTTAATATTTCTGAATTAATATTCTTGTTAAATTTTATATTCGTAACCTCACCATCGCGTGATTATTTTAACAACGATTTCCATTATTTTATTAATTAATCCCATTAATTATCAACTTCCCAATCCAGACCCCACTAAACCATATCACTGACACATCCATGATAGACCGAAGTAAGTTTATGTATAGGGCGTATGTAGGAGTAGGTCGCAACCTATCTAGCCACCGTCCCACCACCATTTCGATAAACCATGACCATGTGTCCTTGACTATGTTTAGTGATCAAACCAACAACTTCCAACTATTCGAACCAAAACAAGTTCATTTCATAATCAATCTAACTGTAATAAACTCTGTGGATCAGAATGGTTATATTTTAACCCAACTTCCCCATGGTTTATACTAAGTGATAATATACGTTCTCAATAATGTATACCAGTGATAATACCATCCAATAATTCATAGAAATTATTAAATTATCATATCAGGCTTTATCAATACAATTAAACATGTACAGACAAACCCAAAATACAGTGATGTTACAACTAACACTTGATTAAATTTGGTGTTTTCAGGTCAAAAATAGGTTGGTTATGGAATCATGATCGAGCATGGATTTTTGGATATCGAACCAATCTTTGTTTTAAGCTTGTTGAAATGCTATATACATATATGGGTTTTAAAACTATATTTTGTGTAAATGTCATGTGGAAAGGATATAATATCCTTATACTTTTGATAAACAAGTTTTAGACTAACTTTGCTAACGCTAAACGTTCTAGAAACTGGGACCACTTTGTAATTCTGCAAATTTTATTAAATTATGATCTTTTGAGAGTTGGGGTGTCACACAAACTTCTCCAACGGCCGGACTCCAGTAAAAATCTTTTCCCCTTTCTTGTTCATAACAATGTAAGAGAATATTTCGTGAGGCATCTTGTTTTGAACGAGCATGCCAACGGTAGGAACAAGGTTCGTGTGCCTCTTTTTTATAATGATCTGGATGAATATGAGGAATTCCATGTATATTTCCTTCCTCTGGCCTTTTATGTTAGCATACATATCCTTGAATACCATCCTCGAGAAATTGAGATCAACGCCAAGAGCTATCGCCACCATGCACGAGCTCAGGGTTTGGTTTAATGCATCATACCCTCCCTTCCGTCTAGACAGGCATTGGGTAACAACATGCTCTGTTGGAGGATAAAGACCCTCGTATCCCATCCTTAATAAAGTGTCCTCGACCAACTGATCATCAAGCTCAATTGGATCAGATGCCTTGTCTCCAAACTGAAGTCATTCACGGATAATCTGCTCAGTGATCATAACTGGTAGTCCTTCAACCTTCCCGATCAGACATACATTTCCATTAGCATCCTTATCTACAGAGACTGAGTTCTAGAAATCATGAATGAAGCTTAAATAAATCGTGGTTATGGCAAAGTTTACCGGGGACAGAATCAGCCTTTGGACCATCGGCTTGAACATGTCGTGCATGGCTGGTGGATCTCCAAGGTTCGTTTTCAAGAGATTCACAAGATCGTCGGAGAAGATTTTTAGAAAAGTTCTCTGAAAATTAAAAAGTTCCGAGAGAGGAATAGGGAATTCAATAAGTTCTGGAATCGAAATGAGATGTTCATGAACTAATTATAGGCGATGGGAAGTACACGAACTTTTTCGTGTATTTCTAGTTCGTGTACTGCCATTTCGTGAACTCCGTATTTTCGTGATCTTTTATTTTTCTAAGTTTTCTTAATTTAAATAAAATAAAATAAAATAAAATTTAAACTTTGGGCAAGTTCAAAGTTAAGTGGGGTCAATTTCGTGGGATCAAATCTTTTTCAAAAATGCGTTTATCTTATTATATTTTCTTATAGAAATACAACTTAAAAATAATCATATCCCACCAATGATTTCCATTCGTTTATCCACATTTTGAAGATAAGATTTGTGATCAAAATTTTATGTGGGTTTTTCTTAAAATTCCTTGAGAAGTTTAGGAGCGATCACATATGTTATCTAGTTCGATTATGCAACCTATCAATTTTGTAAAATCCTTTGTTCAAAAATTAAATTTTTTTATAACAAACTTGAAATGTCTTGACAGAGTTTTAAATGAGAAGAGAAAGAACATATTTATTATTCTAGATTATAATTAAGAACAAGAAGGGGTTCTTTTATCTTTGTGCTTATTAATCATCTTTTATTTTACCGATTTGCAGACACATTGGTCTTAACGTCACCCATCAAGGTTTTTGCTTATGCAAATAGAAGATGTTTCAATAAGTATTTTTCTTTCTTTGTTTTCACAAAACATAGAAATTACCCGATTTTGCTCAAAATAATTTCAAGTTTATTAGAACATAATCTTATTTTTGTTTAAAGATTTTTCAAAAAGTCAAACATTTATTGCATTTGTCTAGTTTATCTGATTTTAAAAAAACTTCTCACTTATTCATTTAATCTTTTTGAGTGATCACATCTAATCTCCTTGGTGGAAAACATGCATTTATTCTTTAATGATTTATATTTATCTAAACTTGTTATTCTTAAGAAATTATAATAAGATAATAAATTTCTGATTATCAGAAATCATTTCATTTCCCATTGATCCACTTTACTTGACTTTCCAATAAAATCTTTTTGTATTTTTCTTAAAACTTTATAACAAAATCTTTTTGTGTTTTTCTTTTAATCAACTCAATACTTAACAAAAATCTTTTTATATTTTTCTATGTTTTTCTCCCCCTAAACTTATAAACAGACTCAAAAACTTTAAAATTTTTTTGTAAATTTTTCCTCCTAAATTTGTGCTAAAAATAAAAATGAAAATAAAACAAAAACACAAATTTTAACGTATTTACAAAAACTGTTTTAATCAAAACTTATTAGTTTGAGTGAGGCAAGCAAGTGGTGGAAGTGAGCTATATCGAATGATTAGTGAAAAGATCCGCAAGATTGCCATCTGTGTGGACCTATTCAATATGGATGAGCTTACTTTGGAAACAGTCATAGATAAAGTGAATCTGGATGTCAATGTGTTTTGTTTTGGAGTGTTGTACCGAATTCTTGACGATCTGAAGGGCTACTTCATTACAATAAATAGGAAAGTTAAGAAAATTCAAACAATAGTCCAGAAGCTGATGTTGCATCCAAATGACTTGGAAACTACAACTTGATGCATCAAAATACTCAGCTTCAGCAGTGAATGTGCATACAATGGTTTGCTCCTTGCATTGCCAAGAAACAAGGCGATATCCTGGATATTTACATGCACTTGTGGTCGATTTCCTGTCTAGATTACATCCACCAAAATCACTGTAGAGATGCCGATCAACATCTTCTCCATCTAAATCTGAATTTAAAACAGGTCAAGTAGCCATAGTAGTTGAAACGGGCTTAGCATCCAAGAAGAAGGTCATAGTAGTTGAACTTTGTGGTATGTTGGTCACATACTTCCTCTGATGAATCGGCACTCCCTTCTGATCTTGCTTTACCTAAAGACCCAAGAAGAAGGTCATTTCCCCCACTACGCTCATCTCAAACTTCTTCTTCATCAATGCCTCAAATTCCTTACACAACACCGAACTCAAGGGACCAAAAAAGATATCATCAACATAGATCTGGACGAGAATTAAATCATCCTTATCTTTGCGAATGAACAGTTTCTGATCAATAGCTCTATGTGTATATCCATTTGCTAGAAGGTGATCGGTGAGTGTAGCATACCACACGCGAGGGGCTTGATGAAGACCATATAGGGTTTGTCCAACTTGTAGACATGGTTAGGATGTTGTGATTCATCAAAGCCAGGAGGTTGGCATACATAAATCTCATCCTTAATCTTTCCATATAGAAATGTTGTCATAACATCCATCTGGTAAACAATGAAGTTCATGTACGAAGCATAGGCTAAGAAGATATGTATTGCCTCAAGTCTTGCAACGGGGGAAAAGACTTCTTCATAGTCGATTCCCTCTTGCTGGTAGAAGCCCAGAACTACCAGACGTGCTTTGTTTCTGATGTTGACACCCGAATCATCCCGTTTTTTTTTGAATACCCATTTGGTTCCAATAGGTAGTTTTCCTTTGGGCAAAGGAACCAAATTCCGCACTTTAAGCTTCTGAAACTGCATCAACTCTTCTTGCATCGCCTCTATCTAGCTTGATTCCTTGAGAACCATCTTGATATTCTTTGATTATATCTGTGAAATGAAACAAGAATATAAATAAGAGTGAATTGGACCTGATTGGCTGTGCATATGAGTTCCCTCAGTTGAAGCCGTCTGAGCAGGAATGGATCTGCTTATGGTAAGAACTCCTTCAGAAAGTGATCCAATGATGTTTTCCACTAGATGATTTTTGTTGATGATCGAAGTGGGTATGTCCTCCACTGCTAAGTTTTCAAGGAGATTGCTGATGTGGGTCAGCTGTTCTTCAGTTGAGGAGACAGTGTTATCATCAGGAACAGTCTCGCTTGTTTCAACATCATGATCCACCCAATGTTCTACAGGAATGTGGTCTGAGAATGGTGGATTGTTGAAGGTTTGGTGAGATGATGGAGATGCTTGATATGTCTGTAGAGTTTGTAAATCTAACTGAGAAGTCTCTGGATCCTATGGGAGAACCTCATTTATTGGTTGGCCTCTTTGGTACATGCCAGGTGGATCAACACTCATAATCTTTGGATCACATAGGACATAGTCAACTCTGTAATCCGTGTCATCACTTTTGTAGAAACTGTCATTGGGGTCAGTTGTGCCTGGACACTTAGAAGAAGTATTAAATGGCATAAAGGTAGAATCTTAGAGGAATAGTCAGCTTGGACCAGTTCCAACAATTGTATGATTCATCTCTTGCAAGTCAGTGTAATAAGATTCCACTATCTGTCGAGTTTTCTTGTTGTACACTCGATAAGCAGCTTTCTCAACAGAGTAACCCACAAAGTAGCATTCATCTGCTTTATCATCAAACTTGTGGGTGGGTTTAGTGTGGAGCAGTTTTCACAGGCAACCAAATGATTTGAAGTGACCGAATTTAGGCTTCCGATTGAAGAAAATCTCATAAGGGGTCTTCTGGTGGTGTTTGTTCAATAAGGCTCTGTTATGAACATAACATGTTGTGTTAACAGCTTCCGCCCAGAAGAAGAATGGTAGGTTTGACTCAAAAAGCATGGTTCTCACAGCTTCGATAAGTGTTCTGTTACGTCTTTCAGCTACTCCATTTTGCTGAGGTGTTTGAGCTACACTGTACTGTCGAGCAATCCCCTTTTTCATCACAAAAGTCAACAAGAGTTTGATTTCTGAACTCTGTGCCATTGTTTGTTTCATCTTTCTTGGCCAGGAAGAAGACCCAAGCAAATTTGGAATAATAATTGGTGATCACGAGGCAGTATGAATTCTATCCTATGCTCATAAAATTGATAGGGCCAAACAGATCCATATGAAGAAGCTACAAAATGGAAGAAATGGAATTGAATAGTTTGGTTTTGTGAGGTATTTTGTGTTGCTTTCCTTTGGCACAAGAGATGCAATTCTCAATGGTAGAGAAATATTTTGAAGGAAGCCCAATAATGTGATCTCCCTTTACCAATCTGTAGAGATTCTTCGGGTTGACATGTCCCAACCGACGGTGCCGCAACAAACAGTCAGTCTCTGAGGCTTTTAAAAACAGACAGGTATTTTCAGGGAATGAGTTTGAATTCATGTTAATGATGTATGCGTTGTTGATCCTTGGAGTCCTCATCATAATCCACTTCTCAGGTATGACAAACCCATGTTTTAGAACCAAACATTCCTTGTTTATGAAGTGTGTATAAAAACTTTAATCACAGATATGAGAAACACTCAACAAGCAGTGGTTGAGTTCCTCCACAGAATACACATCTTCAAAACTTAGTGTTCCATTGGTCACCATGTCGTTCATATTATCTTCCCTCCTTTGTCTCCAGAAAATGAGACATAACCTCCATTAAATGATGTAACTTCATGCAATTGGGAGAAATATCCCGTCATGTGCCGGGAACAACTGTTATCTACATACCAAACATTTTTGAGCTTATTTGGTCGTCCCTGCATGATACACAAACATTTAATGAGATACTGGTACCCAAATATTTATATATTTAGGCACTATCCTTGAATGGACCAATTGGTTTGTTACTCTGTCAGAATCATTTGGTTTCAATGGTGATTTCCCTTTCCTACATACATTCTGATAAAACTCATTTGGGTCAAAAGGTTTTACATCACAATCACTGGATCCAGGAGCTGAACTTGTAGACACTTGTTCCAATGACCCATTTGGAACATAAGGTTCACAGTTAGGATTTAACCTTGCACACGTCACTTTAGCGACTGTGGAATAAAGTATGTTTTCATTTTCCTTTGAAGGAGCAACTTTTTTTTTTCAAGACACAGTTGTTTTTAACATCAGCATCATTTTTTACAAACTTAGTCTTAAAATTTTGAACCATTTGATTAGCTTTAATACTGATTGTTTCAAATTTGCCAACATAGTCAATTTTAGGAACTGGAAATTTTGATTTGTTTAACACAACATGACAATCTATTCTCTTCCTATAACTTCTTTCCTCCTTCTCATCATCCTGACATGAAGTACTTAGTTTTTCTACACATATCTCAGAATCATCAGAACAGTTCATATATTTTAATTTAGGATCAATTGTGAGTGAAACTGGTTTGCTAGAACCAGTTGAGAATTCATGCCTAAGATCTAACTTTGAAAGTAAGTCATCAACAAATTTGTTGATTCTTGGCATGCTAGATTAATTGTGGTTTAAAGGAGGTTCAATCTCACTGTAACCAAGCCCATTGACCCTCTTCCCCTGATACTATGCATTGATCATGCCTTTAATGAAATTGCTTTAGTAATCATACTTTTCAACTCTGATTTTAGTTTTTGACAATTCTGTTTAAACTTGATTCAACTCTAAGGTAATCTCTTCTATTCTGCACTTGGCATCTTGATATTTAGATTCCTTATCACTCAAAAGTTCCTTTAATTTTGAAATGTCACAGCATAACGTTTTATTTTAAAAATTTCTTCATTTCTAAGAAACTCTGAGTTAAACTATTATAGTTTGGTTACTTCTTTGATCAATGCCTCATTATGTGTCCTGTATTTAGTAACTTTATCAATGCAAGCGTATGAGCATAAGTGTTTAGTTACCTTAGAACGCTTTTCATCTACATCAGCCATGAAAGCATGACTTAGAGTCATCTCTAGTTCCTACACCTGATCCTTCCAATCATAAGAGTCTGACTCCTGAGTAACCAATGCCTTTGAAGTTCCTGCTCCAATGGACTCATCAGCTTTCTTCTCAGCTTCCTTCACAGTTTTGGGTAGCTTGCACTCCCTTGCAAAATGTCCGGGCTGGTCACAGTTGTAGACCCAGAGATTTTGGCTTGTCGAATCCGAGCTTCTTTCCAGGGTAGTTCCCAAAACTATTTCGTCTGTGCTTCTTGATGAACTTCTAAGCTCCAAATAATGCCATTTCCATCTACCAAGCAATGTCCATTTCCTCAACATCAACAAGATTGATTTGTTTCAAGTTATCTTGAGTTAGATTTGCAGGTGCAAGCTCTCCTGCAAGAAAGGCATTGTAGCTATTCATGAAGCTTTTGAATAGTATCAGATTTTCTTCACCTTCTGCACTGACTTTAGGCACATGATGAACTTGTCCTAAGGAAAGGAAAGCAGTTTCATATGGGACAGATCGAGATGCAGATTCTTGATAGTTCATTGTGGAGATGAGGGATGCATTCTTTGTGGCTGGAGTAATCCCCATTGAACTTGCATGATTTTGTGCTCTCTGCTTGTCATATATATCATATGAGTTGATGATGGATTGTGACACCTCGTAATTTCCAGGTCAGCAACTCTATTATTTTAATAATAATGTTTATTAATTATTTCATACGTGGCACTAGAATAAATGCATTTAGTGTGACACGTGGCACAACAGTCTGAACACGCCGATAATTCGAGGAATTTATCGCACAACACTCGCACGTGTCTTGAATGACGAACGTTGGTGAACGGATCAATCTGTAACACAAAACACTGCACTTAGGTTCGGTGAACCTAAATAGCTAGAACAAAGCCAATGTGTTGAGAAACGATGATCGTATTCGAGAAATATGAAAGATTCGGTTCAAAACAATGAAATTGGACTTATTGGGCTCAGCCGAGACCCATCGCGGTACGCGATGGGCATACAATTGGGCTTTCGCGGTACGCGAAGCTCAAGCGGGAGAATTTGAATTCTCCGAAAAACGTCACGGTACGCGACGACCGATCATCTGCAACCACCGCGGTACGCGGCGTGTTTCGGGAACAGAATCATTATTTTAATCGCCGCGGTACGCGGAGCTGCTTTTTGGACATACGTCGCGGTACGCGACGACCCCAACACGCAAAATCTTTTATAAATCCAATGTTAATCATTCTGTTCTATTTCCACCGATTCTCTCTCGACCCAAACTCGTATTCTCGACCATAATCGCCCTGCTACACCATTGTTGATCCATTAGAAGCCATTGTGGTGATTTTGGAAGACCAAGATCGAAGATAGGAAGCTTAAGAGCAAGATTCGGGGAAGACGACGACACTACACCACCTGTGACGAATTCCAGAAGCTCTTAGAAGCCTCTAAGTTCTGTTCCATCGAGATTCAAGCATTCTAAGAGCCTTAGAGGTAGTTCCTATGGTTAATCTTGCTTAAAACACTCACTAGGCACACATGCAAGCCTTGAAGGCTACATGCATCACCATTATCACCTTATCCACGAAATTTTGAAGCTTTTAATCAGTTGTTGAATGTATTTGCTACTGATTTGGTGTTATGATGAAGAACTATGATGAAATTGTTAGGATGTAATAGAGATTTGTTGATTTTGTTAATAAATGGTTACTTTAATCCACATGCATGCACGATCCATGAGGTATTTGATGATTTTTGATATTGAAATGTTGTTAGTAATGATATTGAGGATGTTCTACATGATTTAGGATGGTTGATTATGTCAAGATTGGTCATTTGGGTGATTATTGCCATAAATAGTAACTTTTATGTTACAAAGTGTGTATTCTTAATAAAATGACCACATGCATGTGATTAGATCTAAATGTTATGCTTAAAATGATGATTAGAAACTATTGTGATAGATACTTGATGCATAGAAATGTCTAGGATAGTCAAAAGTGTGATTTTTGTGAACGTTACTATAAATAGTAACTTTTTGTCACAATGTTGCAAATCGGTAAAATGCATGATAATGTTTTGGGTCTAACATGTTCATTTAGTGATTGTATGACGTTTAGAAGTTAATATGATGATTATTGATGCATTGGGATGATTAGAATTATTGAAAATATGATTTTTATGGTTATTACTATAAATAGTAACTTTATTTTACAAAGTCTATGAATAGCAATATGTTTGTTGAAACGAATATGATTTTATGATAATTTAGGACTAGGGTAATGATCTTTAGAAAAGGTTTGTTACTAATCTTGGTTAAACATGCTCATTTTAGTACCTTTCCATAAATGGAAACTTTTACGCGCAAACTATGCTAAACCGGCTATGTGTATCTGTGTGCTATGTGATAACATGCTCATTTAGGATAAATATGCATGTTAGAATAATCGGAATATGATTTTATGCATAACCTGCCAAATATGGAAACTTTCCTAAAATAGGAACTTACCATAAATAGTAAGTTTCCTCATAGGAATGAATTTGGTATCCGTACACTTCACACGACACTAAAACCGCACGCTACACGAACACTTGATCCAAACCGTCACCAACGGGTCGTTAGGTCAAACACGATCGACACGGTTAAACACGGTCAACTCGACCTATGTAACCACTTAGTGTTGTTGAACACTAACGCGGTCCGGTGAGATCCACATATGTGAACACGAACTCATAGTACCTATGTGATATAGGTGACTACTAGCCGGCGAGCTACACGTACTCTTTTGAGCTAACGCATATCTAAACTCAGGTGAGTTTACGGCCCCACTTTTACTCTTAACTGATTTGCTAAACTATTGGGGTGAGAATATACTGCAACTGTTTTAGATATAGGACTGGCATGTTGTGAAACCATTTCTTTTTGAGTGTAACTATTATCGCATAAAGCCCTCACTTATCCTTACCATTAATTGTTACGAACGAGTCGTTATTACGTAGTACTACTGGGTTTGACTAGCCCCACTCGGCAACAACTTTGACTGGAGGTCATAACGAGTGTAATAATCGATGTGAATTGCGAGTTCAGCGATGACTCGCGGAGGCAAACGAGAACAGTCTAGTTTCGGTAAGATGACATGACACACTCACGGATCGTAGATCCAACAACCAAACTTAAACATGTCCAGTATATATCTGTCTACAATTTCTGTCTGTCTAAACCTGTGAACTCACCAACTTTTTAGTTGATACTTTTCGCATGTATTCTCAGGTAACTAATGGAGCACACGCTAGGACGCTCACAAGGACACACTAAGGAGTCAAGCTTACATTTAGACTCATGTCCTAGGCTTGTGTGCAATTGCTACGTTTTTATAACAGTTTAATCATTTGTAGTGTTTATTTCAACAATTACTTTCCGCTGCTACATATGTATTTGATGATTTACATTTTCCGCTGCATACTTATATAAACTTGTTTGATTTTGCAAACTGTGTGATTGTGTAACTCATATAGAAGTCGTTCTATATGACCAAGAGCTGTGATTCCTGGCCACGTCACACCCACGTGGACTGACACCACGAGTGGGAAATTGGGGGTGTGACAGACTGGTATCAGAGCCTTGGTTATAGGGAACTAGGTTTGCATATAGTAAACTTAGACTATAGCCACTGCTCTACATTAGACACAACACTAGAACTTGCACACTGATGTTGTTATTATTACTATCGAACTGTTGTTTACTAACATGAGAACTTACAGGATGGCTGACAACAACGGGAACGCTAACAGGAACCCGGGCAAACGCCCAGCCGTTGACGATTTGACCGAGGATAGTCGACGTAGGATCGACAGCATAGTAGCTCAGGTGGATGCGGAGATGGAGAGGAGGACCCAGATGTTAGCTCGGGAGCGCTACTGGGGATGGCTGCCTAGCCTCTTACTACAGTGGATCGTGGCTGAGCGGGTGCCTACCCCGCGATACAGAGGGGATACCTCTGAGGGTCCGCGACTACCGGCACTTGGGATGCCGATGGAGAGAGCCTTCGCGGCTCATGTGGCCGTAACCCGGCGGGAGTTTCGGAGGAGTGCCGAACTATCCGACGAGGTGCGTGTTCTTCGCGAGAAGAACGATCGCCTGGAAAGGCGAAGTGACAGGCTGGAGGAGGAGAAGGATCGGCTAGAGGAGACGGTGGAGACACTACGTCTCCAAGTGGCTCAGCTCATGTCCCAGCATGGGCAGATAGTTGATGTCATGCAGGAGCATGACGGGCGTATTACCGAGAATCGGACAGATATAGCCGAAACTCAGGCTATGGTACAGGCAAGTGACGCCATGCTTAACGCATGGGCGGCACAGTTTGTTGAGGAACCGCCAGCTGAGGATGACGGGCCACAGTTCGAGGCCGAAGATCTCGAGGAAGGAGAGTTCGACGAGGATCCCGACGAGGATCCGGAGGAGGACGATGACGAGGATGGGGACGCAGCTAGTAACATCTCCCATGTCTCCATGGACTCGGATTAGTAGATTTTCCTTATTTTGTACTGTCTTTCCTTTTATCTTATTTTAGCCTGGACGAGCGGGATGTGCTCGGAGAACTCGCATTGTACTTTCTTTTCAAATTATTGTACTTCAAGATTGATATTAATGGAAATTATGCTTTATTATGATTATCTGTTTTATTATTACTACTGTTATTTGAAGCTTTGTTACGATAGCTAACTTGACATTTGACATGACAACTATTCTAACTTGAGCTAACACTTAGCATATGATGACTAACATTCTAACTCCTCTATATAGAAACATGTCTGCAAGAGGAAACAACGCTCTACGACTCAAACGCAAGGCCGAGAAGGCACGGATCGACATGATGGTCGAACGAAAATTCAACAAGGTACTCGCAGAGTACGAAGCCAACCGTCACACCAGTGAGACGAGTGGCACTAACAACGGTATTAGCTTTTGCCTAACGTAACTAGCATAGAATAGACAGCCTAGATACTAACACGTTGTATTAAACTACCGATGCACAGGACCCCAGGGAGGAGCGGTAAAGGGATGCTCATTTAAGGCATTCCTAAGCTGTCATCCTCACAAGTTTCAGGGCACGGAAGGGGCAGTAGGACTGCTCCGATGGATAGAGAAGGTGGAATCGGTTTTCTCTATGGCCGAATGCTCTGACGGGAACCGAGTGAAATATGCCACAGGAGTACTGGAGGGACCGGCCCTCACCTGGTGGAATACTCATGTCCAGACACTCGGACTGGATACTGCAAACTCCATCCCATGGGAGAACTTTACGAGAATGCTCCACGAGGAGTATTGTCCTCGAGACGAAATTCGGAAGCTGGAAGAAGAATTCTGGACGCACAAAATGGTGGGATCCGAGATCGAGAAATACTGTACTCGATTTCACGAACTGTGCAAGCTGTGCCCGGCAATGGTGACGCCGGAGTACAAAAAGATAGAGCAATTCATTAGTGGATTGCCCGAGCAAATACAGAGCACGGTGACAGCAGCCAATCACACCACCGTCCAACCACTGATTCGCTTGGCGCACAAGCTAACTGACCAGGCGGTAGCCCAGGGGAAACTGCCAAAAAGGGGTGAACACCTAAAACCCCAAGAGCCCAAGCGAAAGTGGGAACCCAACAACAACCGTGTTTTCTCACCACCACCACCAGCTCAACACCGACCAACACCAGCCAAAGTCTTCACTGCCACACAAACAAACAATCAGGACAAAGGGGGATATCGGGGCAACAACCCCAAATGCAACAACTGCTCATACCACCATCACGGCCCATGCCGAAGAGTTCGGTGCAGCAACTGTGGCAGGAACGGACACCTGGCCAAGGAATGCCGATCAAACCCCAACCCTAACCCCAACAAGGATAACACACTGAAGGGGTGTTTCACTTGCGGCAAGCCCGGACATATGCGCCGAGACTGTCCGCAAAACAAGAACGCAGGAGGCAACCCGACTAGGGGTCGGGCATTCGTGATTGGGTCCGGTGAAGCCAAAGATGATCCGAACGTCGTCACCGGTACGTTTCTTTTAAATAATGTCTACGCTAGTATATTATTTGATACCGGCGCCGATAGGAGTTTTATCTCTAGTGAATTTAGCAAATTGCTTGACATGACACCAACACCACTAGATTATAAGTATACCGTAGAGTTAGCGGATGGAAAACTCATCGAAACACAACACATCATCAAAGGATGCGTTCTGACACTGGCAGACCATCAGTTGGTGATCGACCTGATGCCAGTAACTCTCGGAAGCTTCGACGTGGTGATTGGAATGGATTGGTTATCTGCAAACCATGCTGAGATCGTGTGCAACGAGAAGGTCGTACGAGTTACGTTACCGAGTGGTGAACAGATCTCAATCCAAGGAGAACGACGCGGGATACCACTAAACATCATGTCATGCATGAAGGCTAGCAAATATCTAAAGAAAGGATACACGGCTATCCTGGCTCTTATTTCCGAACAACCAAAGAAGGAACGAAAGATTGAAGACATTGCTGTTGTTCGCGATTATTCAGAAGTCTTTCCTGACGATCTACCGGGACTACCACCGGCACGGCAAGTGGAGTTTCAGATAGATCTAACGCCAGGAGCAGCACCGATAGCCAAGGCACCATATCGACTGGCTCCTACTGAAATGCAGGAACTATCTAATCAACTGCAAGAGTTATTAGATAAAGGATTCATTAGACCGAGTTTCTCACCATGGGGAGCTCCGGTCTTGTTTGTGAAAAAGAAAGACGGTTCATTCCGTATGTGCATAGATTACCGGGAATTGAACAAGGTAACGATCAAGAACCGATACCCTCTACCTCGAATAGACGATCTGTTTGACCAGTTGCAAGGGTCAAGCTTCTATTCGAAAATCGATCTGAGATCGGGTTACCATCAACTCAGGATACAAGAGGACGATATACCAAAGACCGCATTCAGGACGCGGTACGGACATTACGAATTTCTGGTCATGCCATTTGGGTTGACCAACGCACCGGCCGTATTTATGGATCTCATGAATCGGGTGTGTAAACCGTATCTCGACAAGTTCGTAATCGTATTCATAGATGACATCTTGATCTACTCGAAGACTCAGGAAGAACATGCAGATCACTTGAGACGTGTCTTAGAACTACTAAAGAAGGAACAACTATACGCGAAATTCTCCAAATGTGATTTCTGGATTCGCGAAGTTCAGTTCCTTGGACACGTAGTAAACGAGAAAGGGATACACGTAGACCCAGCCAAAATCGAGGCAATCAAGAATTGGGCAGCGCCTAAGACTCCAACTGAGGTGCGACAGTTCTTAGGATTGGCCGGGTACTACAGGCGGTTTATCGAAGGGTTCTCGAAGATCGCACAATCGTTGACGTCCCTTACGCATAAAGACAAGAAGTTCGAATGGGGAGAAAGACAGGAAACTGCTTTCGACCTGTTGAAGCAGAAGTTGTGCAGTGCACCAATCTTATCGCTACCAGACGGGTGCGAGGACTTTGTGGTGTACTGTGACGCCTCAAAGCAAGGACTCGGTTGCGTGCTGATGCAACGCGAGAAAGTTATAGCATATGCGTCACGACAATTGAAAGTGCACGAAAAGAACTACACAACTCACGACTTAGAGTTGGGAGCCGTAGTGTTCGCACTAAAGATCTGGCGACATTATCTGTATGGCACCAAGTGCACAATATTTACTGATCATAAGAGCCTACAGCACATTTTCGACCAAAAGGAGCTGAACATGAGACAACGCAGATGAGTCGAGCTGATAGGTGATTATGATTGTGCAATCAAATATCATCCCGGTAAAGCCAATGTAGTCGCCGACGCACTAAGCCGGAAAGAAACAACCAAACGCGTGCGCGCGCTACAACTCACCATACACTCCGAATTACCTAACCAAATCCGGGTCGCACAACAAGAAGCGTTGAAAACCGAGAACCTCACTCTCGAAGCCGTGAGAGGGATGGATAAACAGATGAAACAAAAGGACGACGGAGCTTACTACCTGCTGGACCGTATTTGGATTCCACGATTCGGAGACTTAAGGAAGGTAGTAATGGATGAAGCTCATAAGAGCCGATACTCAGTACATCCAGGCTCTGACAAAATGTATCATGACCTAAAGGCAACTTATTGGTGGCCTAACATGAAGTCAGAAATCGCAACGTATGTGAGTAAGTGTCTGACTTGCTCAAAGGTCAAGGTAGAATACCAGAAGCCTTCGGGATTACTCCAACAACCAGAAATCCCGGTATGGAAATGGGAACAGATTTCCATGGATTTCATCACAAAGCTACCAAAGACCACAAGTGGTTGCGATACCATCTGGGTTATCGTAGACCGACTTACGAAATCGGCACACTTCCTGCCGATCAAAGAAACTGATAAATTGGAAAAGTTGACCCGAATCTACTTGAAGGAAATCGTATCCAGACACGGAGTCCCGACCTCCATAATATCAGACCGAGACAGCCGTTTCACGGCTCACTTTTGGAAGTCCTTGCACAAGGCACTCGGGACGAGGTTGGATATGAGTACTGTTTATCACCCACAAACGGATGGTCAGAGTGAACGAACCATCCAGACCTTGGAAGACATGCTTCGAGCATGTGTAATTGATTTCGGTAACAGCTGGGAGACTCACTTACCTTTAGTGGAGTTCTCGTACAATAACAGCTACCACACAAGCATTGGAGCTGCACCGTTTGAAGCACTTTACGGGCGTAAATGCAGATCACCACTTTGTTGGGCGGAAGTTGGGGAAAGCCAACTGACTGGACCCGAGCTTGTGCACGAAACAACTGAAAAGATCGTGCAAATTCGTAACAGAATGGCGGCAGCTCGGGATCGACAGAAGAGCTATGCCGATAAGAGGCGCAAACCTTTGGAATTCCAAGTAGGAGACCGAGTACTTCTTAAAGTCTCGCCTTGGAAGGGAGTGATACGATTTGGGAAACGGGGAAAGCTAAACCCTCGTTACATTGGACCTTTCGAGATCACTAGACGGATAGGCCCGGTGGCCTACGAACTACAGCTACCACAGGAACTAAGTAGCGTACACAACGTGTTTCACGTTTCAAACCTCAAGAAGTGTTTGTCGGACGAAACTCTCACAATTCCTTTAGAGGAAATCCAGATCGATGAACAACTACACTTCATAGAGGAACCGGTGGAAATTATGGACCGGGAACTCAAGAAGTTGAAACATAGTAAGATACCCATTGTAAAGGTTCGATGGAACTCACGACGAGGACCGGAATACACCTGGGAACGGGAGGATCAGATGAAAAAGAAATACCCTCATCTATTCGCCGAACAAACCAACACCGGCACGTGAACTGAATTTCGGGACGAAATTCCCAATAACTAGGGGATGATGTGACACCTCGTAATTCCCAGGTCAGCAACTCTATTATTTTAATAATAATGTTTATTAATTATTTCATACGTGGCACTAGAATAAATGCATTTAGTGTGACACGTGGCACAACAGTCTGAACACGCCGATAATTCGAGGAATTTATCGCACAACACTCGCACGTGTCTTGAATGACGAACGTTGGTGAACGGATCAATCTGTAACACAAAACACTGCACTTAGGTTCGGTGAACCTAAATAGCTAGAACAAAGCCAATGTGTTGAGAAACGATGATCGTATTCGAGAAATATGAAAGATTCGGTTCAAAACAATGAAATTGGACTTATTGGGCTCAGCCGAGACCCATCGCGGTACGCGATGGGCATACAATTGGGCTTTCGCGGTACGCGAAGCTCAAGCGGGAGAATTTGAATTCTCCGAAAAACGTCGCGGTACGCGACGACCGATCATCTGCAACCACCGCGGTACGCGGCGTGTTTCGGGAACAGAATCATTATTTTAATCGCCGCGGTACGCGGAGCTGCTTTTTGGACATACGTCGCGGTACGCGACGACCCCAACACGCAAAATCTTTTATAAATCCAATGTTAATCATTCTGTTCTATTTCCACCGATTCTCTCTCGACCCAAACTCGTATTCTCGACCATAATCGCCCTGCTACACCATTGTTGATCCATTAGAAGCCATTGTGGTGATTTTGGAAGACCAAGATCGAAGATAGGAAGCTTAAGAGCAAGATTCGGGGAAGACGACGACACTACACCACCTGTGACGAATTCCAGAAGCTCTTAGAAGCCTCTAAGTTCTGTTCCATCGAGATTCAAGCATTCTAAGAGCCTTAGAGGTAGTTCCTATGGTTAATCTTGCTTAAAACACTCACTAGGCACACATGCAAGCCTTGAAGGCTACATGCATCACCATTATCACCTTATCCACGAAATTTTGAAGCTTTTAATCAGTTATTGAATGTATTTGCTACTGATTTGGTGTTATGATGAAGAACTATGATGAAATTGTTAGGATGTAATAGAGATTTGTTGATTTTGTTAATAAATGGTTACTTTAATCCACATGCATGCACGATCCATGAGGTATTTGATGATTTTTGATATTGAAATGTTGTTAGTAATGATATTGAGGATGTTCTACATGATTTAGGATGGTTGATTATGTCAAGATTGGTCATTTGGGTGATTATTGCCATAAATAGTAACTTTTATGTTACAAAGTGTGTATTCTTAATAAAATGACCACATGCATGTGATTAGATCTAAATGTTATGCTTAAAATGATGATTAGAAACTATTGTGATAGATACTTGATGCATAGAAATGTCTAGGATAGTCAAAAGTGTGATTTTTGTGAACGTTACTATAAATAGTAACTTTTTGTCACAATGTTGCAAATCGGTAAAATGCATGATAATGTTTTGGGTCTAACATGTTCATTTAGTGATTGTATGACGTTTAGAAGTTAATATGATGATTATTGATGCATTGGGATGATTAGAATTATTGAAAATATGATTTTTATGGTTATTACTATAAATAGTAACTTTATTTTACAAAGTCTATGAATAGCAATATGTTTGTTGAAACGAATATGATTTTATGATAATTTAGGACTAGGGTAATGATCTTTAGAAAAGGTTTGTTACTAATCTTGGTTAAACATGCTCATTTTAGTACCTTTCCATAAATGGAAACTTTTACGCGCAAACTATGCTAAACCGGCTATGTGTATCTATGTGCTATGTGATAACATGCTCATTTAGGATAAATATGCATGTTAGAATAATCGGAATATGATTTTATGCATAACCTGCCAAATATGGAAACTTTCCTAAAATAGGAACTTACCATAAATAGTAAGTTTCCTCATAGGAATGAATTTGGTATCCGTACACTTCACACGACACTAAAACCGCACGCTACACGAACACTTGATCCAAACCGTCACCAACGGGTCGTTAGGTCAAACACGATCGACACGGTTAAACACGGTCAACTCGACCTATGTAACCACTTAGTGTTGTTGAACACTAACGCGGTCCGGTGAGATCCACATATGTGAACACGAACTCATAGTACCTATGTGATATAGGTGACTACTAGCCGGCGAGCTACACGTACTCTTTTGAGCTAACGCATATCTAAACTCAGGTGAGTTTACGGCCCCACTTTTACTCTTAACTGATTTGCTAAACTATTGGGGTGAGAATATACTGCAACTGTTTTAGATATAGGACTGGCATGTTGTGAAACCATTTCTTTTTGAGTGTAACTATTATCGCATAAAGCCCTCACTTATCCTTACCGTTAATTGTTACGAACGAGTCGTTATTACGTAGTACTACTGGGTTTGAGAAGCCCCACTCGGCAACAACTTTGACTGGAGGTCATAACGAGTGTAATAATCGATGTGAATTGCGAGTTCAGCGATGACTCGCGGAGGCAAACGAGAACAGTCTAGTTTCGGTAAGATGACATGACACACTCACGGATCGTAGATCCAACAACCAAACTTAAACATGTCCAGTATATATCTGTCTACAATTTCTGTCTGTCTAAACCTGTGAACTCACCAACTTTTTAGTTGATACTTTTCGCATGTATTCTCAGGTAACTAATGGAGCACACGCTAGGACGCTCACAAGGACACACTAAGGAGTCAAGCTTACATTTAGACTCATGTCCTAGGCTTGTGTGCAATTGCTACGTTTTTATAACAGTTTAATCATTTGTAGTGTTTATTTCAACAATTACTTTCCGCTGCTACATATGTATTTGATGATTTACATTTTCCGCTGCATACTTATATAAACTTGTTTGATTTTGCAAACTGTGTGATTGTGTAACTCATATAGAAGTCGTTCTATATGACCAAGAGCTGTGATTCCTGGCCACGTCACACCCACGTGGACTGACACCACGAGTGGGAAATTGGGGGTGTGACATGGATATGAGCTCACTCAAGATGGTCTTGTACATGTCCTTGGTTCTTCTAATGGTAGTACAATTGGATTTCCAATTGTATGGCAGAGAATTCAGCAACTTCTTGTTGACCTCACCCTTGGTCATCACAATACTAGCACTAGTCAACTCAGTCATGAGGTGGTGAATCTGTTAAGTGGAGCTTCCAAGGTCTCTCTTTAGATGTGATTAAACATATTGAATCTCTGTCTTAACATGTCTTTCCTACATTCATCATATATTCATTGCCTTCAAACCTCTCTACCATTGTATTCTAAAGTTCCTTAGCAGTTTTGTGCTCCTTGAATCCATGAGAAACCTCAGTATATAAACGCATTGTAATTGAGGCATAGGCTTTGTCATCTTTCTTCCTAAGGAGGATATCACTCTCAGTGAACAACTCTGGATCTTTTGGGATCAAACCATTGGACTTACTCTCGTTGATAGGGACATATGGCCCTTCCTCGATATGTGACACCCGACAATTTCAGGTAAATTGCAGCTCTTACAATTTTGTATTTCACATTCATACTTGTTGCATTTCATTTAATTATTTTTAATTAGATGAGTCAAACACAAACAACTGCAAAACGATAGTTTGAGGAACTATCGAATCATACATTGCACATTGGTTTTGGAAACCAAGTGTGGCAAACACAAACACAAACACAAACACAAACACAAACGCAAAACAATAATTTCGGGAATTATTGGATTTTGCATTTCATGTTGATTATGTTTAATTAAGCATGCAAACAGTTCGTACCGATGAACACAAACTATCAAAGATAAATTGAGGAATTATCAAAACACACACGAGTCTCACGAACATTGTTGAACAAACAATAATTAAACAAACATATGTGTTACTATGTGATTATGTGCTAATCATGTATTGGACGTTTAGGATAGACGTTACGAATCAAACACGAATGAAATCGAATCAACGGCATCGAAAAACCAAGAAATAGAGCCTTCGTGGTAAGCGGAGAACCCTAGGCCAAATTCTTGGCGATACGTGAAGAAAGAAGCGGGATTTTTGAACTTCGAATTCCTTGGCGGTGCGCTAAGGTCATGCACAAGGGTCCTGGCGGTACGCGTCGTGTTTCGGGATGAAAACTGAATATTATATTCATCGCGGTACGCCGAGTCCATGCATGATTGGCCTTGGCAGTACGCGACGGGTCGTACAGGACAAAACTTTATAAAAAGCAACCCCAACTCATTTTTTTCGGTTTTCTTACACCCCATCGAGAATTTTCACTCAAACTCAACTACACCTCACAGAAATCAACACTTGAACCCTCTGGAATCACTAGTGAAGCCATTTCTTTTAACTTTGGAGTGCTTTGGACCATTGGAGCTTCAAGGAGAAGTCTTGGAAGCGACCCACAAGCTAGGAGCTCATCGTCAGCCTTCATCTGAGCCTCCAGGAGCTGTTGCAACTCGAATCTACTCATCTAAGGTAGTATCTATGGCTTATCTATACTTAGATCGAACATGCAAGGGGTGAAAAACCACATGCAAGAACATCCACCCACATGCAACTCCATGTGGCTATTGTGCACGAATTTGTTGGTGATTTTATGTGATCTCAACGTAGATCTACTGATTTTAGAGTATAGGATTGTTGGGATTGAGTTTTGATATGTTATTGTGTTGATTTTGAAATACTTGCTATAAAAGGAAACTTTTATGTTGCATGTTGTAGATTTGTGATGATCTAGACATGTTAGACATGTTTAGATGTTATCAAACGTATATTGAAGAGTTTAGAAACACTTTTGGGTATTTGATTTTGTGAAAAACATGATTTTATAAAAACTTACTATATATGGAAACTTTTGTAAATCAAAAGAAGGGTTTTGATGCTTGAACATGTTTTGATGATTTGTGATTATTGAAACGTGTTTAAAAATGTTTTCTAAGCATATTGGAAACTTTGACTTGTGAAAACGAACCTTTAAATGAATACTTAATATTTTAGGAAACTTTATTTGGGGCAAACGCCATGAATGTTGATTTATGCGCAAACGAGATGTTTTAAGTGTTTAAACGCGTTTTTATAAACATACTAGAAGTATTAATTTTATGAAATGGGATTTCATAACTATACTTTCCAAAAATAGAAACTTTCCCGAAACGGAAACGTTATGATTTTCGAAACATGACTTAGGTAAAAGCATCACGATTAGAGTCATAGGATGCATGTTGATGTCTTACTCGCATTTATGACACATAAACAAACTAAACACAACAAACGTGTCACCAACGACTCGTCAAGTCAACACACACTCGGTTGAGCACACTGACACTTGGAGTTGTATGGGATACAACACACCACAAAACACATACTCACGACCTATATGATTATATGTGCTTACTAGCAGGTGCTAGCATTCGCAAGTCGCGAACACACGTAAAACCGGGACTGCTTATCATGTGAGTTCACGGCTCCTTTTTATCTTTCCTACCTTTGGGGGAGTAATCATTGCATGATAAACTGCTTTTCATACAACAATTTATTTTGATTACGTATGGACATGCTTTATCACTATATGTATATGTGTGGCGCACATCACAACTCAAAGTCCTCGCAAACACACCTCTGACCGTTAGTAGCGTGGAGCGCCTAGCGTCGTAATCTTGGATAGTACTATTTGGGCCTGACAAGCCCCACCCATCGCGGCTTGGAGGCCAACCTGACTGGAGGTTGGAATGGGTGCAATATTGACCAACACACTTTGCCATTGTCTTGTGATGGACATGGCGAGAGGCGCACAGTCAGCTTTGGTACAAACCCACATATAATATAACTGTATTGACTAGCTATCAATCGGTACTGCATTGTACTGATATGTAATCCAGCAAAATTTACTTTAAATATTTTGATGTTTACTGCTTATGAAAAACCTGTGCTCTTACCAACCTTTGTGTTAACCCTTTTTACTCGCATGCGACACGATCGATATCCACAACTTTGGATCAGTATATTTGATAAATGACTGAAATCTGAATTTCCAGTTTTGGAAGTTATCTACAGAAACAAGCCTAGGAGGCTTGGTTCATGTTCCAATCTCATTTTCTAAGTTCAGCAGATTAGACAGGTTACTAAGGTTCTTGGCAGCCATGTTCACGAAGTTGGCTAAGTAATCAAACTTTTAGTGGTAATCGAACAAAGAGTACTCGAAGGCACAATACTTGAACTTGACTGAGTACACGAAGCGAGATATGTACACGAACCAGTACAGGAACTCTTAGTACACGAAGTTTCGAAGAAATTGAAGATCCAAGTTATACGAAGTCCCAAGTACACGGAGGAGAGTAAACGAAACTTGAAGTACACGAAGCTCATACTAGCCGAAGACCAAAGATCATGAATGCCAAAGTTCATGAATGAGAGATACCCAAATCTAAAGTTCACGAAAATACTTAAAGAAATCCAGATGAATTTCTTCAAGATTTTGAACTCCAAATTGATAGAGCAGCTTCCCAATGTAGAAAGGAACAATAAATTCGTGAACTTGAAACAAAAAAGTTGTTACCTTGATGCTGAAAAGAGATCCAACGCTCTCATACCACTTGTAGGCCCCAAGCTGGATCAAGACTCCAATTTTATACCCAAAATCAGCATGAGATGACTTCCATTGAGTGCGGAATCCAGAATAGAAGATGTAGTAATGAATTTCTATTGATAAAATCGTGAACTTTTACGAGGTGACTTCAATGTGTTTGAAGCTCTACCTCGAGATTCTAACCCTAGAACAGTACATTGTACGTCTATTTATACTAGTCTAGGAGTACACGAAATCTAACTATACGAAAAACAAAAGTATACGAAATACATAAGTACTCGAACACAAAAGTACACGAAAATTGATGATCTTTAACTCTAGCTCGATCATATCTTGATTTTGTCAGTCTTTGACGTTAGCGGGGCTCTACAGAACTTGAAGAAGGAGAGTGGTATCCAGTCAAATAGATAAGATATCTATTTGCAAATTTAGACTGGGAAGATTATTAATAATTCAGTTCTATCTAAACTTGTTGAATGACAGTCAGTTGATACAAGCTATGATGATCATGATAAAGAATTGACGACTACAGAAGTCGTACAAAGAGATAAAGACATATTGGCATCAATTCCTAAAAGTCCAAGTGTGAAGAAGTTTTATAAGAAAAAACCATAATATGTTGGAAAACTCTTGATATGGAGATACGAGGATGACCATAATATGTTTATAATTAAGAGACTCGATGGTGTGCAATACTTAATTAGAAAACGAGAAGTTTTCATCAATTTCCATTATGCGAATTTAGAGTTCTTGCTGATCTCAAAATGATAAATCCTTCCAAGGATTATTTAGCATGGAAAATTGAAGAGAATATTAAAGAAGAGGTCAAATCTTTGAAATTTAAATATTTGAAACCTCCAAAACTTAAAAAGATACCAATTGTCACAAACTTGGATTGGATTACACATAAATGGAAGATTCGCTTCGAATTCAAACCAGTTAAATCTCTGAAGAGAATTCCTCTTTCAAAGTATGACTTGGAAATTAAGAAAGATCTTAGAATTTGGTATCTTGATGGTCATTCATCTGAGGCGGTATTTGAAAACAATCAGAAAAATGAGATTTGTAGAATTTTTGATCCAATAAATCTCTCGATGAATGATCAAAAAATTTTGCAAGTGAAGTCAAAAAAAATTCACAAGGATCATGAAGTGGATTCTAAGCAATTCTAGAAGTTTTGGGTGTCTGTGTACAACACAAGATATGTGCTGGAAGTCATATGCCTTCTGAGTGGACAAAATGAAGACCAACACTAAACTATTGCTAAGGGGGAGTTTGTTAGTACCTTGATAGAAAAAACTTCAGTTGTTGAATTAAAGACTTGTGTATTTTTTTTTATTTTGTAATTTTTGTAATCATGTTGTAAATATGACTAAGTGTTTCTTTGATACATGCAATTAGTATTGGAGAAGGGTATGCCGATACTATTAATATCAACAGTGCATTAGTCAATTTCTTTGTATCGAAGCCTCCGATACTAATAGTATCAAAGGTCCCATACTTAGTGGCAATTTAAGAACTTTATGTCACAACTTCAATACTAACTAGAACACTTGGATATTTTTCTGTTGAAGTCAGTGTGCATATATGGATTGATTTTTATTTTGGTTATTTTATCGTATTATCAATTTTGTGTGATTATGATTCAACACATGTATGCATATATGGATTCTGCACGTGTAGTGTATGTTTGATATCATTTAGATCCTCATGACAAGGACCTTACATTTCTTTAAATATTTATTAAGAATATGAAATTTCTTGTTTAAGAGTAATCATTTAAAAATTATTGTGCAAGACTTTAAATGTTTTTGAATTACAAATAAGATTTTATTGTGCAAGACTTTAACTTGTGTGCTTGGTATTTTAGGTAATGATTGTGGTTTAAGACGTGATAATTCGATTATTTGCTCCCACGTTCAAATCATTCTCTAAATGGTTCTCAATTGAGCTGGTATCAAGATGGAACGAACTGGAATTGTTCGGGTCTTAAATGGGTATGATTTGAATCAGCGAGTACCAACCGAGTGAAAGGGAATACTGGAATAAGAGGTTGGCAACTTCAGCCCCTCATGTTTCTATTTTGTGATGAATTTTGCATTAAACTTCTCTCAATGGAATACGTTTCAGTATTTACAGAAATGATCCCTCCAGCCTTCACGTTTTATTATTTCATGTGATTAAAGTTTCTAAAACTTTTACAAATGTTTTTAACTTCGTATTTCATAAACATAAAAAGATTTTTTATAACTTATTATTTAATTCTTATCATAATTTATTTCAAATAGATTTGCATTATAAAATTCTTTGTTATATATTTTTATAACATTTAAATAAATGTCTATTCAATCATTTTTATTATGAATTAACTCATGGTTAATTACTCATTTCACAGAATGTAAGTTTTAGAAAATGCCTTTAAAACCAATAACAAAAATTCTCAATTCATTATACAATGAACAAAAACAAAGCAATGCAATTGAGTTCAAAGTTGCAAAGCAAGCCAAAAATCATTGAATGTTTCACAATCAAGCAATGCGGAAATTGTAAATCTGAGAAAACAAGTTCAATACCAACGTTTAACAAATTATAAATAAACCTAGCTCTTACGACTAACACCGTGCCGGGAGAGAATCACGAACGGTTAGCCGAACATCAATATGATAGAATCGTCACAATTCTTGAGTAATTGCATGATTGGATATTCAAATTTTTAATGGAGAATGATCTTGAATGGATTTGGAAGACATGGAAAGCTAAAAAATCCTCTCTTTTTGTCCATAAACTCATCCAAAAAGGCTTGGCATTGAAAATCTAATATATTGGTTTAAATATGGCCAATAAGGCGAAATTCCAAGTTTCCCAGCCGTCGGCGTATGACACTTGGGCCTCGGCGTATCATATGCCTAACCAAATTCACTACAGTGCCAATTTTCAGCCAATGCTGCCATTTGGACGTACCATACATCAGCCGTATGCTACGTCGGGCCTGGGCGTCTAATACACTAGTCCCTAGAAACCCAATTCTTCATTTTTTTTCACATTTCCAACTAGCACATCCGTATCCTTCGTTCCTTTCACACATTTCTTCTCCATCTAAACTCCATAAACTCTATTGTTCCTGCAAATAACAACTCACACATTTCGATCGTTTTCTACACAAGATTTGCAATTGATCTCCATTAATCTATAACAATTCTCCCACACATTAGAAGTAAAACATTAAATTTTGTACATTTAGTGAAGTGATAAATTTTAAAATTTTGAAAGTAAAGCACTATAAGTACTCATATTTGAAGGACGGGTATTGTATAAAAGAAAAGAAAAATAAAAGAAAAATAAAACATAGACAAAATAGCAAATGACTAAAGTGTGACTAAGAAAAGCTAAAATAAAAATTAAATAAATAAAGATCAAGCTAGGATCAAAAAAATAAGTTTAACTAATTCTAGGGACTCAACCACATGGTCCACATATAAGAAAAAAACAAGGAAAAAAAATAAAATAATGAAACAAGTTGAATAAAAAATAAGATTAAATAAAAAAAAATCAATTATAATATGATTTAATAAAAGATAACGTATTTTTATGATTTAAAATAAGTTTCCTTAAATAGTATTAAAAATTAACTTTTATACTAATAAAACAAAATAATATTAGATAGTGTCACTTTTATACTTCACTTTTTATTTTTCTATTTTCATCTCTTATAAAATAATTATATTAAATAATAATAATTAGACTACGTGTAGTGAGGAGGTGAGTGGGTTTGACCAGGGCGTGGTGGGCAATGACGTGAGGGTGGTCACAGGTTCATTTGACAGTTAGAGGGAATAAAAATAACTTTACGTTAACTTTTAAATGAAAAGAAAAAAAAATATTTTAAAATTATTATAAATTAACCATCCAAATCTTTAGACCATCATTTATCTTTCTAAATAATCATTTTTCTCTCTAAAATAAAAATGATTGGGGGGGGGGGATTACGAGATCGTCATCATCCGATTCAGATGAAGGAACATTCATGTTTTTACTTGTCGTTCAAGCAACAGTAACATCCGTCGTGGCTAATATTGAAAAAAACTATACGCAAGTGTTACGACAAAAAAATAATAATAAAACCTGTGTAACAGCAAGTGCCAGATCGTCCGGCAAGTCCGTACGATATGTGTACTTTCACCTTATACTATGTGTAAATACATGTACATGAACAATTATCGCATTATCAGAATTCTGAATACAATACACAGTTGTATGTATTTTAGTGTAAACTTAAATACATTAAGTACGACGCACATTTGAAACATTAGTTGTGTGTATTAAGTGAAAACTTAATTACAGTTAACACAACGAATCACGAGAAACAACAGTTTACAAGTGAACAACGAAAAAGTATCGGTTGCGATCTGATGTCCACAGATGACAGGAATCAGATGGCCGATGAATCAGTACAAGAACAATGTGAAAACATGATGTATAGTTGAGTCCGGCAGTGAGGAAACACAATTTAAACACAAATACAGTGTTATTTCAGAATAACGAACTGACAGTGTGTTTGCGTGGGTGACGATTCACACAAACATATCTGTGAGTTTAGAGTTCTGAAATAATGACTGAAAAGTAGAAACAAAAGTCAGAAAGCAAAACCAACGTCGTATTCGTTCGGGTGACGATTCGAACGAATTACGCGCGAAGGTGACGCGATCTGACGAAACGAAAACGAAAACATGTCACAAACGAAAAAAAAAAATTTATAAAATTAAATAATAAACATTTTTACAATTTTGAAACTCATCAAATTAATTAAAATAACCTTTTATTTAGTTATTATTAATTACGCGTAAAAATCCGGTTACACGACGAATTAACGAACCGAGCAACCAAAACGGACCCGGACACCACGCGTAGTATTTAAACCCTAAATGAGTCTTATTTCATCATTTCATCATCTTCCCCTCTCTCTCTACCTTGAAAATCCGGCTACCACCAAAAATCACCAAATTTGATCTTGCAAACACCATAACTCCTTCATTTCTCATCCGATTTGAGTGATTCTTTCGCCCACGCGTAGCCCTCGACGTCCTCTACATGAAAGTACAATGGATCTAAGCTTATTCCCACTGAAAAACGAGGTATGATACTGAGAAGGTTTCGAGAATTAGGGTTTTCGAACCCTTTAACCTACCCCCAACCTAAGACCGGTTATGGTTTAACTTATTTGAAACCCACGACTCCAAGAACCAGTCTAACCTACACCCTCCTTGGAACCACCACGACTGGAGCAATTTTAGGGCGGCGTCGCTGTGGTCGAATGGCTGCTGCAACATGGCCGAATAGCCATGGGTTGAATGGCCTTTGACCGCCGACTGAACCACATGGCGAATGGAACCAGACCCATTCGAGCCTAGAGGGAGAATGAACCTCATTCGACTGAACACAAACACTCATTCGAAACTTCTCAGTCGCCACCTTCATTCGGTCGGGAACCCTTCATTCGTGAGTTGTCATTCGCCCAACAGCCTCCTATTCGCCACCATCTATTCTCTGGTCAACCGTGGTTCTCATTTGGCCACCAATTCATTTGCATCTCTTCTTTTGCAGACCCACACCATTCTGGGAGCCACATTTGTTGTATTATGGAGCTGACACAAACCACGCAAAGGCCTATCCACCATTTTAGTCAGTTACTTGATAAGCCCACAATAGCCTAACAGATCTGAGTCGGCCCAGTCATTTGACTAGGCCCAACATACCCTTGACTCTCGAAACTCTTTCATCCCAGCTATTGGCCCAAGGCCACCCTTGTTACGGCCAACAGAATTATAGCCCATCATTTGGGCCAAGAAAACAAACCAGTAGCATACCTAGGCCCAACATCGTCTCAATTGGGTTAGCCCAACAGTTGGGTCCATTGCACACTTTTCGGCCCACTGACATCAGTCCAGGACGACTATTCAGGCCCAAATAACTCCTTGATCCATTTATGTAGCCATACCCATTGAAGTGTTCAACTCTACTAGTTTAGTCCAATTGTTAGGTCCAAGATAGCATGATTCGGCCCACTTGACTCAAATGTAAACCAAAAACATAAAATTGTTCAAAGAATAACATGCATGGGAGTTGACAGATTACAACAAAGTAATGATGAGTTTGGGGGTTAATACACTAACAAAACCTAAGCATTTAAGTTATACTCATAGATTCATGGTTATGTACTAAATATGCATTAAACTCTTTTCGACATAACAAGGACAACAAATGGTGTAATAAACTTTAAATCTAAGTTAAACACTTAGATTGGTTTATAAAGTTTCTAGCAATGCAAGTAACTAAGTTATAATGAAAAGGTTTTGGGACTTCAAGAATAAGCTAAGGAAGGTGAAGCATAAGGTCAAAAACGCTAATTACTAAGCTTAACTTAAATTAGTTAAGTGTTAGAATAATCTACAACAACTGAGCCAGGGCCGAATCACGACCGAGACTTACGTGTATTAGCCAACCTTAGGGCTAACACGTACGCACACACAAATTAATTACTACACATACTTACAAATTTCAAACTACGTGAAATCAACACAGGCTCGTGAAAACAAACTCAAGTACAATCAAGAGCGCGTGTATTCTTTCGTTTAAGCTAAGTCAACTCAACAACTACAAGGTGAGTTCATATGCCCCTTTTCTTTAATCTTTACTGATTTTAAACTCACGGGGCTGAGAAACATGCTTTACTTTTATTCATTTAAAAGTTTAGCTTACATATTGTTACTACTTTGATTATTTGATATTAAATTGCATATTATCATAAATCATTGTATGCATGCTTGTTTGAATTCAAGAATACAGGAAAGATAAGATGACGATGATATTTTAATATCATAACTCATCGATACAATAGAATAACTTAGTAGTAAGTTAACTCTTACAACACTTAGTTATTCTTACAAGATGAGACATTGTAACAACTACAAGGAAACGTGATGACATGATTACAAGAGCAAGACACAAGAATGATATAAAGATAATATATCTTTACTACATCATTCAATACAAGAGTTAAATAAGTGTAATAAGACTAGATCTTATAATACTTAACCTTACAAATCAACACATATTACAAGAAGAACAGGGAATACGGAATGTTAATCATGATAACATAATTTCATGATAACAACATCATTCACTCAATTAATTAACATAACCTAATAAGACTAGTTCTTATTTAACTTTGTTAATATCACGGAGAACATATGACAATGAGACCAAGAGTACAAGTGAATACAATTACAATTAATTACATTTGACCTGTTTGCATTATATCACTTCAATCATGTGCCAAATTGTTCAAGTTGATCATGTAAGCCCCTTTAATTCGTTGACCAGTTAGTTTGACGTGACTAAACCGACGATAGCATAGTGGTACCATAGGTTTGACAAACCTCTAGCTTGTAGGGCTAGTATGTTGATCGTATTGATTCATTGGCCGGTAACGTATGACCGGTGACAGGGCGACCTCAAGTCAGGTTCTGGTAAGCGACACATGGTGATATTAATCTACAGTGATAAGTAATTAATCCAGCGAAAACCCTATTGACTAGTAGGTTGAGAAGGTGATCTGCTCTCATGTTACACTACTAGTAATAGATTTCGTTGAGGACAATAGGCATACATAGTGGTAGAGATAAATCGGATGCATTGAAATCTGATTACGTGAGGATTTCAATGGATTCCTTTTAGGCTCTATGCACTATGATTCAAGGACAAGATGCAAGGGGTTAACTCACACTCTTTATATTTAATAGAGTATCATCAGTTAACCCACCTAAAGTATAGAATAATACAAGGATCAGATTTAAATAATCTAAATTCCTTAACTCATCGAGGGCCTATCAATACTTCGGTTTGATAACTAAACCCCTCTTACTATATTATTATTCTACATATGATTACACAGCGGACAATTCGGATATTTGGGAAATGGATATCTTTAGTTGTATCGCAAGTGGTGTGGAAACTTGGTTGAGTATGTGGTGGGATAGCGTCTGGGCTTGACCCTTTCATGATTCCCTATATATAAGCATACTTAGTCAGGTGATATACTACTTGTACATATAACTAAAGAGAGGCCATTGGGTGGAACAGGTGAACAAGTATACAAGCAACAAATATAACATTGTGAATGTGTGCATGATCGGTTCAATGGTTTTCAATTTACTTACTTATGAACTCACCAACCTAGTGTTGACTTTGTTTAAATACATGTTTTCTCAGGTGATGAACAGGTGTAGATACTTATATGCAAGTGATAAGCTAGTGGACTCATAGAAGACCTAGCTTACTTTTGATTGCATACTTTTGATATGACAAAACAGTGAATCACTTTCGTATATCTTGTACAGTTCAAGATATAAACTCATTGATTCTTTTTTATTAGATTTACTTAGTTAAATTATGATGTACAATGTAATTTAACTTTGTAATTCTATTTCATGTCATGATTAGCATTTCTCATTTATATCTCATGTGCTATGTAAACAATCTGATTATTTGATTATCACTCAAAGATATCGCGCCCCGGGAACCTTCCGCCCGACGGGAAAACACGATCCGTTCCCGCCGGCCCGGGGTGTGACAGATTGGTATCAGAGCCATGGTTATAGAGAAATATAGGTCATATTATTTGAACGGTTTGACCTAGACTATAACCTAGGGACCTCATGTAGAGATTATGTGATATAGGATTCTATTTGCATATGTCTTCTGCTTCTGATCACTGCACTAACCGATTTTCTTTCAGTTATGATCAGAATGCCGCCACGAAGACAACCACCTCTATTACCGTTGACTCAAGATTCAGCTCCGAACTCTTCGACACCGACACCGCCAGACTCTCCTACACAAGCACCTCCACCTCCTCCTCCACACTCTCCACCACCAGGCTCGAGCAATGTTCAGATGATAGATCCTGCTACTATCGCCTTGGCAACCCTGCTGAGTACTCAACTGACAAGTCAGCTGAAAGATGTCATCCCAGAGATGATAAACAGGATTCAAGGCCACGGCAACATTTCTGGCCATACTACAGGAGAGGCTAGTGGAAACACTAGTCATACTTCAGACTACTCCTACAAGTCTTTTGTAGGATGCAAACCCCCAAGTTTCACAGGAGTCGAAGGAGCTGTTGGACTGATCCAATGGCTAGAAAAGATGGAGAACACTCTGGACATTAGCAACTGTCCAGAACACCATAAAGTTCGCTATGCAGCTGGCTCATTCAGCAAGCGAGCATTGACATGGTGGAATGCTCAGATTCGAGCAAAGGGAAGGGATGAAGGAATGGCGATGCCATGGGCAGAATTTAAGCTTCTTATGAGGAACGAATTCTGTCCGAAACACGAACTACAGCTGCTGGAGACTGAACTCTCGAACCATGTAATGAAGGGAGCTGATCATATGACCTTCATCACTCGCTATCATGAGTTGGTAGCTTTGGTGCCAGAAATGGTACCAACATTGGAAAAGCTGATTGACCGTTATGTGGCGGGATTACCTTCTTGCATCCAAAGTATCGTGTTGGCTGCTTATCCTGCTACTTTGGAGGCTGCTATCTCCCTCTCAGCTAAACTTACCAAGGTGATGGTAAGGTCTGGAGTTTTAAAGGATGAGGCTGAAACAGCCAAAGCTGAAACTTCCAAGAAGTCGGATAAACGTCCGGCTAAGAAACAAAAAGTGGCAAGGAACTTTGCTGCCACTACTCAGGCCCCAATGCCTAATCAGCCACCACCACTGCAAGTCAGAAAGCCCTACACTAGCACTGCACCTTTGTGCAACACTTGTCAGTATCATCACGCGCCAAACTCTCAGTACATGCAATGCACAAACTGTGGAAAGTTTGGCCATTGGGCAAACCGCTGCAGGAGCACGGGAACTCCAAACAGAAACAACAATGCAGCTACTACTACTGCTACTACTGATCGCAGGTCTTGCTACAACTGTGGTGAACCTGGTCACTTCTCTCGGGATTGTCCCAAGAGAAATCAACAAAGGGCTCAAGAACCAAGAGGACGAGCCTTTCAAATAGGAGCTGCTGCAGCTAGACAAGACCCGAACGTCATTACGGGTACATTTCTCCTATTTGATTTCTATGCCTCTATATTATTTGATACTGGTGCGGATCAGAGTTTTATCTCATCCGATTTTGCTAGCCATCTTAATCATGTTAAGGAATCATTAGACTCCCCTGACACTATTGAGATAGCTAATGGCAAATAGATTACAGTTGACACAGTACTTAGGAATTGCCCACTAACACTTGGTGATCATACATTTTTCATCGATTTGATACCGATGGAGCTGGGCAGTTTCGATGTTATTATCGGAATGGATTGGCTATCTCTTAACAGAGTCGAGTTCATCTGTTCCGATAAACTACTACGCATTCCTATGGAGAACAATGAGGTCTTGGAGATTCGTGGAGACCAAGCGAAACGCAGTGTCAAGATAATTTCGTGCATGAAAGCACGCAAGTGCTTACGGAAACAATGTGTGGCATTCCTAGCTCACGTGATTCAGAAAGACAAGAAAGAAATCAAGATTCAAGATGTACCGATTGTGAGAGATTTTACAGAAGTGTTTCCGGATGACTTACCGGGACTGCCACCCGAGAGAGCGGTGCAGTTCCGCATCGATTTGATTTCGGGAGCAACTCCTGTAGCCAAGTCTCCCTACAGACTCGCACCATCGGAGATGCAAGAGTTGTCAAACCAGTTGCAAGAACTTCTCGATAAAGGATTCATCCGACCGAGCTTTTCCCCGTGGGGAGCTCCGGTTCTTTTTGTGAAAAAGAAGGATGGAACTTTCAGAATGTGCATCGATTATCGAGAACTCAACAAACTCACCATCAAGAATCGGTACCCGTTACCGAGGATTGATGATTTGTTCGATCAGTTACAAGGAGCACAGTACTTCTCAAAGATAGACCTGAGATCAGGTTATCATCAGCTCCGGATACAAGAAGAAGACATACCCAAAACGGCCTTTCGTACCCGATATGGACACTACGAATTCATGGTGATGCCATTCGGATTGACGAACGCACCGGCTGTGTTCATGGACTTGATGAACCGGGTGTGCAAGCCGTATTTGGATCAGTTTGTAATCGTCTTCATTGACGATATACTGATTTATTCAAGAACCAAGCAGGAACATGAGCAACACCTCAGGACAGTTTTGGAGCTTCTGAAAGAAGAACGACTCTATGCCAAATTCTCCAAGTGTGAATTTTGGTTAAGAGAAGTTCAGTTTTTGGGTCACGTGATTAACAGTGATGGTATTCACGTGGATCCTGCCAAGATAGAAGCAATCAAGAACTGGGATGTGCCTACAACACCGACAGAGATCCGATCATTCTTGGGATTGGCAGGTTATTACAGGAGATTTATTTCGAATTTCTCTAAGATAGCCTTGCCTCTCACCAAACTCACACAGAAGTCTGAACCTTTTGTGTGGACTCATAAACAAGAAGAGGCATTCCAGACACTGAAACAAAGATTGTGCAATGCTCCAATCCTAACACTCCCAGAAGGCAATGATGACTTTGTGGTTTATTGTGATGCTTCCCATCAGGGACTCGGATGTGTTTTAATGCAACGAGACAAAGTCATTGCTTATGCCTCACGACAGCTGAAGATACACGAGAAGAATTACACGACACACGATCTCGAACTGGGAGCTGTTGTATTTGCATTAAAGATTTGGAGACACTACCTTTATGGTACTAAGTGCACTATCTTCACAGATCACAAGAGTTTACAGCACATATTTGATCAGAAGGAGCTTAACATGAGACAGAGACGTTGGGTTGAGCTCCTGAACGATTACGATTGTGTGATCAAATACCATCCGGGAAAAGCAAATGTTGTTGCAGATGCTTTGAGTCGGAAGGAAAGAGTCAAACCCTTACGCGTTCGCGCTATGGGAATGACTGTACAAACTAGTTTGAGAGATCGCATTTTACAAGCACAACAAGAATCAGTGGCAAGAGACAATCTGAAACGCGAACTTGATTGTGGAGCCGAGAAACATTTCGAGACAAGACAAGACGGAGTTATTTACTATCTGGATCGTGTTTGGATCCCGACAGTAGATGAACTTCGAACACTCATTCTTGACGAGGCACACAAGTCACGTTACTCAGTGCATCCTGGTGCCGATAAGATGTACCAAGATCTTAGGTCATTTTATTGGTGGCCGGGTATGAAGAAAGACATTGCCACTTATGTTGGCAAATGTATCACATGTGCCAAGGTGAAAGCTGAACACCAGAAACCCTCGGGTTTGCTGGAACAACCGGAGATACCACAATGGAAGTGGGAACAAATAGCCATGGATTTCATTACCAAGCTACCCCGCACTTCCAGCGGATATGATTCTATTTGGGTCATCATTGACCGATTGACCAAGTCCGCACATTTTTTGCCGATCAGAGAGACATATAAGATGGAGAAACTTGCAAGACTATACATTGATGAAATAGTAGTGAGGCATGATGTGCCACTATCTATTATTTCAGACCGGGACAGTCGATTTACTTCGCGATTCTGGCAATCATTGCAACAATCCTTAGGGACAAGTGTTAACTTGAGCACTGCTTATCATCCACAAACGGATGGACAAAGTGAGCGCACCATTCAAACCCTAGAGGATATGTTGAGAACATGCATCCTAGACTTCGGAGGAAGTTGGGACACACATTTACCACTCATTGAGTTCTCCTACAACAATAGCTACCACAGCAGCATTGGATGTGCTCCTTTTGAAGCATTCTATGGTAGAAAATGTCGGTCTCCAATTTGTTGGACCGAAGTGGGAGACACTAGAATAACTGGGCCTGAACTTATTCAGGAAACCACTGATAAGATTGCCCAGATACAACAACGATTACAAGCAACACGTAGCCGCCAAAAGAGTTACGCAGACAAACGGCGCAAGCCTTTGGAATTCGATGTGGGTGACCGAGTCATGTTGAAAGTGTCCCCATGGAAAGGCGTAGTTCGGTTTGGGGCTAAGGGCAAGCTAGCACCTCGGTATGTTGGATCGTTTGAGATTACTCAACGCATAGGTCCTGTGGCATACAGACTCAGACTCCCTGATGAACTCAGTGGGGTACACGATGTGTTTCATGTATCAAATCTCAAGAGGTGCTTAGCAGACGAAACATTGATCATACCATTGGAAGAGATACAAATTGATGAACAATTACACTTCAACCTGTAGAGATTATGGAACGTGAAGTCAAGAGACTTAAACGAAGCCGTATCCCTATTGTAAAGGTTCGATGGAACTCCAAGCGTGGACCAGAGTTTACCTGGGAGCGCGAGGACAACATGAAAGCAAAGTATCCCCATCTGTTCGAGAATTGAAACCCGACTTCGATGCTTAAATTTTGGGACGAAATTTCTTTAACAAGGGGAGACTGTAACAGCAAGTGCCAGATCGTCCGGCAAGTCCGTACGGTATGTGTACTTTCACCTTATACTATGTGTAAATACATGTACATGAACAATTATCGCATTATCAGAATTCTGAATACAATACACAGTTGTACGTATTTTAGTGTAAACTTAAATACATTAAGTACGACGCACATTTGAAATATTAGTTGTGTGTATTAAGTGAAAACTTAATTACAGTTAACACAACGAATCACGAGAAACAACAGTTTACAAGTGAACAACGAAAAAGTATCGATTGCGATCTGATGTCCACAGATGACAGGAATCAGATGGCCGACGAATCAGTACAAGAACAATGTGAAAACATGATGTATAGTTGAGTCCGGCAGTGAGGAAACACAATTTAAACACAAATACAGTGTTATTTCAGAATAACGAACTGACAGTGTGTTTGCGTGGGTGACGATTCACACAAACATATCTGTGAGTTTAGAGTTCTGAAATAATGACTGAAAAGTAGAAAACAAAAGTCAGAAAGCAAAACCAACGTCGTATTCGCTCGGGTGACGATTCGAACGAATTACGCGCGAAGGTGACGCGATCTGACGAAACGAAAACGAAAACATGTCACGAACGAAAAAAAAAAAATTTATAAAATAAAATAATAAACATTTTTACAATTTTGAAACTCATCAAATTAATTAAAATAACCTTTTATTTAGTTATTATTAATTACGCGTAAAAATCCGGTTACACGACGAATTAACGAACCGAGCAACCAAAATGGACCCGGACACCACGCGTAGTATTTAAACCCTAAATGAGTCTTATTTCATCATTTCATCATCTTCCCCTCTCTCTCTACCTTGAAAATCCGGCTACCACCAAAAATCACCAAATTTGATCTTGCAAACACCATAACTCCTTCATTTCTCATCCGATTTGAGTGATTCTTTCGCCCACGCGTAGCCCTCGACGTCCTCTACATGAAAGTACAACGGATCTAAGCTTATTCCCACTGAAAAAAGAGTTATGATACTGAGAAGTTTTCGAGAATTAGGGTTTTCGAACCCTTTAACCTACCCCCAACCTAAGACCGGTTATGGTTTAACTTATTTGAAACCCACGACTCCAAGAACCAGTCTAACCTACACCCTCCTTGGAACCACCATGACTGGAGCGGTTTTAGGGTGGCGTTGCTGTGGTCGAATGGCTGCTGCAACATGGTCGAATAGCCATGGGTCGAATGGCCTTTGACCGCCGACTGAACCACATGGCGAATGGAACCAGACCCATTCGAGCCTAGAGGGAGAATGAACCTCATTCGACTGAACACAAACACTCATTCGAAACTTCTCAGTCGCCACCTTCATTCGGTCGGGAACCCTTCATTCGTGAGTTGTCATTCGCCCAACAGCCTCCCATTCGCCACCATCTATTCTCTGGTCAACCGTGGTTCTCATTTGGCCACCAATTCATTTGCATCTCTTCTTTTGCAGACCCACACCATTCTGGGAGCCACATTTGTTGTATTATGGAGCTGACACAAACCACGCAAAGGACCATCCACCATTTTAGTCAGTTACTTGATAAGCCCACAATAGCCTAACAGATCTGAGTCGGCCTAGTCATTTGACTAGGCCCAACATACCCTTTGTCACACCCCGAGCCGGCGGGGTTGGATCGGGTTTCCCCGACGGGCGGAAGGTTCCCGGGGCGCGATATCGGGAGTGATAATCGGAGTGATCAGATTGTTTACATTGCACATGATGTAAATGAGAAATGCTAAATATAATAGAATTACAAAGTTAAATTACAGCAGTATCGTTTATAATTTAACAATGTAAATCTATTGTAAACATCAATAAATGACTATCTTGTATTTACACAAGATATGCAAAATAATTTGTATAATGATGTCTTCAAAAGTATGCAGGTCCAAAATACTAGTCTTCTATATGATGTCCTAGTCCAAAAGAAATGACTTCCTAATTGACCTGTTCGTCACCTGAGAAGTCATGCAAATATAAAGGTCAACACATGGTTGGTGAGTTCATATAGTTTAGTATTTGAAAATGATTTGAAAATGATCTGAAAATGATTTGAAAACCTCCTTTGGTAAAGACCTTAACCTCATTAACTTCACATGTAATATCCAAATCGGTATGCTTATATATAGGGCATATGTAGGGTCGAGCTTACCGCCCGCCCAGCCACCGTCCCACCACATACTAATCCGTATATGACACTGTTGTTAATGATAATTAATCATTTTTACCCTTAACACAATCCCATAAGTTCTTCTGTTTATTGTCCCTGTCATTACAATCATTTGAAATCCATGTTGATTTCACAAGTTCATCACACAATATGATCAACCACACAATTGTATAAACAGTTATAAATGCTTAATTAAACAAGTAAATAAACATTTAATAAAATCTAAGTCCTTATGATTGGGGCCTATGGTCATACTCGAGTAGACTAGTCTGTCAATCAAGGTACTTAGTAGTTAGGAAATCTGTAAATATCCTCAAACATATGACCTACAAATCAAACGGTCTAGCTAGGACTTCTTGAAATGTAGGGTTTTTGTTTCGTCTGTTTTGGCATATGTTATCTCTGATATTTCCCAGGCTTTCCCTTGAAAATGATTTATTGATTCGCCTGATTCTGTTACAAGATGTACTTGATTCGTTGATCGTAGAATACTAGATTCATTGATCAAATGTACACTTGATTCATAGTTCAACAAACACTTGATTTGTAGAACATTGAATATTGTCTTTGCAAAGATTGTTTCGTTTGATACATTGAAATTCCACACTTGTTTCGTCAAAATGTTTGATTTGATCCCTTGAATTCACCCACTTGTTTTGTCAAAATGTTTGTTTTGATCCATTGAACTCACCCACTTGTTTTGTCAAAATGATTGATTTGATTTGTTTGAAATGTTTTGACTGGTTGAAAAGTTAAGTTTAACTTGATTATTCACTTAATAACTAAGTAAATCAGTTAAATAACCTGCATAAAATCTTCCTAGACATGGTCTAGTATAACATTCATATATATGTAAAACATATAAATTTAAAAGCATTAAAGTAAACAATTTAATTAAACAGTTTACGCATGCTTCTCAGCCCCGCGTTTTAAAACAAAAATGTTAGAAAAGGGGCAATGAACTCACCTGTGTTGCTATGTCAATGATCAAATACAAAATGCGCACTCTTGTTGTAAGCTAAGTTTCTTCAGTTCCTGAGTTATTTTATAAGAATTCGAATGTAATAAGTACGCGTAGTATTCATTGTGCCTATGGTTTGGTCTTGTTGTGTGTGCCACTAAGTGTCTTAACAATAGGTGCATCTAAGATCTAACCTATCTTAGTTACCCTTTTTTGATCCCCAATCCCATAATTTAGTTACGTAGTTGTAATAAATTACCTTTACATTTTTAGAATTTTCGGCAGAGTTTCCTTTGTTTTCTGTTTAAAATCCAGACAATGAAATTGTCTATTTTTCAACAAATTCCCAAACAATTATATCACAATAAGTATTTTAATCCAATCATTACAATTAACCTTATTCTAATTTAACTAAAGGCAAAATAATGCCAATTATAATTCATATTTAAAATTTTAATAAGACTTTAGAAAATTATAAACTTTACATAATTAGTCCACAACCTTTAGCTTTTGTTAACCACATCATCATTTAGATTTAAATAAACTTTGAATATATTGTAGGCTTAATTAGGTCTCATCGGACCTACTTAGACCCATTTGATTATCCTTGATCGTCCATTGATCGTTTTTCTAGTTCATGAATGATCCCATGTAAAAATGACACACTAAGTTTAAGGGTATTCATATCATAAGTTTGTACAACTTGCATGTTCTTTAACATTTCCATGCACACACATAAATTTAGTAACCCATGCATGCATTTTTAAGTTCATTTCTCACGTGAACTTAAATTGTCGGCCAACCACCCGTTTGTTAAGTCGTTAACCTTAGTCTTGATCATCCCTAGCCATCGTTAGCCTAATTAAACCACATTTAAGTTTGGCAACTCATCTTGGGCAGCGAACCTTTCTAAGAGAATTCATAAGGTTCGACTAAGGGGGCAACATGTAGGGTTCGCGATACTTAAAGTTCGGCTAAGTAGGGTTCGTCCTAACAGAAAGGTTCGTTAATCCATGGTTCGTGAGTTGCATGGCCTTGCATGGTTCGGCCAGAAGGTTCGTGTGCCCTAGGTTCATGCTGTTAGGGTTCGCTACATGCTACAGCTTCGGCCGAGACTGGTTCGTGTGATCTAAGGTTCGGCCAGTCAACATTGCAGGGTTCGTGACTGATGGCCCAGGGTTCGTTGCAGGGTAGTCAGAGATAACAGGTTCGGCACCCAGGTATCGCAGGGTTCGGCTCCCAGACCTTGCAGGGTTCGCCAAAGTGAATAAGGGTTCGGCTGTGAGACCGGGGTTCGTGAACCTGCTGTGTGGTTCGACCAGCCCTCCACCCTTCACGAACCTGCATAGTTCCTTTCTTGTTCATGGCTTCAATCTGTTACAAATCCGTCCCCAGCAATACCTATTCGAACTTTTACTTCTATCTAAGTGTTTTAAGTGCTTGACATCGATTTTAATCATAAAGTCATATGAATTTGTGAAAACCCTATAAAAACCGAATTTAAAATGGTTATTTACCTTAAATTTCGTGGATGTAATTCCACAATGCTTGTACTTCTGGAATCTACACAATGAGAGGATCGTAATGGCACCAAAGTTGCTCGAATCCGCCAAGGAACCGTCACCCAAAACTTAGAGAGAAGTTATGTTCTTGAGGGGTTTTTAGAGAGAGAGAGAGAAAAACGAGTGAGAGAGAGATAAAGTGAAAATGGGTGGTGGTTGTGTCATTTAATGCCACATTGAATGGGGGAAAAATACCCGGTCGCTCGGTCTCGTTCGGTTTCGCGTAATAATTGTTTCGCGTAGTTTTCGCGACGAAACGACACGGTTATAAAATTAGAAATCTTTTAATTATTCCAGGTTGTAATTCCTAATAAATTAACTAATATCTTCTTATTTATTAAAAATTTAAAACAAAATTAACTGTTTAAATCGAAATGTACGGTCGTCGCGCGTATTCGTTCGAATCGTCACCCGTACGAACACGACGATAACTATACTTTTCAATCTTGTTTTCTAATTATAGAATATCATTCAGAACGTTAAACTTTCAGATATATTCGTACAGATCGTCACCTATACGAATAACCCGTAAATTTAGCATTCACATAACAATATTCGTATGTTTCGTTCTGTAAGACCTCACATACGCTTATACATAATAAATCCTAAACAAATAATCACATAATGGTTCTGTATTGCCAGATAATTATCCGGCTCAAGAACCATTTTTCTGAACTGTGTTTTCTGTTAAATATGTCTGAAACTGTTCTATGACAACTCACCATGATAATGATAAATGCTATGAATATGAAAATTACTGAAATGTGTGTGATTCATACCTGTTTTGCTGTTCATATACTGTAGAGATCACTGTTCCGATAACGGTTCCGGCACTGATGTTACAGTCTCCCCTTGTTAGAGAAATTTCGTCCCGAAATTTAAGAGTTGTTATCAGGTACAGCTTCCTCTTCAAACAGTTGGGGATACTTTAACTTCATGTGATCTTCGCGTTCCCAAGTGAACTCGGGTCCACGTCTTGAATTCCATCGAACCTTTACAATCGGAATACGGCTTCGTCTTAGTTGTTTAACTTTACGATCCATGATCTCTAAAGGTTCTTCAATGAAATGCAACTGTTCATCCACTTGAATTTCTTCAATCGTAATGACAAGAGACTCGTCAGCAAGGCATTTCTTTAAGTTTGAGACGTGAAACACGTCATGCACACCACTGAGTTCATCTGGTAATCTCAATCGATAGGCTACAGGACCTATACGTTCGATGATCTCGAACGGTCCCACGTATCGTGGTGCTAATTTTCCTTTCTTTCCAAAACGTACAACGCCTTTCCATGGGGACACCTTCAACATCACACGATCTCCCACTTGGAATTCCAACGGCTTGTGCCGCTTGTCGGCGTAGCTCTTTTGTCTGCTCCTTGTTGCTTGTAGTCTTCTTTGAATTTGAGCTATTTTGTCAGTGGTTTCTTGAATTAGTTCTGGCCCCGTTATTCGGTTATCTCCAATTTCAGTCCAACAGATCGGTGATCGGCATTTCCGGCCATAAAGAGCCTCGAATGGCGCACATCCGATACTGCTGTGGTAACTGTTATTGTAGGAGAACTCAATCAGTGGTAAATGGGAGTCCCAATTCCCACCGAAATCCAATACACAGGTTCTTAACATATCCTCTAGGGTTTGGATAGTACGTTCGCTTTGACCATCCGTTTGTGGGTGGTAAGCTGTACTCAGATTTAACTGTGTCCCTAGAGATTTCTGCAACGATTGCCAGAACCTTGATGTGAATCTGCTGTCTCGATCAGAAATAATAGATAATGGCACACCGTGGCGTACCACTATCTCATTGATGTATAATCTTGCCAGTTTATCCATGGTGAAGCTCTCACGCATGGGCAAGAAATGAGCAGATTTGGTTAAACGATCAATGATCACCCATATTGTATCATGACCGCTGGAAGTGCGGGGTAGCTTGGTAATGAAATCCATAGCTATTTGTTCCCATTTCCAGAGCGGAATCTCAGGCTGTTCCAATAGACCAGACGGTCTCTGGTGTTCCGCCTTTACTTTCGCACACGTAAGACACTGTCCGACATACTCGGCTATGTCTTTCTTCATTCCCGGCCACCAATAAAATCCACGCAAGTCTTGGTACATTTTATCAGCGCCTGGATGAACAGAGTATTTAGTCTTGTGTGCTTCATCGAGGATAAGTTTCCTCAATTCATCTACCGCAGGGATCCATATACGTTCCTTGTAGTAGATCATACCATCAGGCTTCGTGTCAAACTGTTTCTCTGCTCCGCAATCAAGTTCCCTCTTCAGATTACCTCGGTCAAGTGCTTCTTGTTGTGCTTGAATGATCTTGTCACTTAAACTGGTCTGCACGGTTATCCCCATTGCTCTAACACGTAGGGGTTTGACCCGTTCCTTCCGGCTCAAGGCATCAGCTACAACGTTCGCCTTTCCCGGATGGTATTTGATCACACAATCATAATCATTCAGAAGTTCAACCCAACGGCGCTGTCGCATGTTGAGCTCCTTCTGATCAAAGATGTGCTGCAGACTTTTGTGATCAGTGAATATGGTACACCTGGTGCCATATAAGTAATGTCTCCAAATCTTCAGTGCGAAGATTACAGCTCCCAGTTCAAGATCATGAGTAGTGTAATTCTTCTCATGAATCTTTAACTGTCTTGATGCATAGGCTATGACTTTGTCCCGTTGCATTAACACACAACCGAGTCCCTGATGGGAAGCATCGCAGTACACAACAAAGTCATCACAGCCCTCTGGGAGAGATAGAATTGGAGCATCACATAATTTCTGTTTCAATGTTTGAAAAGCATCTTCCTGTTTCTGCTCCCAGACAAACGGTTCACTTTTCTGGGTTAGCTTAGTGAGAGGCAAAGCTATCTTAGAAAAGTTTGAGATAAACCTTCTGTAATAACCCGCCAATCCCAGAAAAGACCGTATCTCCGTTGGTGTCTTTGGAGTGTCCCAATTCTTTATCGCTTCAATCTTGGCAGGGTCTACATGAATTCCCTCGCTGTTGACCACATGACCCAAAAATTGAACTTCTCTTAGCCAAAACTCACATTTGGAGAATTTGGCATAGAGTTTCTCTTCTTTCAACAGCTCCAAGATCTTTCTAAGGTGTTGCTCATGTTCTGTTTTGGTCTTGGAATAAATCAGTATGTCATCAATGAAAACAATGACAAACTGATCCAAGTACGGCTTGCACACTCGGTTCATGAGGTCCATGAAAACCGCTGGTGCATTTGTCAATCCGAAGGGCATCACCATAAATTCGTAATGCCCGTATCTGGTTCGGAAAGCCGTCTTCGGTATGTCTTCATCTTGAACTCTCAACTGATGATATCCAGACCGCAAGTCAATCTTAGAGAAGTATTGAGCTCCTTGCAGTTGGTCAAACAAATCATCAATCCTTGGTAATGGATACCGATTCTTGATGGTTAGTTTGTTCAGTTCACGGTAATCTATACACATTCTGAATGATCCGTCTTTCTTCTTCACGAACAAGACCGGAGCTCCCCAAGGTGAGTAGCTCGGTCTGATGAAACCCTTGTCAAGTAACTCCTGTAACTGATTAGACAATTCCTGCATCTCTGAAGGTGCTAACCTGTAAGGAGATTTAGCAACAGGAGTTGCTCCAGGAATTAAGTCAATACGAAATTCTACCGGTCGCGCAGGTGGCAAACCTGGTAGGTCTTCGGGGAATACTTCAGGATATTCTTTCACTACTGGTACATCTTGAATCTTCCTCTTGTCTTTCTCCTTTTCCAACACATGAGCCAGGAACGCTATGCACTGCTTCTGTAGACACTTACGCGCCTTTATGCAAGAAATGATTTTGACACTTTGCTTTGCTTGATCCCCTTTAACTTCCAATACACGATTACTCGGCAATGGAATTCGAAGCAGCTTCTTAGAACAGATGACTTCCACTCGGTTAAATGAGAGCCAATCCATTCCAACAATGATGTCAAAACTACCCAGCTCCATCGGTATCAAATCGATGGTAAATGTAAAATCATTTAGTGTCAATGAGCAGTTCCTATAAACTGTACTAACTGTGATCTGTTTCCCGTTAGCTACTTCTATAATGTAAGGGGAGTCTAACTGTTCCTCTATGGACTCTAGTTGACATGCAAAGTCGGTAGAGATAAAACTCTGATCCGCACCAGTATCAAATAAGACAGATGCATAAAAGTCATGTAAGAGAAACGTACCAGTGACCACATTTGGGTCCTGGCGTGCAGCTGGTGCTCCAATAGCAAAGGCTCGTCCACGAGGTGCTTGAACTGCTGGTTGAGCCTTCTTCGGGCAGTTCTTCGCAAAGTGGCCTTGTTCGCCACAGTTATAGCATCCACCATGGTTCTGATTAGCTGGTGGAGGAAGAGCCAAAGCAGCATTGTTGACTGCTTGATTAGGAGTCATCCTACAGTGTTGGACCCAATGGCCCTTTCTTCCGCATCCCGTACAATGCTTACAGGGAGTGTCAGCAGTGTGGTGATACTGACACTTGGCACACAAAGGAAACGTGCCAGTGTAGGGTTTGCGGTTGGGGTTTTGTGGTGCTGCTGCTATTTGTTGTAGAGGTGTGGCCACCGCGTAGTTCTTAATGGTCTTCTGTTTCTTCTTCTGATGGTGGTGGGGTTTCTTAGAAGACTCAGACTTGTCCTTGTTGGGTTCAGCCTCCTTCTTTAAAGTTCCAGAGGCTACCATAAGATCAGTGAGTTTCCCAGACAGTCTCACTGCAGATTCAACAGTAGTAGGGTTGGCTGAAACAACCATACCCTGAATGCAGGCAGGAAGTCCACCTACATAACGGTCTATCCTTTTCTCCAAAGTTGGTACCATGTCAGGTACCAAAGCAACCAACTCGTGGTAACGAGTTGTGTACCCCATGTGATCAGCCCCCTTCATCACATGGTTAGATAATTCGACCTCCAATTTCTGCAGCTCGTTCTTGGGACAGAACTCTGTTCGCAGCAGTGTCTTGAAATCTTCCCATGGCATGGCCATGGCTTCTTCCCTTCCTCGAGCATTAATCTGACCGTTCCACCAGGTCAGAGCCCGTTTGTTGAATGTTCCCGCTGAGTAGCGGACCTTGTGATGTTCGGGGCAGCTGCAAAGGTCCAATGTTGCCTCAATCTTCTCAATCCATTGGATTAATCCAACGGCGCCTTCAGACCCACTGAAACTGGGTGGCTTACATCCTACAAAGGACTTGTAGGAATAGTGAGATGAATCTCCAGTATTTCCACTGGCTTCTCCTGATGTGTTGCCAGTATTGAGAATCTCATTACGAAGACGAAGGAACATCTCCGGTATAGCTTCTTTCATCTGATTTGTCATCTGGCTACTCAGTAATGTCACCAGAGCGATAGTAGCAGGATCCATGGTCGGTACTGTGCCCGAACCAGATGCTTGAGTAATCAATGGAGGAGGGGGAGGAGGAGGTGGAGGAGGTGGTGGTGGTGAATCATTTGGTGACGGTGTGGAGGAGTGTGGAGCCAAGTCTTGTGGTGGTAGCTGTATCAAAGGAGGTTGTCTTCGTGGAGGCATTCTGATCATAACCAATAAAGTTATCGGTTAGTGCAATGATCAAATACAGAAGACAATATGCAAATAAGTCTTAAGTCCTATTTTCTCTACATGTAGGGTCCCTAGGTTATAGTCTAAGCCAAACCATTTAAATAAGTGACCTATATTTCTCTATAACCATGGCTCTGATACCAATCTGTCACACCCCGAGCCGGCGGGGTTGGATCGGGTTTCCCCGACGGGCGGAAGGTTCCCGGGGCGCGATATCGGGAGTGATAATCGGAGTGATCAGATTGTTTACATTGCACATGATGTAAATGAGAAATGCTAAATATAATAGAATTACAAAGTTAAATTACAGCAGTATCGTTTATAATTTAACAATGTAAATCTATTGTAAACATCAATAAATGACTATCTTGTATTTACACAAGATATGCAAAATAATTTGTATAATGATGTCTTCAAAAGTATGCAGGTCCAAAATACTAGTCTTCTATATGATGTCCTAGTCCAAAAGAAATGACTTCCTAATTGACCTGTTCGTCACCTGAGAAGTCATGCAAATATAAAGGTCAACACATGGTTGGTGAGTTCATATAGTTTAGTATTTGAAAATGATTTGAAAATGATCTGAAAATGATTTGAAAACCTCCTTTGGTAAAGACCTTAACCTCATTAACTTCACATGTAATATCCAAATCGGTATGCTTATATATAGGGCATATGTAGGGTCGAGCTTACCGCCCGCCCAGCCACCGTCCCACCACATACTAATCCGTATATGACACTGTTGTTAATGATAATTAAGCATTTTTACCCTTAACACAATCCCATAAGTTCTTCTGTTTATTGTCCCTGTCATTACAATCATTTGAAATCCATGTTGATTTCACAAGTTCATCACACAATATGATCAACCACACAATTGTATAAACAGTTATAAATGCTTAATTAAACAAGTAAATAAACATTTAATAAAATCTAAGTCCTTATGATTGGGGCCTATGGTCATACTCGAGTAGACTAGTCTGTCAATCAAGGTACTTAGTAGTTAGGAAATCTGTAAATATCCTCAAACATATGACCTACAAATCAAACGGTCTAGCTAGGACTTCTTGAAATGTAGGGTTTTTGTTTCGTCTGTTTTGGCATATGTTATCTCTGATATTTCCCAGGCTTTCCCTTGAAAATGATTTATTGATTCGCCTGATTCTGTTACAAGATGTACTTGATTCGTTGATCGTAGAATACTAGATTCATTGATCAAATGTACACTTGATTCATAGTTCAACAAACACTTGATTTGTAGAACATTGAATATTGTCTTTGCAAAGATTGTTTCGTTTGATACATTGAAATTCCACACTTGTTTCGTCAAAATGTTTGATTTGATCCCTTGAATTCACCCACTTGTTTTGTCAAAATGTTTGTTTTGATCCATTGAACTCACCCACTTGTTTTGTCAAAATGATTGATTTGATTTGTTTGAAATGTTTTGACTGGTTGAAAAGTTAAGTTTAACTTGATTATTCACTTAATAACTAAGTAAATCAGTTAAATAACCTGCATAAAATCTTCCTAGACATGGTCTAGTATAACATTCATATATATGTAAAACATATAAATTTAAAAGCATTAAAGTAAACAATTTAATTAAACAGTTTACGCATGCTTCTCAGCCCCGCGTTTTAAAACAAAAATGTTAGAAAAGGGGCAATGAACTCACCTGTGTTGCTATGTCAATGATCAAATACAAAATGCGCACTCTTGTTGTAAGCTAAGTTTCTTCAGTTCCTGAGTTATTTTATAAGAATTCGAATGTAATAAGTACGCGTAGTATTCATTGTGCCTATGGTTTGGTCTTGTTGTGTGTGCCACTAAGTGTCTTAACAATAGGTGCATCTAAGATCTAACCTATCTTAGTTACCCTTTTTTGATCCCCAATCCCATAATTTAGTTACGTAGTTGTAATAAATTACCTTTACATTTTTAGAATTTTCGGCAGAGTTTCCTTTGTTTTCTGTTTAAAATCCAGACAATGAAATTGTCTATTTTTCAACAAATTCCCAAACAATTATATCACAATAAGTATTTTAATCCAATCATTACAATTAACCTTATTCTAATTTAACTAAAGGCAAAATAATGCCAATTATAATTCATATTTAAAATTTTAATAAGACTTTAGAAAATTATAAACTTTACATAATTAGTCCACAACCTTTAGCTTTTGTTAACCACATCATCATTTAGATTTAAATAAACTTTGAATATATTGTAGGCTTAATTAGGTCTCATCGGACCTACTTAGACCCATTTGATTATCCTTGATCGTCCATTGATCGTTTTTCTAGTTCATGAATGATCCCATGTAAAAATGACACACTAAGTTTAAGGGTATTCATATCATAAGTTTGTACAACTTGCATGTTCTTTAACATTTCCATGCACACACATAAATTTAGTAACCCATGCATGCATTTTTAAGTTCATTTCTCACGTGAACTTAAATTGTCGGCCAACCACCCGTTTGTTAAGTCGTTAACCTTAGTCTTGATCATCCCTAGCCATCGTTAGCCTAATTAAACCACATTTAAGTTTGGCAACTCATCTTGGGCAGCGAACCTTTCTAAGAGAATTCATAAGGTTCGACTAAGGGGGCAACATGTAGGGTTCGCGATACTTAAAGTTCGGCTAAGTAGGGTTCGTCCTAACAGAAAGGTTCGTTAATCCATGGTTCGTGAGTTGCATGGCCTTGCATGGTTCGGCCAGAAGGTTCGTGTGCCCTAGGTTCATGCTGTTAGGGTTCGCTACATGCTACAGCTTCGGCCGAGACTGGTTCGTGTGATCTAAGGTTCGGCCAGTCAACATTGCAGGGTTCGTGACTGATGGCCCAGGGTTCGTTGCAGGGTAGTCAGAGATAACAGGTTCGGCACCCAGGTATCGCAGGGTTCGGCTCCCAGACCTTGCAGGGTTCGCCAAAGTGAATAAGGGTTCGGCTGTGAGACCGGGGTTCGTGAACCTGCTGTGTGGTTCGACCAGCCCTCCACCCTTCACGAACCTGCATAGTTCCTTTCTTGTTCATGGCTTCAATCTGTTACAAATCCGTCCCCAGCAATACCTATTCGAACTTTTACTTCTATCTAAGTGTTTTAAGTGCTTGACATCGATTTTAATCATAAAGTCATATGAATTTGTGAAAACCCTATAAAAACCGAATTTAAAATGGTTATTTACCTTAAATTTCGTGGATGTAATTCCACAATGCTTGTACTTCTGGAATCTACACAATGAGAGGATCGTAATGGCACCAAAGTTGCTCGAATCCGCCAAGGAACCGTCACCCAAAACTTAGAGAGAAGTTATGTTCTTGAGGGGTTTTTAGAGAGAGAGAGAGAAAAACGAGTGAGAGAGAGATAAAGTGAAAATGGGTGGTGGTTGTGTCATTTAATGCCACATTGAATGGGGGAAAAATACCCGGTCGCTCGGTCTCGTTCGGTTTCGCGTAATAATTGTTTCGCGTAGTTTTCGCGACGAAACGACACGGTTATAAAATTAGAAATCTTTTAATTATTCCAGGTTGTAATTCCTAATAAATTAACTAATATCTTCTTATTTATTAAAAATTTAAAACAAAATTAACTGTTTAAATCGAAATGTACGGTCGTCGCGCGTATTCGTTCGAATCGTCACCCGTACGAACACGACGATAACTATACTTTTCAATCTTGTTTTCTAATTATAGAATATCATTCAGAACGTTAAACTTTCAGATATATTCGTACAGATCGTCACCTATACGAATAACCCGTAAATTTAGCATTCACATAACAATATTCGTATGTTTCGTTCTGTAAGACCTCACATACGCTTATACATAATAAATCCTAAACAAATAATCACATAATGGTTCTGTATTGCCAGATAATTATCCGGCTCAAGAACCATTTTTCTGAACTGTGTTTTCTGTTAAATATGTCTGAAACTGTTCTATGACAACTCACCATGATAATGATAAATGCTATGAATATGAAAATTACTGAAATGTGTGTGATTCATACCTGTTTTGCTGTTCATATACTGTAGAGATCACTGTTCCGATAACGGTTCCGGCACTGATGTTACACCCTTGACTCTCGAAACTCTTTCATCCCAGCTATTGGCCCAAGGCCACCCTTGTTACGGCCAACAGAATTATAGCCCATCATTTGGGCCAAGAAAACAAGCCAGTAGCATACCTAGGCCCAACAGCGTCTCAATTGGGTTAGCCCAACAGTTGGGTCCATTGCACACTTTTCGGCCCACTGACATCAGCCCAGGACGACTATTCAGGCCCAAATAACTCCTTGATCCATTTATGTAGCCATACCCATTGAAGTGTTCAACTCTACTAGTTTAGTCCAATTGTTAGGTCCAAGATAGCATGATTCGGCCCACTTAACTCAAATGTAAACCAAAAACATAAAATTGTTCAAAGAATAACATGCATGGGTGTTGACAGATTACAAGAAAGTAATGATGAGTTTGGGGGTTAATACACTAACAAAACCTAAGCATTTAAGTTATACTCATAGATTCATGGTTATGTACTAAATATGCATTAAACTCTTTTCGACATAACAAGGACAACAAATGGTGTAATAAACTTTAAATCTAAGTTAAACACTTAGACTGGTTTATAAAGTTTCTAGCAATGCAAGTAACTAAGTTATAATGAAAAGGTTTTGGGACTTCAAGAATAAGCTAAGGAAGGTGAAGCATAAGGTCAAAAACGCTAATTACTAAGCTTAACTTAAATTAGTTAAGTGTTAGAATAATCTACAACAATTGAGCCAGGGCCGAATCACGACCGAGACTTACGTGTATTAGCCAACCTTAGGGCTAACACGTACGCACACACAAATTAATTATTACACATACTTACAAATTTCAAACTACATGAAATCAACACAGGCTCGTGAAAACAAACTCAAGTACAATCAAGAGCGCGTGTATTCTTTCGTTTAAGCTAAGTCAACTCAACAACTACAAGGTGAGTTCATATGCCCCTTTTCTTTAATCTTTACTGATTTTAAACTCACGGGGCTGAGAAACATGCTTTACTTTTATTCATTTAAAAGTTTTGCTTACATATTGTTACTACTTTGATTATTTGATATTAAATTGCATATTATCATAAATCATTGTATGCATACTTGTTTGAATTCAAGAATACAGGAAAGATAAGATGACGATGATATTTTAATATCATAACTCATCGATACAATAGAATAACTTAGTAGTAAGTTAACTCTTACAACACTTAGTTATTCTTACAAGATAAGACATTGTAACAACTACAAGGAAACGTGATGACATGATTACAAGAGCAAGACACAAGAATGATATAAAGATAATATATCTTTACTACATCATTCAATACAAGAGTTAAATAAGTGTAATAAGACTAGATCTTATAATACTTAACCTTACAAATCAACACATATTACAAGAAGAACAGGGAATATGGAATGTTAATCATGATAACATAATTTCATGATAACAACATCATTCACTCAATTAATTAACATAACCTAATAAGACTAGTTCTTATTTAACTTTGTTAATATCACGGAGAACATATGACAATGAGACCAAGAGTACAAGTGAATACAATTACAATTAATTACATTTGACCTGTTTGCATTATATCACTTCAATCATGTGCCAAATTGTTCAAGTTGATCATGTAAGCCCCTTTAATTCGCTGACCAGTTAGTTTGACGTGACTAAACCGACGATAGCATAGTGGTACCATAGGTTTGACAAACCTCTAGCTTGTAGGGCTAGTATGTTGATCGTATTGATTCATTGGCCGGTAACGTATGACCGGTGACAGGGCGACCTCAAGTCAGGTTCTGGTAAGCGACACATGGTGATATTAATCTACAGTGATAAGTAATTAATCCAGCGAAAACCCTATTGACTAGTAGGTTGAGAAGGTGATCTGCTCTCATGTTACACTACTAGTAATAGATTTCGTTGAGGACAATAGGCATACATAGTGGTAGAGATAAATCGGATGCATTGAAATCTGATTACGTGAGGATTTCAATGGATTCCTTTTAGGCTCTATGCACTATGATTCAAGGACAAGATGCAAGGGGTTAACTCACACTCTTTATATTTAATAGAGTATCATCAGTTAACCCACCTCAAGTATAGAATAATACAAGGATCAGATTTAAATAATCTAAATTCCTTAACTCATCGAGGGCCTATCAATACTTCGGTTTGATAACTAAACCCTTCTTACTATATTATTATTCTATATATGATTACACAGCGGACAATTCGGATATTTGGGAAATGGATATCTTTAGTTGTATCGCAAGTGGTGTGGAAACTTGGTTGAGTATGTGGTGGGATAGCGTCTGGGCTTGACCCTTTCATGATTCCCTATATATAAGCATACTTAGTCAGGTGATATACTACTTGTACATATAACTAAAGAGAGGCCATTGGGTGGAACAGGTGAACAAGTATACAAGCAACAAATATAACATTGTGAATGTGTGCATGATCGGTTCAATGGTTTTCAATTTACTTACTTATGAACTCACCAACCTAGTGTTGACTTTGTTTAAATACATGTTTTCTCAGGTGACGAACAGGTGTAGATACTTATATGCAAGTGATAAGCTAGTGGACTCATAGAAGACCTAGCTTACTTTTGATTGCATACTTTTGATATGACAAAACAGTGAATCACTTTCGTATATCTTGTATTGTTCAAGATATAAACTCATTGATTCTTTTTGATTAGATTTACTTAGTTAAATTATGATGTACAATGTAATTTAACTTTGTAATTCTATTTCATGTCATGATTAGCATTTCTCATTTATATCTCATGTGCTATGTAAACAATCTGATTATTTGATTATCACTCAAAGATATCGCGCCCCGGGAACCTTCCGCCCGACGGGAAAACACGATTCGTTCCCGCCGGCCCGGGGTGTGACAACCTGGTCATAAAGGTGATAACTATAACATTCCTTCAATTTGTAATAAACATTTATAATTAATAAAGAATTATGACGTCACTGGTAAATTTTATCTTTGAGTTTTACACAAACACATATGTGTGTGTATATAATAATAATAATAATAATAATAATAATAATAATAATAATAATAATAATAATAATAATAATAATAATAATAATAATAATAATCAAATTAAACATATCTTAAGATATATATATTTGCATATTTTTAAGTATGGATGTTTAATTATAATTTTATAAAATAAAGAAATAAAAGCAAAACTTATTTTTATTTTAAAGTATTGATTATAAGATAAGTTGATCATAAATTCTTAAAGAATTTAGAAAATGTCTTGTAAATAAATAAGTTAAACAAATAATTTAGTTTTGATTATATAATTTTAAATAAAAGTCACAAAACAATTTGAAATAATAAATAAAAAATATATAAATTACAAATACGTTAATTATATTAATTTTATAAACTTTAAATAAATTTATAACAATTAAAATGGCAAAATACAAATTCAAGGACTGTTTCTGCCAAATCTTAAAACTGACATTAAAGAAAAAGCAAGGAGGGACCATAACTGCCAAATCCCTATTCTTGTTCTCCTCTCTACCCGCCTCTCCCCCTGGTTAGCCCATACCCGGTTCCAACCCATTCGTGACCCATTTCGACAATCGGTTGATTCCAGCCATTATACAGCTAATCAAATCGTGATTTAGGCAAGTATCTCGACGAGTAATCGTTGGCAATTAGCAATTAAGGTTAATTACATCTAATTAACGCGTAAATCCATTCCAAAGCTATGTACAACGACCGCAATTCAAATTTAATGAAACCAGGCATAAAAACTAAATCAAACGCACACAATAGAGCCTTTTGAACTCGAATAAATTGTCTGTGCACACCTAATCAACTCACAACTTGAATTAATCACGAAGCAAAGCCTACAAGCTCTCGGTGTTTGTCGATTCGTGTTCTAGACCGAAATCCAAGGTAGGTGTTTCTTATACCATCCGACGTGTTTTACGACCTAGAATCAAAGCCCCATAATTCAGATTTTAATCGGGAACCCACTCAATCGAATTGGTATGAAAAAGGAAATAGGGCTCGAATGCTATAAACTGAATTGGGGGTTCGGGATTCGGGTTATGTTAAAAGAAATATTGATCGGTTCTAATTCGCGAGCAGTGATCTAGATCAACCTGTAAGGGTGTGGTTTTGGGTGTGTAGAGGTCGTGGGTTCTAGACTTACTTGGGGCAATTTTGGACCATTTTTAAGCATTTTAATCATAACTTTTTATTTGTAACTTATTTTAAAATTCTGTTTTAACATAATATTTTTTTTATAAAGTACTGTCACTTTTAATAAAAAATATAAATATCATTCTAATATTATAAATGAATATATATATATATATATTATTAATAACTATATTTAAGTAGATTAAATACTTCAAATTTATTTAATAAATTTTATGCACAATTTTATACATTTTATAAAATAAATATTTTCATTATATATATATATATATATATATATATATATATATATATATATATAATGCTTAGTCATGATATATGAATTTATATTTAAGAACTTATGTTATACAAACGTTTTGATAAATAAAAATTTTTAAATTTAATAAAAACCTTCTTATGCATTTTATAAACATATGTGTGTTCATGTTTCATAATATACAAACAAAGTTTAAAACACTTTATTTAAAGTTTTATATATTATAATCTCATATTTTTCTTAAGATAAAAAAATATGTTACATATACAATAATTTTTAGGAATAATTGATAACTAAGATGTTAGATCTTTATAAAAACATTCTTACATTTTTTATAAAATATAATTGGTATTTAAGCATCTTAGTAATACTAAACATAGGTCAAACATCATTTGTTAACATTAGTTAATCTGTTTTACTTGCTAGTTCATTTTGAGTATGTTCATTGTGTTTTGAGTTCACATAAAATATTATTTATAACATTTTTATAAACATTTTGGTGTGAGTGTTCAAACCTACGAAACTCACCAACTATTCATAGCTGACACTTGATTTTAAATATATTTCAAGTGGGAATGCAAATTAGCCTAAGCATTGAGCTTGGATTTAGTTTTAGTTTGATCTATGTTTAATGTATTGAACATTGAATTGATGTAATTGTTAGATTTGAATGTTTTGACTATGTATTAAATACTGGAATTTAATGTTTGAATTGAATGTGATGTTTTATTTAGTATTTACAACTTTATACCATGTGCTATGAACAATCTACACTTTGTGACGTCCCGATGTTTCCGCAATTGGTCGGGATGTTACAATAACAAACGCATCATTGAAGATTATTTTAGTGAAAATCCAACCTACAACTACAAGCAATTTAAACCTCGTTTTTGAGTGAGCCGCAATTCGTTTCTTCAAATAGTAAGCGATATAGAAGAAAGTTTTCCATCCGTAGTGTTAATTTTCTAGCCAAAAGATTATTTTAGTTAAAAATAGTGGTTTCCCCTTTTGTTTCAAACAATTAACATATATTCTAGGTCTAATAAATTGTCGCCCCTTTTTCATAACACTCAAGCTCAGCCACTAACACTTATGTAATGCCTATGTTGAGTGATACGGGCTCGATAAGTACACGTAGACTTAATAATAAAGATATGAGTGTCTTCATCTTGATATTTCCTTGAAAAGAACATGCCAGTGTTGTCTTTATTCCACCATTGAAGTTTGTAAACACACCCACTCCACCATTAGCACAAGATTCCTTACAACACGCTACCAGCCTGCCATAAAGTTGTGTTCTTTTTTATTCAAATAATTTTAAGGGGCCCTAATCTTTATACCAACCACGGGATCACCTATGTGCTTGTACCTTAATGTCCCCGAAGTTTAGAACAGTTGTGGTTTAAAATCCGTATAAACATGTCCTTTTTCTTAGAACCAAACTCACACACCTTAAAACGTTGTACCGTAGCCTCTTAATGATCATTATTAATATATTATACTTTTTAATAATTAAGATACTATATTAAAAGGTAGTCCCTTAACCATTTAGGCTTAAGGTTATCTTTTAACTGTTAAAAGACTATAAACCATTAAGAGATGTCCTTTTAATGATCATTAATACGCTACCAAACAACGCCTGAATCTACAACATTTTCCCCCTTTTTGAAAAAAACGTAGCATATTGATATCGTTAGGTTAGAAGGCCTTTTGATTATATGGCAAAATTACTTATAACCATTAAATAAACCATGAAGATTTAAGAGGAGGTTTAAAAGGTATGTAAGCTTATGATCATAAAATAAAATAAGCAATGTTGTCATATGACTTGACAATTTTGATTTTTATAATTTCTCAGAGTATTAGGGGATCTTAAATTTTAAATAAAAAGAGTATGAAGCAAAAAGTTTAACCTAAAATTAGCACAAAGAAAAACACAAATTTACAAGCTATTAAATTCGGTTGTTTATAAATAAATGTTAAATAACTGCAAGTGAATATTAATGTTTCAAAATTCACCGGATTCTGCCTATGGACTTAAACGATGAAGGTTTAGCTTTCATGTTCTACGCACCAAGGCTAATATATGAAATGATTTGATCAATTTTTGCTGTTAAGAACATGATTTTTTTATTTTTTTTCTATGACCATAAGCAATGACTTGACCATTATTTCTGTACAGCATGTAAGCTAAGGTCTCTGAGTTAAAATTTTGATTTGATCTCTTGTTTTTGTTGATTACTCGATCGGATATGGATATGATTGTAAACGAACTGAATGAAGGCAAACCAACCCTTCTTCGTGTTCTTTGTTTCACATTTAACTTGTTCACAACACTTCTTGAATGAAAAATCTTGTTCATGTTCGTTTATTAAGGAATTGAACTTGTGCGCGAACAGTTCACGAACATAAACGAACATGTATTATTTAAAAAATAAAAATTAGCATTCTCAATCTCAAATATTAGGCATAATCATCTTAAAGTTAAAATATAATATAAATAACAAATAATAAATTTCTTAAAACAAATTAAAAGATAGAAATAATAATTGTAATTGAAATTACTTTAAAACTATTGTTTCAAAGATATGAGTTTCAAATTATTGTGTTTTTAACAAGATACAAAATCCAAATGACTATATTTTTTTTATTTAACTATTAGGGTATTAAACTAAAAGTATAAAGCTTAAGAAGATAAAACATAGTAGTCAACAAATATGTTGGTGAGTTCATAGTTTTACATAAAAGAAAATCTTACAATTAGTAAAAGGGTTCAAGTTAATTAGTCTACTGTATGAGCATGAGATTCCACTTTGTCACATATACTCTTTCGAACTGACTAAGGTCGTATGTATATAGGGCATACGTAAGGTACTAGACCCAGCCGCTGGCGTGCAACGCCTTCCGTGATTCACAATGGTATACCTAACAAGGGTTTCAATGTATCTACTTATATACTACACCCATTTCCTTGAACATCGTTTTATCTCAGAATCCTTTGTTCCATTGCGATTAGAGGTGTTTCCTTCAAGGGTGTCTGTCTATTCTATCACGCACATTATCATTTACCAAGCCTAACGTTGAGCTGCCCTTATTAATTAGGTCACACAGACCAAATCCCAGTGACGATGAAGTTGTTCTATTCGTGTAACGTACCGACCTCGGCGCCAGAAGTATGTCAAACTAATATTACTATCTACGTTACCATCGGTTGACCACTGTCAACGAATGGTAAATGATTGATGAAAGGTCTTACTGATGTGTATGTAATGATGAAGTTCACATGCCTCTGGGAATAAGCAAAACATACACTCTCTTATTGGTTAAATGTATAAAGTTGTTATTCATAATACCTTCAAAGAAATTCAAGAAAAATCGCATACAAAATCATATCTTATTTGTACTTTAAATAAATATTTTCATGCTCTCAGCCCCAAAAAGGTTTTAGAAAAGTTTTTCATAAACGAGGATATAAACTCACCTATTGTTTAATGCTTTGTTGATGTCGTTTCACCCGCTCAAATGTACCCATCCTCATTCGCTCTTCTGTCCTTTCGTAAGAGATTCACTCGTGCGAGTGCCTCCGATGAATGGCACGATTTATTCCTACGAATGGCTTCTTCATCCGTACGAATGGGTCGTTTTCAACAAAAAAAATGGGTTTTGTTGATTTTTGGTACATTGGTGATGTTTCTTATTTTCGAAGCTTCTAAGGATGATAGGGAAGCTGTTGGTGCGTTTGCTTTGTCGAAATACTTACCGAGAGTCTCGGATTTTGCGAGTGAATGTGTGTTTATAGTGGAAAAGTGAGTGTTGGTGGTGGTGAAACCGTGAATGGATGGTTTTTGGCTTCGATCGGTCCTGGAAATGGGATTTCGTCGAATGAGTGTTGGTGGTGGTGTTTTTGATAAAATGGTAAAAATTTGTTTAAGTGTGGTTTATATAGTTGTTATGTCGTACGAATGTGTCATTCGTACGAATGACTTTCGGTCATATGAATGACTGAACCGACTAATGAATTTGAGTTCGTGATCCCATTCGCACGAATGAGATGGGTTCGTTCGTACGAATGGCCCTCAGATTCATAAAATTCTTTTCCCTCTTGATTTTCAAAGTTTTTAGGTTATGATTTACACCTGATGAAAATGGCTTGTTTCACATTTATTTAAATGATCCTCTACTTTAGACAAGTTGACTTAACTTGCGTATGTAGTTGCATGAATCGTCACCTAAGCAATTACATCAGCCGTTACATCTTCTGGTTGTATAATCTAGTTCTTAGGTCAGTTGGGGCGTCATTTCAGGATTATATATTCATGGATCATCACCCATTAAGGTATGCTCCTAATCTGATGGCCCTTACATGAACTTTTTGGAAGTCATTGTTCGTTTCTCGATCATTGTTTCTTGTTATAGTTCACTTTCTTGTTGTGAAAAGGTTCTGTTAAGGCATTAATTATATTCATGAATTACCTCACAAGTACCAGCTGTCACAAGTTATGGGCCAGTACGTTGGCTCTCGCCTACTTATGCCCAGCAGATAGGTGATCGGAATTTATGTCCGTTAAGTGCTTCGAGCGGTGCAACTTTTATACTAGAGTGGTAGTTGTTGTTGTAGGAGAACTCTACCAGTGGAAAGTAAGTCTCCCAACTATAATCAATCACACATGCCCTCAGCATGTCCTCTAGTTTTTGTATAGTTCGTTCGCTCTGCCCATCTGTTTGAGGGTGATATACAGCACTCATATACAATCTTGTGCCCAGTGCCTTGCGTAGTGACTTCCAGAAGTGTGCCGTGAATCGGCTATCTCGATCTAAGATTATCGAAGTTGGCACTCCGTGCCGAGTGACTATTTCCTTTAGATAGATTCGAGTCAGTTTATCTAGTTTGTCCATCTCCTTAACGGGATGGAAAAGCGCTGATTTCGTGAGTCGGTCCACAATAACCCAAATGGTATCACAACCACTCGTGGTATTGGGTAGTTCTGTGATAAAGTCCATGGAAATCTATTACCATTTCCACACTGGTATCTTGGGTTGTTGAAGTAATCCTGATGGCTTTTGATACTCGACTTTCACCTTTGAACAAGTGAGGCACTTGCTCACATAAGTCGCAATGTCGGACTACATGTTCTGCCAACGGTATGTCTTCTTGAGGTCATGGTACATTTTATCCGATCTCGGGTGTACGGAGTACCGAATCTTGTGAGCTTCATCCGTTACCACACTTCGTAGTCCCCCATATGTCAATACCCATATTCGGTTCATGAAGCAGCATATGTCGTCAGCCCTTACCTCTAGTAGTTTATCCATGCCCCTGAAGGATTATTGTGCGAGGTTCTCCACTTTCAGTGCTTCCTGTTGACTGTCACGTATCTGGTTAGGTAACACAGAATGTATGGTGAGTTGTAGTGACCATACACATCTAGTAGTCTCCTTTCTGCTCAAGGCGTCGGCCATTAGTTTGCCTTTCCTGGATGGTATTTTATTGCACAATCATAATCACTTATGAGTTCGAGCCATCTTCATTGTCTCATGTTCAGCTCTTTTTGATTGATTATGTGTTGTAGACTCTTGTGGTCGGTGAATATTGTGCATTTTGTGCCATACAGATAATGTCTCCATATCTTTAAGGCACATACCACTGCTCTTAATTCTAAATCATGGGTGGTATATTTATTTTCATGCACCTTTATCTGTCGTGATGCATACGCTCTGACTTTTTTGCGTTGCATCCATACACAACCGAGCCTTTTCTTTGAAGCATCACAATACACCACAAAGTCGTTACTACCCTCTGGTAAGGATAGGATTGGTGCACTGCAGAGTTTCTGCTTCAGTAGATTGAAAGCAATTTCTTGTTTTTCTCCTTATTCAAACTTCTTGTCCTTGTGGGTTAGGGAAGTGAGTGTTTGCGCGATCTTCGAGAATACTTCGATAAATCGCTGATAGTACCTTGCTAAGCCTAGGAATTGTCACTCCTCATTCGGAGTCTTTGGCGCTTCCCAGTTCTTGATAGCTTCTGTTTTAGCTGGGCCTACATGTATTTCTTTCTCGTTAACCACGTGTGAGGCCCCGAAACCGGGCACCTCTCAGAGGTTGGTTTCCATCATAACGCATAGCTCTTAAACTAAAAACTTTCATAATCATGCAGCGGAAATATAAACATAGTTTGATAAACAGAAATCAATAAAGTGTCTGTATCACAAACATATCGGATTGCCAAAAAACACCGGATCGTATGACTCTATGCCCGAGCTCCATGCCTTCTCCTATCATACCTTCAACCTGACATACATGCTAAATCAAGTCAGCTTACGCTGGTGAGTTCTAGTTTTCATAAAACAACATTTAACATACTTAACATACACATCATTTCATTCACATAGTCCATAACCTTAGCACATAACATCCTTACATCATCATCATCATCATACGTTCCACTGTTACCATACGAACAGTGGGCTTATGCCTGCACAAGGCTCCATACCCAGTTATAGTCGTGGTTGACTATAATACCCAGTTATAGTCGTGGTTGACTATCATACCCAGTTATAGTCGTGGTTGACTATCATACCCAGTTATAGTCGTGGTTGACTATCATACCCAGTTATAGTCGTGGTTGACTATCATACCCAGTTATAGTCGTGGTTGACTATCATACCCAGTTATAGTCGTGGTTGACTATCATACCCAGTTATAGTCGTGGTTGACTATCATACCCAGTTATAGTCGTGGTTGACTATCATACCCAGTTATAGTCGTGGTTGACTATCATACCCAGTTATAGTCGTGGTTGACTATCATACCCAGTTATAGTCGTGGTTGACTATCATACCCACCCATCACAAGAGCTGGTACATCTTTCATACTTATCCTATAACACGTATAGGACATCGTTCGTTCGTCATACATGATATACTAGCATTATATCATCTTTTATCATAATCATCATAACATTTACTGCTAACATCATAACATCATTCATAGCAGTCATCATGGCATCTTAGACATGTTATACTAGCATCGCCTCATCATACCATCATAGCATACTGTCATCATGCACAGTTCATCATAACATACTAGCATCATCATCATATCATAATATCATGTCATCATGCCTACATATCATACTTTCATCCTAGCAACCTAGGACCTTGTCATACTCCTATAACGGTTCTCATAGTTATCATCATGAAGCATGTTATCATAAAGCCATCATCATATCAAATGCTAGCATCATTTTCATGTCATGTTATTCATTATCATAATTCATTTCTCATGCATTCATCATACTTAACATACTTTCATGCATAGATCATACTAACACATACGCATGCATACATAGTCAGGGCATACCATCATTCATTCATCATCATAAGCACATAACATCATAACATAACCATAAGCATGTATGTCAGCCCAAAACAGTTAACATGAAATAGGGCGTCTAGAACTCACCTGATAGTAGACTCCTGTTAACCTTAGCCGAACTCCTTAGCTAGGGCCTTAAGGACCTATATCAGTTACATCATATCATCACATACCATCACATCACATACTTAGACTTAGAAATTATTCTAAGTCCTCATAGCCTACTAGTCCCCCTTATTGAATCCAAGTTTTCGAAATTTAGCTAAGTGTTCGAAACCCTTGAAATTCATTAAGTTCCTACATACACGAATTGCCATGTACTCGAAACATCTCTAGTTCACGAAATGCCATGTACTCGAAATTCCATGTACACGAAATGCCATGTACACGAAATTCCATGTACACGAAATAACCATTGTATTCGAAATAGCCCCTGTACTCGAAATAACATTGTACTCGAAATACATGCATGATTTCGAGTACCCTCTGTACATGATTTCGTGTACTCATCATTTCGTCCTTAAACATCTCAGAAATTCATCTAAGACCTTGGGGAGCTAGTTCTAGGTTCCTTTGGTTGTTACCAACGTATTGGAACCTCAAAGTTATGAACTTTATGCATAAAGGTGTGAGCTTTATGCAAAAGTTCACCCTTTGTTTAACCATTCTAACTTTTGCATAAAAATCCAGCTTTCTATACATGAATCACTTACTTGAAGGTAGCTGATCCTCCTGGTAAAATCCCGTGCGTTTCCTACTTCGTTTGGTCGATCAAAGTTTGATTCTTGAAATTCTTGGACTTAAACTTCGTGTACTCGAGAGGGACTGTGCTTCCAACCAAAGGTTGTCACATTTCCCAAGGCACGACTATTTATAGACAAGGTGCCCGTACTCGAACACCTGAGTACACGAAATAGGGAGTACTCGAAATATGGTGTACTCGAAATCTCCATATTTCGAGTACACGATTTCTAAGCCCCATCTTGGTTATTTTCGTCTATTTTCCCACAAGTTACTTATCCGTTACACGTACGTAGAATTCAAATAACTTGTATCTTAGAAAAATTTGGGATGTTACACCACGTGTCCAAGATATTGGACTTCTTGAGGTTTGACACATGAAAAACGTTGTGTACACTGCTCAATTCGTTTGGTAGGTTCAGTTTGTAGGCTACGTGGCCTACTCGTTTGGTGATCTCAAGAGGTCCTATATACCAAGGATTCAACTTCCCTCGTTTCCAGAACCGTATTACACCCCTCTAGGGAAAGAATTTTAAAAGAACCTTGTCTCATACTTGAAATTCCAAAGGCTTACACCTTTTGTCGGCATAGCTCTTTTGTCTGTCTTGTGCCGCTACCATTCGCTTCCGTATCTACACAATTTTCTCAGTCATCTCGTGCACAATTTATGTCACACCCCAGGCTGACAGGATGAATTGGCGTCCCGCCGGGCGGAATAGTCCTAGGGCGCGATACCTGGATGTTCAGATTGTACACACACCACATGATATAAAAGAAAACTCTATAATGGCATTCCACCATAACATGTTTTAAAGCATAAATTGCTTGTTACAACATTTATGTCTTAATACAAAAGAGTGTTCATCAAAATAGGGTCCCATAGCCACATGGTCTTCTAAAGCTACACCTCACTAAGTCCACTATCCTGAGTCTCCAACCTGCATCCTAAGCATCATAGCGGGAACATAATTATACATGTTAGTCCCCTGACAAACATATGAAAAGTAGTCAACAAATATGTCGGTGAGTTCATAGTTTTACATAAAAGAAAATCTTACAATTATTAAAGGGGTTCAAGTTAATTAGTCTACTGTATGAGCATGAGAATCCACTTTGTCACATATACTATTTCGAACTGACTAAGGTCGTATGTATATAGGGCATATGTAAGGTACTAGACCCAGCCGTTGCCTGCAACGCCTTCCGTGATTCACAATGGTATACCTAACAAGGGTTTAAATGTATCTACTTATACACTACACCATTTCCTTGAACATTGTTTTTTCTCAAAATCCTTTGTTCCATTGCGATTAGAGGTGTTTCCTTCAAGGGTGTCTGTCTATTCTATCATGCACATGATCATTTACCAAGCCTAACGTTGAGCTGCCCTTATTGATTAGGTCACACATACCAAATCCCAGTGACGATGAAGTTGTTCTGTTCACGTAACGTACCGACCTCGGCGCTAGAATTTCGTCAAACTAATATTACTATCTATGTTACCGTCGGTTGATCACTGTCAACTAATGCTAAATGATTGATGAAAGGTCTTACTGATATGTACGTAATGATGAAGTTCACATGCCTTTGTGAATATGCAAAACATTCACTCTCTTATTGGTTAAATGTATAAAGTTGTTATTCATAATACCTTCAAAGAAATTCAAGAAAAATCGCATACAAAATCATATCTTATTTGTACTTTAAATAAATATTTTCATGCTCTCAGCCCCAAAAAGGTTTTAGAAAAGTTTTTCATAAACGAGGATATAAACTCACCTATTGTTCAATGTTTTGTTCATGCCGTTGCACCCGCTCAAATGTACCCATCCTCATTCGCTCTTCTGTCCTTTCTTGCGAGATTCACTTGTACGAATGCCTCCGATTAATGGCACGATTTATTCCTACGAATGGCTTCTTCATTCGTACGAATGGGTCGTTTTGACACCTCATTCGCCGGCAAATCGTTTGAAAAATGGGTTTTGTTGTTTTTTGGTACACTGGTGATGTTTCTTTTTTCGAAGCTTCTAAGGATGATATGGAAGCTGTTCGTGCGTTTGCTTTGTCGAAATACTTACCGAGAGTCTCGGATTTTGCAAGTGAATGTGTGTTTATAGTGGAAAAAGGAGAACAATGATGTGGATGATGATGATGATTTCGGTGCGATTTGAAACCGTCAATAGATGGTTTTTGGCTTCGGTCGGCCGTGGAAATGGATTTCACCGAATGAGTGTTGGTGGTGGTGTTTTTGAAAAAATGGTAAACATTCGTTTAAGTGTGGTTTATATAGTTGTTCTGTCGTATGAATGTGTCATTCGTTTGAATGACTGAACCGACTGATGAATTTGAATTCGTTATCCCATTTGCACGAATGATATGGGTTCGTTCGTACGAATGGCCCTCAGATTCATAAAATTCTTTTCCCTCTTGATTTTCAAAGTTTTTAGGTTATGATTTACACTTGATGAAAATGGCTTGTTTCAAATTTATTTAAATGATCCTCTACTTTAGACAAGTTGACTTAACTAGCGTGTCTAGTTGCGTGAATCGCCACCCAAGCAATTACATTAGCCGTTACATCTTCTGGTTGTATAATCTAGTTCTTAGATCAGTTGGGGAATCATTTCAGGATTATATATTCATGGATCATCACCCATTAAGGTATGCTCTTAATCTGATGGCCCTTACATGATCTTTTTGGAAGTCATTGTTCGTTTCTCGATCATTGTTGCTTGTTATATTTCACTTTCTTGTTGTGAAAAGGTTCTGTTAAGGCATTAATTATATTCATGAATTACCTCACAAGTACCAGCTGTCACAAGTTATGGGCCAGTACGTTGGCCCTCGCCTACTTATGCCCAGCAGATAGGTGATCGGAATTTATGTCCATTAAGTGCTTCGAGCGGGGCAACTTTTATACTAGAGTGGTAGTTGTTGTTGTAGGAGAACTCTACCAGTGGAAAGTAAGTCTCCCAACTATATCAATCACACATGCCCTCAGCATGTCCTCTAGTTTTTGTATAGTTCGTTGGCTCTGCCCGTCTGTTTGAGGGTGATATACAGTACTCATATACAATCTTGTGTCCAGTGCCTTATGTAGTGACTTCCAGAAGTGTGCCGTAAATCGGCTATCTTGATCTGAGATTATCGAGGTTGGCACTCCGTGTCGAGCGACTATTTCCTTTAGATAGATTCGAGTCAGTTTATCTAGTTTGTCCGTCTCCTTCACGAGAAGGAAATGTGCTGATTTCGTGAGTCGTTCCACAATCACCCAAATGGTATCACAACCACTCGTGGTATTGGGTAGTTCCGTGATAAAGTCCATGGAAATATATTCCCATTTCCACACTGGTATCTTGGGTTGTTGAAGTAATCTGGATGGCTTTTGATACTCGACTTTCACCTTTGAACAAGTGAGGCATTTGCTCACATAAGTCGCAATGTCGGAATTCATGTTTGGCCAACTGTATATCTTTTTGAGGTTACGGTACATTTTATCCGATCTCGGGTGTACGGGGTACCGAATCTTGTGAGCTTCATCCATTACCACACTTCGTAGTCCCTCATATGTCAATCCCATATTCTGTTCATGAAGCAGCATATGTCGTCAGTCCTTACCTCTAGTAGTTTATCCATGCCCTTCAAGGACTATTGTGAGAGGTTCTCCACTTTCAGTGCTTCCTGTTGACTGTCACGTATCTGGTTGGGTAACACAGAATGTATGGTGAGTTGTAGTGACCATACACATCTAGTAGTCTCCGTTCTGCTCAAGGCGTCAGCCATTACGTTTGCCTCTCTTGGATGGTATTTTATTGCACAACCATAATCACCTATTAGTTCGAGCCATCTTCATTGTCTCATGTTCAGCTCTTTTTTATTGATTATGTGTTGTAGACTCTTGTGGTCGGTGAATATTGTACATTTTGTGCCATACAGATAATGTCTCCATATCTTTAAGGCAAATATCACTGCTCCTAATTCTAAATCATGGGTGGTATATGTCACACCCCCTGCGCTGCGTGCGGAATCCACGGCGCGGTGACGATCGATGGTTGAATCATGCACAAGTATTGAAAAAGAAAAACCACAATGCATTACTAAATTTCATAAAGATTAGACCATTGTTTAGTTACAGACAATCTATCTATGTTACCAAAAGAATGACAACTACAGACCCAAAAATAGTGTTTACAAAATAAGACTTAAACAAGACAATTAAACAATTAGGATTAAATGTGTTTCTAAACCATCCTAGCTTGTTTCTTCATCTTGTTCTATATTACAACGGTCTCCTTAGTTGTCCTTGAAAGTATACTAAACCTGATTACCTGAAACACGTGAAAAGTAACTGTCAACTACAAAAGTAGTTGGTGAGAACAATAGGTTTAACATTTGTAAATATGAATCTGCATTGTGAGGCATATGTATAAAACAATGAATAAAAATACATGGATGGTTGCAACCCAAACTAACATCAAGTATGTATAATGTGTCCAAACAGTCATCAGACTGTTTGCTAGAAACCAACAAATAATCAAGTCCCAAACTACGTTTGGAGTCAGAAAATTAGCCAGCAAACGCATCAACACGAGCTGTATTAACGAGTTTACTCAGAAGACTACTCCATGTTGACGTAACCCGGTCAATATGACGTATGCTGGTAAACTTAATTAGCAGCAATTCCATATTACCGTAATGTAACCAATTCTGCAGTTAGCTTTTAAAACAAATTTAAAAACTAACTCCAGCTTTGGTATGTCCCAATGTGTCCGCTTTCCCTTGTTGTGATCACCCAGTACTAACGCTATATGTATATGTAACTTGATGTATGTATAAGTTTGTTCACAATGATGAACACCATGTTTTTGAATACTTTGATTTGAAACCTTTGGTTGAATGCCTTATTTGAATACCATGATTTGAAAACCTTGCTTGAATACCATGAATTGAAATCCTTTGATTAAATACCATCATGAAAACTATTGATTGGATCCCTTGTATTGAAAACCTCTGATTTAATACTGAGAATAGAGTCCTTGGGTAATAACAAGGTTTATAACATATCATTTTATCGAAAACACAAGGTTTTAGTAAAAGCGTTTATAAAACTTATTCCTTAAAAGTATTTATCATTTTTAAAACCATTTATGTAAAATTGTTGTAAAACAGTTTAATAAACCTTTTATAAAACCTTTCAGCAGAAATTGTTTAACAGTTGATAAAACATTATAAACAGTTGATAAATCCTTTGAAAATAGTTGAGAAATCCCTAGGATTTCTAAAGTGAACTTGTAACAGTTGAATTGTAGCATAAATCCTGTATATGAAATATGTTTGGCATAAAGAGTGTTTGATCACGTGTTCCACCCCAAAACAGTTGAAAAACAATAAAAGAGGGGCTAATGTTCTCACCTGTCTGCAGTAGACTCTGAACTATAACAAGTAGCAAATAGCAAGCAAGACTTCTAACTGGTTCCTATATCATTGTAATCATACATAGAATATAAGATTTATGGTTGTATTGACTTTGATTTATTGATTGACTTGTGTTATCATGATCTTGATTAACTCTTGAATAACTTGTTTTAACCAATTCGAATCCTTATGAAGATAGTTCTTGAGTGTTAGATTTATGTGTTATCAAAATGTTGACATCTTTTGTAATGAACACACGTTTATTGAAATGTAATTAGTGGGCCTTATGTTGGGCCAACTATCCCATATGAATCAACTATAATTAGGCCGAAATGTTAGTCACGGGCCCAACAAGTTCTCATGGGCCACGTGAGATTATGGTCAGGCTCAATTGGTTTATGCATGGGCCTATTGGACCATAATGATCCCATTCTATTTATTAAACAATTTCGAGAGTCATGGGCCAATGTGTATGATGTTGGGTCCATGCGATTGTTATTGGGCCGGTTAAATTGTGGCTAAATACTATGGTCTTGGGCGGGACTCATGGTATGAATAGGATATTGGGCCTATTAAATGAATTGGGCCGAATGGGTGAAGTGATCAACTCGTATGGGCCTTAATGGGCTGGCCGAATCCATTTATTGGACCAAATTCACGAAGATTGCATCTCATCCTCTCATGATCAGCGAACCTATAGGCCTCGTTCGGCTAAGGTTCGTTCCCATGTGGCTTCCAAGGGTTCGGTTAACATGGATAGGTTCGGCCAAGTGGGTATCGGCTAGGGTTCGTTTGTATGCTCAGGGTTCGTAGGATGGCAATGGTTCGACTACAACGATAAGGTTCGCCTGATGGTGTAGGTTCGTCCCATGCAAAGGTTCGTTGGTTGTTAATGGTTCGTCTAGGGTTCGTTGTCCGGGAAGGTTCGGCGACATCAGGGTTCGGCTCTTGATGGTTATGCATAGGTTCGGCCATAGATTCGCCCATGCAACTCGTGCATAGGTTCATCTAGCTGGAAGGGTTCGCCGGTTGCATAAAGGTTCGCCCAGACGTATAGGTTCGTCTGGTTATGATGGCTCGTCTAGGGTTCGGCCGAGAACCATGCAGGTTCGGCCAGTAGCTGCGCCCAAAAGGTTCGGCCGTCGCGTTTGTTTCCACACAGGTTCGCCCGAACCTGTAACTTCACCATCATCATCATCGATTTTGAGGTTGTTTGCTCTAGTTTCCCATAATCATCAAGAGATCCGAGATGTTCTCGAGTGTGTAAGGTCACGAAGGTGGTCTAGAACCGGCTAACATCAAATTCGAACAACTCAACACAAAAACCCTATTTTTCGTAATCTTTCTCGAAGCATCCCTCGATTTTGGCCGGTGAAAACTTCAGATCTGTGGTATCTTCTTGTAGAGGACGTCAAGGGCTACGCGTGGACACCAAGAACACCCAAATCCGTGGAGAAATGAAGGAGTTACACGCGTTTGAAGCTTGGATTTCTAGAGAGAAGGTGGAGGACGATTTTGTGGCTAGAGAGAGAGAGAGAGTGTTTGTGGTGAAATGAAGTAATTGCCTTCATTTGGTGTTTAAATACCCTCGGGTATTCGGGTTCGTTCCGGTTGCTCGGTTCGCGTGTTCATCGCGTTTCCGGAAATTTTACGCGTTTTTAAATAAAAGAATTGTTATTCTCTTTATTTTGATGATTTCAAAATTGTAAAAATGTAAAATAAAATATTTTACTTATTTTTACTTTTCGTTCATTGTCAGACCGTTAAACGACTACAATTACGTGTATACCCGCAATCGCATACGTTTTTCAGTCGTATTATTTATTTATTGTCGTTCACTCATAATTATAAGTTCAACATTTGTATCATTATGGATCGTCACCCATAATTATACTCAGTCTCGCTTACGTATTACGATTCTTGTTTGATTAATTTGTTTGTCATACTATTCGTCATAACACTATGCACTAACACTATCCCATTACACCGAACGCAGTATATGTATAGGGCATACCCCAGAGTCCAGCAACCTGCCTTATCTGACGCCAGCCCACCACTGTTTCGATATAATACGATACTGTTCTTGCCTAACGTAATCGACTGTAAATAAATAATACATACTTGTTCCTAATTAGATAAGATCCTAGAACACACAAACCCAATATGAACACATGAGTCACATTGACTGATTGACTATAAGTTCACATTGTTCTATCACTGTTTACGACTACCATGATTAAATGCACAAATGTTACAGTATAGTTCTTTTCATGCACCTTTATCTGTCGTGATGCATACGCTCTGACTTTCTTGCGTTGCATCAATACACAACCGAGCCTTTGCTTCGAAGCGTCACAATACACCACGAAGTCATTACTACCCTCTGGTAAGGATAGGATTGATGCGCTGCAGAGAATCTGCTTCAGTAGATTGAAAGCAATTTCTTGATTTTCTCCCTACTCAAACTGCTTGTCTTTGTGCATTAGGGAAGTGAGTGTTTGAGCGATCTTCAAGAATACTTCGATAAATCGCTGATAGTACCTTGCTAAGCCTAGGAATTGTCACACCTCAGTCGGAGTCTTTGGTGCTTCCCAGTTCTAGATAGCTTCTATTTAAGCTTGGTCCACATGTATTCCTTTCTCGTTAACCACATGTCCAAGAAATTGGACTTCGTGAATCCAGAAGCCTTATTTGGAAAACTTAGAGTAGAGTTTTTTGACTTTCAATAATTCCAGGACAAGCCTTAGGTGTTCTGCATGTTCTTCATGTCTTTTTTAGTAGATAAGGATATCGTCTATGAACACTATCATGAATTTGTCGAGGTATGGCTTGCACACATGAGGTCCATGAATACCGCCAGTGTGTTGGTCAGTCCAAAAGGCATTACCAAGAATTTTTAGTGTTCGTAGTGAGTTCTAAAGGTTGTCTTAGGAATGTCATCTTCATGTATCCTCAGTTGATAATAACCGGATTGCAAATCAATCTTTTAGTAGTACCTTGACCCTTGCAGCTGGTCAAATAGATCATCTATACAAGGAAATGGATATCGATTCTTGATCGTCACTTTGTTCAATTCCCAGTAGTCAATGCACATCCGAAATGTTCCATCCTTCTTCTTGAAAAAAAAAATGGTTCTCGCCATGGTGAGAAGCTTGGTTTGATAAAGCCTTTATCCAATACTTCTTGCAACTGGTTGGACAACTCTTGCATTTCGGTAGGTGGTAGTCAATAAGGTGCTTTTGCGATCGATGCAGATACTAGTGTGAGGCCTATCTGGAACTCAACATGTCGTTTTGGTGGGAGTCCAGGTAGATCTTCAGGAAATACCTCAGGATAATTGCGGACAACATGGATGTCCTCGATCTTCCTTTCCTTCTTCGGTTGTTCAGCGATTAGAGCAAGTATGGCAGTGTAACCTTTTTGCAAACACTTATTTGCCTTCATGCATGACATGATGCTTAAGGGTATCCCCCTTCGTTTCCCTTGTATGGTTAGTTGTTCCTTGTTTGGTAGTGTGACTCAAACGATCTTTTTGTGACATACGATCTATGCTTGGTTTAGGTTAGCCAATCCATTCCATCCACCACATCAAAGCTTCCCAACGTTACCGACATTAGGTCAATTTTGAGTTCGTAATTTGCCAATCCCATGACACATCCTTGAAATATGTGTTGTGTTTCAATAAGTTTACAGTCGGCTAACTCTATTGTGTACTTATGGTCTAGTGGTGTTGGTCTGACGTTAAGTAGTTGGATAAACTTTCTAGATGTAAAGCTCCTATCGACACTAGTATCAAATAATATACTTGCGTAAACATTATTAGGAGAAACGTACTAGTCACGATGTTAGGATCATCTTTGGACTCTCCGGACCCTATGACGAAGGTTCTCCCCTTTGCGTTGTTTCCTCCGATCTTCTTTTTTTGGGGACAATCCTTATGCATATGTCTAGGTTTTCCACACATGTAGCATCCCCTTGGTGTATCCGAGGCAATGCCTTTTGGGTTGACCTTGCAGTCCTTTGTCATTTGATCACTCCCTCCACATTTAGTGCATTTGATCATGTTACATTGCTCGGAGCATCAATTGCATTTGGGGTATTTACCCTTGTACACACCCTTTCCTTGGGCATCTGAATGTGTGGCAGTAAAAATTTGACCGGTGCAGGTCGGTGTTTTGGTGGTTGTTGTAGGGTGTAGGCTCTGTTCCTGTTGGGTTCCCACTTCCGCTTATTGTCTTGTGGCTTAAGATGTTCGCCCCTCTTGGGAAACTTTCCTTGTGCCACCAATTGATCAGTCTGACAGTTAGCCATGCAGATGGTGGGTTGAATGAGGGTGGGGTCTGCTGCAGTGACCATACTTTGAATTTGCTTGGGCAAACCACTGATTTACTGCTCAATCTTTTTGTACTCAAGGGTCACCATAGCAGGGGATAGCCTTGACAACTCATGAAATTGAGTAGTATCATTCTCGATTTTTGATCAGTCCATCTTATGGATCCAACTCATTTTCCATTTTCTTCACCTCATTACGAGGACAGTACTCCTCATGTAGCATCCTGGTGAATTCCTCCCAGGGGATTGAGTTAGCATTTTCCAGACCTAGAGTCTGGACATTAGTGTCCCGGTAGCATTTCACTTTGTTCTCCTCTGCGCAATCACACTTGGAGAATACCGATTCGACCTTCTCAATCCATTGGATCAGTCCAACCGTTCCTTCCGATCCTTTAAAAGTCTGGGGATGGCATCTTAGGAATGTATTGAATGAACATCCTTGGATTGGTGATGTGATCCTGTGTTCAGCGGTTAAAATCATTTAGGATTTCGGGTCAGGGTTTTGTATCCTATCGTTATGTTATTCAAAAGAATTAGGGTTTCATTTACCGTTTTCGTTTCCTCTTGACTCGCTCTGGATGCGAGGAGCTTCATAGTCAGCTATAGCTTTAGAGACACGATGTTCCCCCATCTCCTTGATAGCGGCTGATCCAATATCTCTTCCATTGGGTTGCGCATAGGGTCCTTGTCCTACCATTTCTTCTTACTGTGCACCGTAAAAGAAATGGGTTAATGCATAGTGTTGCAACCAAGACAGACATAATATACACATAAACACAACATTTTGAAAGATAACTCAATATTTGATTAATATAAGTTGCAAAGAGATAAAAAAAGTACTTTAATTCAAACGTTACAATTTAAAGACAGTTGTACGGTCACAACCCGCCCATCTAGTTTTATGGTCTAGAAATGAGAATCTCTATCTCTGGTTCACTGACGAGATAGTGGATACTGAATTTCCACTCTCGGCTGGCATCTCGTCCGAATCCACCATAGTATTTTCTTCCTCATCCTTCATGGGCTCCTCTTCCTCCTCAGGCGCATGCTCCACGGCCACCAGAGCTGCTACTGCCTCGGCCATCACCTCGGCTGCTATTGCTTGAGTTTAAGCTACTCCTACCCAAGTATTATTCTACCATAAGCATACGAACTGTATAAATCTATGTGTAGTGACTACAACTATAGTCTAAGTTTACTAATGCAAACCTAGTTCCCTATAACCAAGTCTCTGATTCCAGTCTGTCACACCCCCCCTGAATTACCACTTGCGGTGTCAGACCGTTGGGTGTAACGTGGCAGGATCAAAAACGTCGGTCATATTGAGCTACTCTATATGAGGTTGAAAATACAGGGTTATCATTTAACACAACCATAAAGTCTAAGAGTTTTTACAGCAGAAAAGTAAACATTGCCTTAAATCACAAAATCAAAATAGTAGCATAGCATAACAAGGTTTTTTTCAAAAGCTAAAGCATCTGAACCCCTTGTTCATTTTTCACCATTCCACCAAGTGAGTGACCTTTTTTGAAAGACACATGTGGCATAACAAACCTTTAGGTTCTCAAAACAGTGAGAATAAAGTGACGTGCTCTCAATTCTTTCAAACCATTGGAGCAGTCTAGTTGCTCCTTCAGATGCAATGAACTTTGTAGGATTGAAAGAGTTAAAGTATTTGAAAGGTGCAAGTTGAAGTTGCACCCCCACCATTGCCATTATTTTGAACCAGGTTCACATTTGCAGCTTGAATGAGCTGAGTCACCAAGGTTGGTAGTACAACAGCCATTTGCTGAGAAAGGATACGGGCCAACTCTAGTATTGTTGATGTTAGTGGTGTTGTTGTCATTGATGTTGCTATTGTTGGTATTGTTGGCATTTTTGTTGGTGTTGTTGGAATTGGTGTTAGTGTTGTCGGTATTGTTGGCATTGTTGGCGTTATTGTTTCTGGCGTTGTTAGTGTTTTAGTTAGCGTTGCTGCGACGAGGACGCATGATTCTACAAGCATTCATATAACTCAAAGAGTTCAAGTGAAGGTTAAAGCAATACTTGGATTGTATTCCTAAAGGAATACTTTGACAGATAAAAGTGTCTAAGTTCAATTTAACTTAAAGAAATACATATTTTAGCCTATAGGTTCATACTCACTCCAAGGGTTCCCAGGAAAGAATAACAGGTCCATTGGTTGATTTGGATTTATACGAAATGCTTTCCTAGACAGAACTCCCCAAAGTACAGGTATTCCCCTTCCAGATTGTATGTGTTTCTTACTCAATAATATGAACCAAAAGACGTTTGACGAGATTCAAATTATTTATTAGACTTAGAAAGTCTAAGATCATTTTTCGCAGTGACGATCCTCGTTCAAGTTGTAAGAATGGGGTCGAGAAGTACTAAGACCTTTGATTGAATTATACCCCAAGTCTTAGTATGCAAGAATCAACAACAACAACAACAACAACCTTACCCGGTATATTCCCACTTTTCAGTAGGGTCTGGGGGGGAAGGATAGATACAAACCTTACCCCTATCCCAACTGGGATAGAGAGGCTACTCCGAAAGAGTCCCCGGCTCAAAGTTATCGTTTGAAGTTTATCATCCCAATGATTTTAACGTTATTTTCACAAATAACTAAAATATGTTAAAATTAGTGCACTTTTACTTTTGCCCCTTAAGGGCCCACACATATATACATTATATGCGTGCACCGCAAATGGGGCGTAAATCTACAATCCTAACTATAACTTTAACTAAGATTAGTTCTCTTGATGATAACATTCAAATCTACAATCCTAACATTTATCAAACTTTCAGTTCTACTCCCAAAGTACTGTTGGTGCTTATATATAAGATATACCGTAGCCAACCCACCACACCATCAATACATTGAAAGCATACCAATCGCCTTAAAATACCACACAACATAAAATGATTCACTTTGTTTGATGTTTACACGTAGTTGACCATATAGGTATAGCTCATATTTTTCAACCATATAGTTTTGACTAAGATTAGCTCCTTTGATAATAACACTCGAATCTATGCATCCTAACATTGGTCAAGCTTTCGGTTCTACTCCCAATGTACTGTTGGTGCATATATATAGGGTATACCGCAGCCAACCCACCACACCACCAATACTTTGAAAGCATACCGATCACCTACCAATACAACACAACATAAAAACGTTTCGCTTGGTTTGATTTTTACATGTAGTTGGACATATAGGTATAGTTGATACTTTTCAAACAAAATTTGATTGAGTGTAAGTCAATCACCCAAACTTTCTCAACAATTGTGTACTTTGTGTCGCATTCGTAAGATTTAAATGTGTATCCTACTTGCTGATTATGGCACACATCTGAGTGGATACAAGATGCAACAATGAAATGTGATCCCTAAGATTCACAATACAACCAAGTATAACGTAGTTACTATTGATAGAGTTAATGTAAACCATTACTACGTCAAATGATCTATCTAATCTAGTTTTTATTCCACCAAGTAAAATCTCAATGTTATAAGCTACAAAAATTATATAAGCATTTAAAGATAATTAACACAAAAGCAACAATCCTAGATCATAATGTACCATTCAACAAGTCCTGATCAGGTTGAGCATCTTGGGCAATTCAGCTGAAGAGTTCGAGCCCGAGTTGCTCTTTGATTATTGTTTGCAAGTCTTGGACATTCATTTCTAAGATGATTAGGGTCGCCACGAATTTGAAACACCCCGACCGATGGCGGAAACATCGGGACGCCACGAAGTGTAGATTTTCATAGCACAGGGTTTAAAGATGTAAATACTTAAAAGAAATTTCATTAATTTCAAGCATTTATTACATAATCAAAAGGTTCAAATTCTAACTATTACATCAATTCAACTATAAATACATTAAACATAAACAAAAACAATTCCAAGCTCATGCTAGTTTGCGTTCCCTCCTGAAACATGTTGAAATAAAGTGTCAACTATGAATAGTTGGTGAGTTTCATAGGTTTGAACACTCACACCAAAATGTTTATAAAGATGTTATAAATAATGTCTTATGTGAACTCAAAGCACAATGAACACAGTAAAAATGAACAAGCAAGTAAATCAGATAAACTGATGTTAACAAATGATGTTTTGAGCACGTTCTAGCATTCCTAACAATGCTGAAGTAATAAACTATCACTGTGGGCCTTCCCCGCAACGTCAATTAAACATCGGTGGGATGGCCAGTCCAATAGATCTATCATAGTCACTAAATGAGGGTGATCAATGCATGTTCTTAGCTAAAGTTCAAAAACTGTGAGATCATTAAATTAAGATCACATGAAAAATGGTAATACATAGGTTGCATGTTTCACCCCAAAAGTAAAACAATAAAAGAGGGGCTATGAATACTCACCTTTTGATGAGTTTGATAACTTTGCAATAGATAATCAAATAGTAGCTCAAGTTGTCCAACAAGTACAATATCAACTAGATAGTTCGTGATGAATAAGTGTATGTTCTTATGTAGCTATGACTTCTATGTAACACCTAAAATCTAAATAGGTCATAGAGTTTGGTTTTGTTTTGAGACATTGTTAAATGTTTCGCAATTGCTTTGTTTAAAATAAATTTGATTTATTGTATTAAATGTAAATTTAAAATAAAATTTCCAAAGTGGAAATATTTAAAATGTAAACCTTTCAAATGTTTTTAAAATTAAATGAAATGTAAGTTATAAATAAGTTAGAAATAGTTTAAAATGTATAAATTAACCACCAAAATTAAAACATTTATTTTATATAATCATTTGTAAATAAGTTTAATAATATCGTTTTTAAAAAAAATTAAATATATGTAAGTTATATAAGTTGAAACAAATTGTTTTTATTTAGATATAAAACATTTTAAAAAAGTTGTAAAATCATTTGTTTAAGTTGTAAACTAAAATACGATTTTATAATGACTTTCATTGTTGGTTATTATTTGTAACAAACTATAAATAATATATATGTTAACATAAGATGTAAAAATATGTGACTATAAATAAATATATATATATATATATATATATATATATATATATATATATATGTTAACATAAGATGTAAAAATATGTGAATATATATATATATATATATATATATATATATATATATATATATGTTAATATGTATGGATTAAGATCAACTAAATAGTCTCTTTATCCTAAAAAGCCTAAGAATGATTATTGATCATTAGATTATGAGATCAAATTTAAAAGGAAAAATTTAAAATTTTAGAGGGAAAAGTTGTTAAAGCGTAATTTAGTCATAACCACTTCCCCCCCCCCCACATTTTTTAAACATTCATAACTTTTACATACGATATTATTTTTTCAAAAAAATATATTATAAAAACAAGCATTTTTTTTATCTTTAATGAGTATAATATTTCTACAAAAAATTAAATTTTTTCAGCTCATTGTGTCTAATTATTATCATTGTGTCTTTTTAAACATTTGTGTATAATTATCTTTTTGTGTTTTTCTTAAAGATAATTGTGTCTTTTTTACTAGGTAATTGTGTCTTTTTTAAATATCAATGTGTTATTTATACTTGTCGTTGTGTCATCCTTGCTTAACATTATGTATTATGCAACATCATTGTGTCTTAAATTGTTTAGAAAAACACAAGATTGAGTAGAAACACAAAAGACACAATTCTGTACAAAAGACACAATGTCTAAACAAAAGACACAATGACCTGTCCAAAACACACAATGTATATACAAAAGACAATATTGAGGAGAAAAACAAAAGACACAATGTCTATTCAAAAGACACAATGCCTATACAAAAGACACAATGACTCGTCATTGTGTCTTTTTTACAGGTAATTGTGTATTTTTTACAGGTAATTGTGTCTTTTTTCAAGATTATTGTGTTATTTATACTTGTCATTGTGTCATCTTTGCTTGATATTATGTATTATAGAACATCATTATGTCTTAAATTGTTCATGAAAACACAGCATTGAGCAGAAACATAAAAGACACAAACACAATGACCTGTACAAAAGAAACAATGAACTAAAAACAAAAAATTTTCTATAGCAAAAATTATATTAATTTGAAGATAAAAAAATGTTTGTTTTTATGGTATTTTTTTTCAAAAAATAATTCCGGATGTAAAAGTTATGAACGTTTAAAGAATATGGGGGAATTTGATAAAAAGTCAACAAAAGTTGACATGACTAAAATACACTCCAACAACTTGATTTAATCATAGCCATTGATTAATGATCTAATGGCTCAAGATCCTTCTTAGGCTTTTTAGGTTAAGGGGCTTATTTAGTCGAACTTAACCCTAATATATATTTGTACAAGAAGAAAAAGGATATAATAAAATAATAAAAATGTTAAACTAGAAGTTAACTATTTGAAATTTAATCTAACCACTTTGTATTAATAAGAAATAAATTAACTAATATATATATATATATATATATTTCTTTATCAGTTTATAAAATTTAATTTATAAAACTTTTCTGTAAAAACAGAATTTTAAAAATATTAATAAATAAAAGTTATTAAAATTTAAAGCTTTCTATCTAAAAAATCGGCTCCAACCGGACTCGAACCCATGACCATTAGCCTAAAACGATAAGCTTTAACCAGTCGGACCAATGCCTTAGCCGCGATACAAATCCTTTCAAAATGAATTTTACATAAACCCCTTCTGGATTCCAGTTCCCCATTTGAACAGAAACCCTATCTTTTGTTCAACTAAATTTGTTTGATTGTGATCCCGATCGTAACCCGAATCATAGGGCTATTGTTTGTAATCCTAAAATGAGAAAATGATGTATGGATTTCCTGTGGAGGATTTTTGTATTGGGTTGTTTAGTGTGAGGCCAAGAGCTTAATACGCAAGAGGTTGCAACCCTTGATTCTTGAAGGAAAGCAATTGCGTGTGTGTTTATTGTGCTCAGAAACTTCTGAAATGATTATAGGAGTATTATGGTTGTTTTAAATCTTCTTTTTATACTCATTCTCATAGGGTTCAAATTCCCATTTTTTGTTTCATAGTTTTGTAAACAATTTTCGTGTTAATTGGATTGATATTGAGTTACTAACTGCTTGAAATCGATTATACAGTTTCGAAAGTTACCAAATTTGTTCGAAACCGAGCTGCTTATGCGGTTTGTAAGATGGGTGCCAAACGGTTGATGAATGGGTCCATCCAGGGCTGAAATGGATAAGAGGAAGAGGGGTTTGGGGTTTTGGCAATTTTGGACCCTCCTAGCTTTCTTCTTTATTGCAAGTTTTAAACTTTACAGTTTTTCCCACCAACTTATTATTAACCTTTTTTAAAAATTTAATTTATTTAAAGTTTATAAAGCTTACATAAGTGAAAGTTTTCTGTGTTTATAAATATTTTATTTTCTTAAAAAAAATGTTTTTCTTGAGAGTTTTATTAAAATTTCATCATCAAAATTTATATATATATATATATATATATATATATTCTTTTTACAATTATTTTTTAGTTTTATCAAACTTATTTTTATAAGTAATATTTTAAGATTTAAAAATTTGTTTTACTTTTATTTCTTTGATTTTGTAAAGTTTTTAAATGATGATCCATATATATATATATATATATATATATATATATATATATATATATATATATATATATATATATATATATATATCTATGTATGCATGTATGTATGTTAAATGATCTTTAATTTGTTTTCTTATACATATATTTTTGTATTTATGTGCATGTTTAAACTTATAAATGAAGATTTCAAACGACGTTATAAACTATTTATATAAATATATTTGTTTATTACAAATTATAGGAATGTTACAGTCTCCCCTACTTTTAGGAATTTCGTCACGAAATTAAGAAACAGTAAATAATAGATGTGGATACTTTGCTTTCATTTGGTCTTTGCGTTTGCAAGTGAATTCGTGACCATGTTATGACTCCTAATGGACTTTAACGATTTGAGATTTGGCTTCGTTTGGGTTGTTTTTCCATGGATCCATGATCTCTACCAGTTTCTCAATATGTGCATTAAGGCATCAATGCGAACGTCATCGAGAGTACTTGTAGATTCTTGTCAGCCAAACATTTTCAAGTTCAACACGTGGAAGGTTGGTGAACATTGTTTAGTTCAAGTGGAAGTTCAAGGGTTTGGATTCCTTCGGTTGGTTTGACCCTCCGTTTGAGGATTGTATGTCGTGCCATGATCCAATCAAGTGACAACCAACTTGTGAAGAGATGCTCAAAATGAGTTGTGAAACTAGCATCATGATTGGATATGATGCTAAAGGCACATCAATAGAGGACTTGTAGATCCTTATACCTTTTGATAGTACTAGGGTGAATAGAATAACGAGATTTGAGTGATTCGTACAGGTACGTGAGTCAAAGATCATTATGATTTCAAAAGATAAAGCAAACCATAAAACTTGGTTGCTAATCAAAGTTCAACACCACAAGACATTTCATCACACAAATTGACTTGGGTCAAAGGAATTTGTTGAACTACAAATGTGTTGTTATGAAGATTGATTTAGATTGAACTGCTATGAAATTAGATACAAATCTTACGGTTGAGTGCATCCTCTACAACATTCGATTCTCGCAATCTAAATCTTTAAGCAATTTGCCCCAATGTTGTTTTTTTATGTGGAGTTCTTTTTGGTTAAGGATATATTAAAGGCATTTGTGATCGGTAAATATCACAATTTATGCCATTAAGACAATGCTTCAATTCTTTTAAGGCAAAGATGATAGCAACAAGTTCAATATAGTGTCTTGTGGAATAGGTTTTGGTTCTTAGTGTGAAGTTTATTTGGTTGTGATCAATAGAAAACGCGTCAAAGGATACGATCGAATATAATGTATTATGATACTATTAGTTTTATTGTTGTATTGTGTAATAAACTAGTGTCTCATTAACTACATATGCGATCAGATTGTTGGAAATGTTAACATCATAAGTTGATGTTCTATGTGGGATTAGGAATTTGAAAATTTCCAACTGAAGGTAGATAGATAATGTATTTGTCTTTTAAGTTTTCATTTCGATAGTTTAATTGTCTTGATATAAGAACTACTAAGACCTTTGATTGAATTATACCCTAAGTCTTAGTATGCAAGAATCAATTGATTCAAATTATAGCTTTAACTAAGATTAGTTCTCTTGATGATAACACTCAAATCTACTGTCACACCCCCGCTAAAGCGGAATCACGAGGGCGAGACGAAATCGGATTACAAATACATTGTTTATAAAGAAACTTACTAAATTGCATTCATAATCCAAATAACATACATAAGAGATTTACAAAGATTCAAATAACATATCGATAATAGTTTTACAAAATGATATGATTCAAAATGATACAACAATATAAGATTTCTCCATATAGTCTAATTTAAATTAAACAATATCTTCAAAATCTTCTTGTTGTAATATAATCCATGTAGCTAATTTCCTGAAATACATGCTCAAGTATCAACTAAAAATAGTTGGTGAGTCCATAGGTTTATGACTCGATAAAGCATGATTACAAAAAAAGGAGTTTATAGTAACATACATCCCATAATGTTTAACAATAAAGCATGCATTTTATGATTATGAGTTTAAACGATGTCCAACATATACCTCACTCAAAATATTATTAATGTACATCATGAATATTAAAGAAGTTTAAACGATAGTAACACGTATACTCAAGTAATCCCTAAAATGCCTATTTTAATTAAACACATATGGATGTAAGTATCTAGCATGTATTCCACCCCAAAGTATTAAGTGAAAGAGGGGCTATGAAACTCACTTGTAGTAGGATGATGGTAGATGGATAATAATACGAATAAGATCTTGATTGTCGTCACGAACTTCAAACCCCTATAAGGAAAGTATACATTTGTTGAGTTTTACGATGGATTTAATATTTAGTATTTTTATAAGAGATGCGTTAACCCGATTTTTAATATATTGGGGTTTTTGCATAGTAATGACTTTCATTAAGTCATATAAGAAATGATAATACGTTACTCGAACTTGTCATCATCCAACTTAATAATGATACTAAGCCATAACACAGTTCGCTTTTTAATTTGGCATTTTAATCGACTCTTTATTTTGAGTCGTACCAAATTACGAATGAAACCACGGATGGTTTAATGATAATGACACCACGGATGGTTTAATAATAATAAAGTTTGTAATGCGTATAATCAAGGTTTTAGTTTTAGGAGTAATGATTAATTAAGTGCGTTACTTTGAAGTGATAGTAGTGAATAAGGGTTTAAAGTTAACCCAAAATATATTACTAACCTTTAAGTAATGTGATTGAATACATATAAGTATATGTGTGCATGGGTTTTGGTCATTTAAAGGCACTACACATATATAAGTAAGGCAAATGTTGAAAGTATGTTTTGTATAGTTGTTGATCTTAGGTTAAAGACCCATAATTATACAAAACCTTTGTGTTATCAACATTCAAAATAATAAGGCAAATATTGAAGGTATGTTTGGATGTTTGGTAAAGAACAAACACACAAACCTTTTTGTTATCAATATTGCAAGAATCCATAACTTGAAAGTATTTTTGTGTATGGGTCGATCATAGGTTACTTGTCATAAAACAAGTTATTAGGAAACCTCACAACACACAAACCTTTGTGTTATCAAGCATGGTAACAACTTAGAATTAGAGGATTAGAAGAAGAAAATGAAGCATAAAGATGAAGAGCATTTAGTTTAAGTGTTTATTACCTTGGAAATCTTAGAAAGATCCCAAGAGAGGTGGATTAGGGAGATAGAATTAGAAATCCAAAGAAGAATGGATTTGGTACAAAGAATTTAGGAAGGATGAAGCTTGGTATTTATAGTTGAAAAATGGAATGGGGGTGGCCTTGGGGTGGTCTTGGACGGCCAAGGAGAGGGGAGGAGAGGGGTGTGTGTGACAAAAGTGTTGGAGGGGGGACAAAGATGTTGGAGTGTAGGTTAGTAGGTTATAAAGTTAAATGATTATGTTTAATTAAGATTTTTGATTTAATTTTTAATTAGGGAAAGAGTTCTTTCAATTTTTATAAATAAAAATGGGTAATAATATTTATAAAATAAAGATTTGGGCATAAAATAGGAGTTTATAAAGTTTAGGGGCTGAAAATGTAATTTTCAAAACTTGAATGGGCTGGTCGGAAGCCATCGGGAAGGGTTGCCGAGGATGGTGCTGGTCGCCGAGGAGATTTGCCGAGAACAGCCTGGTCGCGAGCCGAAGGGTTGCCGAGAAGGTGGCCGAGAACTTGGTTGGTCACGAGCTGGCTGTTGCCGAGCAGTGCGCCGAGAGAGTGGGGCGCGGGCCTTGGTCGCGATCTGCCAACTCCCGGGTAAGGTGCCGAGATGGTGGGGCGCTGGGTGTTGGTCGCGATCTGCATGTTCTCGGGCAAGTTGCCGAGAATGGTGTCCGGAAATGGCCTGGTCGCGAGCTGAAGTGGCCGAGCATGTTGCCGAGATGGCTGCCGAGAGCTGCTTAGTCGCGAGCTGGAATTGCCGATGGCATCGCCGAGAACTTGGCTTGGGCTTGGTCCGGTCATGGTTCGGGCATGTCTCGGCCATGGCTTTAGCCATGGTTTGGTCTGGTTAGTCCATGGTTCGGTCCCACTATTTAAATACCAAAATATTTCTAAAATTTATAAAATTTCTAAAAATGTTTATAAATTCATAATTATTTAAAAGAACATCTTATAATTATTTAAATGCTTATTTTAAATTATTAGAAACTTTTTGATTATTTTATAATTATCTAAATATTCATTTAAGTATTAAAATAGTTATAAATCTATACTCATTTTATACCTCCTTTAAATTTATTAATTTTTATTAATTGGAACACTTTTAAAATTGTTAATTATATCCATATTTTACTAAATTATTATAATTCTTAATATTTTCAAGATTTCATAATTTCAGGGTTTTTGCGCACTGTGATTATCGTTATTCCTTGATTATTTCTTTATACGCATTATCACATCTGAAAACCCATGACTGATCATGTTTTTCTTAGTTGTTTAAATACCATCGACTCACATACATATTAACTTGGTTTTTGTTCGTTAAGGACTAAATAATTAAGATCTTAATATGGATTTTACCTGGATTTTTTTCACGGATGTTACATCTACAATCCTAACATTGATCAAACTTTCGGTTCTACTCCCAAAGTACTATTGGTGCTTATATATAGGATATACCGCAACCAACCCACCACACCACCAATACCTTGAAAGCATACCAATCACCTACCAATACCACACAACATAAAATGTTTCACTTCGTTTGATGTTTACACGTAGTTGACCATATAGGTATAGTTCATATTTTCAACTATACAGTTTTGACTAAGATTAGCTCCTTTGATGATAACACTCATATCTATGCATCCTAACATTGGTCAAGCTTTCTGTTCTACTCTCAATGTACTATTAGTGCTTATATATAAGGTATACCGTAGCCAAGCCACCACACCACTGATACTTTGAAAGCATACCGATCACCTACCGATACAACATAAGATAAAAAAATTTCACTTGGTTTGACGTTTACATGTAGCTGGAAATATAGGTATAGTTCATACTTTTCAAACAAAATTTGATTGATTTTAAGTTAATCACCAAAAGTTTTTCAACAATTTTGTACTTTGTGTCACATTCGTAAGATTTTCATATTTATCATACTTGTTGATTATGTCACAAAACTGAGTGGATACAAGATGCATCCATGAAATGTGATCCTTAAAGTTCACAATAAAACCAAGTATAATGTAGTTACTGTCGATAAAGTTAATGTAAACCATTACTACGTCAAATGATCTATCTAATCTAGTTTGTATTTGGCCAAGTAAAAGCTCAATGTTATAAGCTACAAAACTTATATCAGCACTAAAAGCCAATTAACACAAAAGCAACAATCATAGATCATAATGTACTATTCAACATGTCCTGGTCAGATTGAGCATCTTGGGCAATTTAGCTGAAGTGTTCGAGCATGAGTTGCTCTTTGATTATTGTTCGCAAGTCTTGGACATTCGTTTCTAAGATGATTAGGGTCGCCACAAATTTGAAACACTCCGACCGATGGCGAAAACATCGGGACGCCACGAAGTGTAGATTTTCATAGCACAGGGTTTAAAGTTGTAAATACTTAAAAGAAATTTCATTAATTTCAAGCATTTATTACATAATCAAAAGGTTCAAATTCTAACTATTACATCAATTCAACTATAAATACATTAAACATAAACAAAAACAATTCCAAGCTCATGCTAATGCTAGTTTGCGTTCCCTCTTGAAACTTGTTGAAATCAAGTGTCAACTATGAATAGTTGGCGAGTTTCATAGGTTTGAACACTCACACCAAAATGTTTATAAAGATGTTATAAATAATGTCTTATGTGAACTCAAAGCACAATGAACATAGTAAAAATGAACTAGCAAGTAAAACTGATCAACTGATGTTAACAAATGATGTTCTAACCACGTTCTAGCATTCCTAACAATGCTGAAGCAGTAAACTATCACCGTGGGCCTTCCCCGCAGCGTCGATCAAACATCGGTGGGATGTTTGGTCCAATAGATCTATCAAAGTATCTGAATGTCGCACCCCCAAGTTTCGACCATCGAGGGCACGACCATGATTAGCGCAGGAACGTAGCCTCTGGTCACACTTGTGAGACCTACATGTCTGTTTATATACGTACATCCAAATTATTGGATAAAATAGTTTAGTAAAATCAGAGTCGCGGAAGCTAAGTAAAAATGATCGACAATTATAAAACATAAGTGCGGAAGCGATTTAAGTTGTTAAGACATTACAAAATAAAACATAATTTGTAAAGTGTTTTTGAATATCCAATACACAATATAGATGCATGAGACACCATCCTAGCATCCTATTCCTGAGTGCATGCCTTAGTTACCTGAGAAAACACGCGAGCAACGTCAACACAATGGTTGGTGATAGCACAGGTTTTATAATACAGTAAACAGTAAATGTTCCAGTAATTTTTGTAGGACTACATATCATTACAATGCAATATTGATTGATAGCTAATCAATATATATTATATCATATGTGGGTTCGAAACCGAAGCTGACTACACGCCTACCTCCATGCCCATCACAAGGCAATGACAAAACGTGTAGTCAATTATGCATATGTGCCAACCTCCAGTCGGGTTGGCCTCCCAGGCACGACGGATGGGGCTTGTCAGGCCCAAATAGTACTATCCAAAATTACCATGCTATGCACCTCGTGCTATTAACGGTCCGATGTGTGTTTATGAGGACTTTGATGTGATGTGTGCCATACATATATATATATATATAAGTGATAATAGCATGTAAATATGTATCCAAAAAGTGTTTGTTGTACCAAAATGTTTATATGCATTTTTTCTCCCCCCAAGGGTCGAAAATGGCCGTGAACTCACCTGTTAGTGAGTACGTGTTTTTGCTTTATTGTATCCCATTCAAATCCAAGTGTCTGTGTGCTCAATTGAGTGTTTGTGTTGACATAACGAATCTTTGGTGACACGTTTATGGTGTTATAGGTTGTTTATGTGTCATATCGATCTTAACATGCAAGTAGGCCACTATCATACTCCCTACGATTCTACTTAAGGCAATTGTTCATGTATGTCACGTATGTTAATAACGTAAGTTTCTATTTTTGGAAAGTTGTTATTTTTGGAAAATTTCTATTTTTGGAAACTTTCTATTTTTAGAAAGTTCCTATTTTTGAAAAGCTGAACTATGAAACCCAAATTAAACACGTTTACAAGTGTTGCAAGTTGCCATTTTGTAACAATTGACATTTTCCCCAAAGAGAAGTTTCTATATTTAGAAATTACTCATTTAAAATTTGTTTCCAAAGGTCCAAATATGTTTCTATGACATTACTAAACACATTTCAACATCATCATATCATTAATTCATGCTTAATCATCAAAATCAACTCTTTTGATTATAAAAGTTTCTATTTTTAGTAAGTAACTAAATAAAGTTGTGTTTTTACATAATCAGCTAACCAAATATGTTTCTATACATGTTATTAGAAATTTATCATCATTTACAGCTATCTAGCATGTCTAGATCATGGTAAATCATCCGCATGCATTTACAAAGTTTTCATTTTTGGCAAGTAACACAAATCTCCACCAAATGTTATCAAAACTCAATCTCACACATTCCTATGCTCTAGATTAGTGACATTCATCAAAAAAAATTCAATTGTCATAAAAAAATCCGTCCATGTGATCTATTTGGAGTTGCATATGGGTACACACACATGCATGTGGGTTTTTAAGCACAAAAGACCATAGATACTACCTTAAGAGATCTTAGATGGCCCAAACTTGAATGGAACAGACACTATTTAGCTGAGATGGTGGCTGATGAGGATGCTTCTAGCTCCTTGATGGTTCCTAACACTTTCTTGAAGCTCTAGTGGCCCAATAACATCAACAAATACAAGCAAGAGGCTAAGAAGGTGTCAAATGGGGTTTAGAGTGTTTTTGCCGGAGTTTCTGGTCGAGTGTATCGCTAGACGTTCGAGTTTGGGTAAAAGGAAATATGGTGGGGAAACGGGGTTGTATTTATAGAGTTTCTGGGCTCTGGGGATTGTCACGTACCGTCGAGTTGGAAAATGATCGGTCGTGGCATACCGCCATGTGATTTGGCTGAAGTCAAAATTCCCGCTCACCCGTCGCGTACCGCGACGAGTTTCGCCTAGCTCCGTCGCGTACCGCGAAGGGTTTGGTTTCCATACTTTCTATTTCATTCGTCCTTTTTCTCTCATGCTCGATTCATATTGTTTATTCTAAACGTTTAATTCATGTTAGCACGTAATCATGTATAGACATGTTCTTTTGAACTCATTAATGTTTTGTTAGTTCACCAACGTTCGTGTGTCAAGACTCGTGTGGATTCAGGAGTTCCTCGAATTACTGATTTATGATTGTTTGTGCTCGAATTTGTGAAGCGTTTGCACATTTGATTAATAATAATCAATGTGTAATGTACAATTCGATATTTCCCCGAATTATGTTTTTGCAATTGCGTTTGTGTTCGACACACTTGATTATCACAATCAATGTGTAATGTACGATTCGATTATACTCCGAACTATCGTTTCGCAATTATTCATGTTTGACTCATTTAATTATTCCAAATTAAGTGCAATACAAGGAATATGAATGTGAATAAGTAATTTGTAAATGTTGCAATTTACCTAAAATTTCCGGGTGTCACACTAAATGAGGGTGATCAATGCATGTTCTTAGCTAAAGTTCACAAACTATAACATTATTAAACTAAGTTCACCTGAAAAATGGTAATAGATAAGTTGCATGTTTCACGTACCCCAAAAGTAAAACTGTAAGGGCTATAAAGACTCTCCTTTTGATGAGTTTGATAACTTTGGAATAGATAATCAAATAGTAGCTCAACTTTTCCAACAAGTTCAATATCAACCTAGATAGTTCATGATGCATAAGTGTATGTTCTTATGTAACTATGACTTCTATGTAACACCTAAAATCTAAATAGGTCATAGAGTTTGGTTTTGTTTTGAGACATTGTTAAATGTTTAGCAATTGCTATGTTTAAAATACATTTGGTTTTATTGTAAAAGTTTAAATGTGAATTTTAAATAAAATTTCCAAAGTGGAAATATTTAAAATGTAAACATTTCAAATATTTTTAAAATTATAAGAAATGTAAGTTGTTAAATAAGTTAGAAATAGTTTAAAATGAATAAATTAACAACTAATATTAAAAAATTTATTTTATATAATCATTTGTAAATAAGTGTAATAATATCATTTTTAAAATAAAAGTTTAAAGGTTTGTAAGCTATATAAGTTGAAACAAAATGTTTTTATTTAGATATAAAACATTTTAAAAAAATGTAAAATCATTTGTTTAAGTTGTAAACTAAAATATGATTTTATAATGATTTTCATAGTTGGTTATTATTCATAACAAACTATAAATAATATATATGTTATCATAAGTTGTAAAAATACATGAATATATATTATATATTTATATTTTTGTACAAAAAGAAAAAGGTTTATATGATATAATAAATAAATTAACAAATATATATTATATATATTTAAAAAAAATATATTTTTCTTCATCAGTTTATAAAATTTAATTTATAAAAATTTTCTGTAAAAACATAATTTTAAAAAAAATTATGGACCGAGAGGTCAAACAGCTCAAACAAAGCAAGATTCCAATAGTCAAAGTCCGGTGGAATTCAAGACGTGGACCGGAGTTCACATGGGAAGAGAGGATCAAATGATAAAGAAGTATCCCCATATGTTCAAAACAACAACTACAAACACTGAGAAGGCAAGTTAAATTTTGAGACGAAATTTCCTTCAACAAGGGGATGATGTGATACTTCAACACTTTCAAATTTCAAACTGTAAGCACAAACATATTATACAATTGGTTTTGTTACAAACATTTGTGCTGAACACAAACATTGTAGAATTCAAACACTTTCAAGCATGATTAGTTACAATCGATATGCTACATTACATTTTATGTGCTACATTTAATGTGTTACATTGCATGGTAGTACAAAAATGATTAGTTGCAAACATTCACTATGTGCAAGGTTACATAGTACAGTATGATCAAACACTAACATTCACAGTTAGGTGTACTAACTGTGTGCATGCAAACAATTACATTGAACAAACACACTTAGGTGTGATGTTACAAACATGAGACTTTGTGTGTGAGTATACACAAGTACACAGACTGATCAAATATCGCACTAACACGTACACTTTGAACTCACAAGTAGTGTCCTAACTACTTCTAACATTTAACAATTTTCGGAACGAAAATTCCTTCAACAAGGGGATGATGTGACAATCCGGCTTTTTGGAGTAACCTCGTTAACCGAAAGTTAACAAAATCATACGAAATCATATGAAATCAAACTAGAAGGAATAGAATTAATCCAAACAAGTCTAAAAACAATAAAATTTCAAGGATTAAACTTATAATTTCAAGAAATGATCAATTTTGACTTATAAAGTCAAAATTTGTATGGTTTATCAACTAAAATTCGAAATTCACAATAATTGGGGTTGTAACTGAAATTTAACGATCAATAATCATCACATTGATGATTATTAACACCTATTATACGTTATTAGTCATTAAGCATCGAATTAAACCAAGTTAATAACCTATTAACTCGAAACCGTTACTAAAGGTCATGAAATCCACTTAATTCAATCATAGGCCATCAAATTGAGTTCCCAGAAACTTTAGTCGGCACTCTTAGAAGGTTTTACATCAATCAATTGGATTCCAGAAGCTGTGGTTTGAAGATTCGATCAAGGGTCGGCCAAAATTTAATCTAATAGTCGAACTATACCAAATTGACATCAAACCAGGTAAAACTTTACTCCTACACAATCTAAATGCTCCGATTAAGCAAAGCCCTATGGTTACTTCATGTCAAAACATCGAATTTTATGAATTCTAATTCTAGGGTTCATCATTCTTGCTGTTTTTGGGTTTTCGATCAAAACAAGTTCTATAATCGAATTAAATCACACCCACAGTTTCGGAAACACCTCTTCAATGAAAAGCCCACGTTAATTTCATATAAAAACCGAGAATTAAACGAATTTTAATCCTAGGGTTCTTCGGTTAAAGAGAATTGGGGGTTTCTATGCAAACGAGCTCAAAAATCAAATCAAATCACATTATTAGTTTTTGAAAGGCTCGATTAATGAAAACCCTAAGCTAAATTGATCAAATCACAATGAATTTTAAGAATTAGAATATTAGGGTTCATGAGATAAAAAAAAGTTTTCAGGTTTTTGATTTAAACGACCATAAGAAACGAATTAATCATCACAGAAAGTTTCGAAATATCTAGTGTAATGAAAACCCTATGAATTTGAATACTATCAATCTTGAATTCAATCAAATATAATCTAAGAAAAGTAGTTCGGGTTCGAGTATGTTCTAGACCGATTAATACAATTTAATCGAACTATTCTTTGAATTGATTTCACTAGGGGAGTCGCCTAGACCTGTTGAACCATACACCCATGGTTATGGGTTCGATCGGATTCAAGTAGGGGTTCAATTGGAACCTAGATGGTTCGGTTTAAATTACAAAGGGGAACCCGACTTGATTGAAGTTTAAAACAATTAAAAAGGAAACTCTAACACTATTACCTAACTGGTTGGATTGGTAGGATGTGTGTGTTTAGTCCACGAGGTCGTGGGTTCGAGCCACACCTCTGTCGGGTTTTTGAAATTAAAATCATTTTCGCTATTTTAATCATAACTTATTCATTTTAAACCCGATTTAATCCATTCAAGTTTCGTTGGAACCAAAATTGAATTACGAACTAAATGAAACAATAAAATTAGCATTCTTGAACAAAAACACTGTCGCGTATATTTACGTATGTTTAAACGAAATCGCGTATACGTACACAATTTAAACAAACGGATTTAGAGTTGTACATACTTTCATATGAACGTTTCAAACAACTTGGTATACGTGTGTTGACACATATGTGACCACAAACACAATTTGACATTCCAAATAACACAACGTTATTGTTATAAAACAGATTCTTCGTAGAAGGTCATCTACACGAGTTCACGTATATTTGATCATTCGATTCACATTCACAGGTGCGTACACGGCCCCTTTTTACTTTTACTGTTTTGGGGGAGAAAACATGTGCAATCAAAAATTTTTAGATACATATCACTTGCATGAGTTAGCTATTTACGATAAGTGCGAACATAGCATTACAAGTCCTTACATATCGAACCGTTTAGTTTGCCGTAGTGCAAAGCGTGGTAGTTGGAGATAGATCTATTGGGTTTGACAAACCTCACTTGGTATATTGTAGGTCTACGCAAGTGTTTAACTAGCCAATTCAAACATTACTATTGTTTGTGATAGACAATAGTGGAAAGACAACTTACATTCTAACAGTCAGCTTCGGTGTCGACCACTTATGTAAATAGTACAATGACTAGCTATCATGACTATGCATGTGTGATTATGTTATCTGCAAACATTTCATTTCAAACAGTTGTTCAAACATTTGTGATTACATATTCAAACCTGTGTATGCACCAACCTTTGTGTTGACTTTATTTGCATGTTTTCTCAGGACACTAAGGCACAAGTATGGAAGAGCAGGGACTAAGAAGTTGAGTCTCATGCATACATTTCAATTCAAGTGTTTTGGATTTGATTATTTAAGACATTGAACTTGTAATTTACATTTTGCAAACTGTTATGCTTTGTTATTGTTTTCAAATGCTTCCGCAAACGTTAAAACTTTGATATTACAATTTAGACCAAATTTATGTTTGAAAAGCATATAGAGGTCTTTCGTTATGTCTAATGCCTGAGATCCTGGTTTGTCACGCCCTAAACGGTATGATTCCGTTAGTTGAAATTTGGGGGTGTGACAAAAACTTTCTAGCTTAAAAATCGGCTCCAGCCACCATGACCATTAGCCTGAAACCATAAGCTTTAACCAGTCGGACCAGGGCCTTAGCCACGATACAGATCCTTTCAAACTGAATTTAACATAAACCCCTTCTAGATTCCAATTCTCCATTTGAACAGAAACCCTAACTTTTTTTTAATAAAATTTGTTTGATCGTGATCCGATCGTATCCTTGATCATAGGGCTATTGTTTGTAATTCTAAAACGAGTGAAATGATGTATAGATTACCTGTGGAGGATTGTTGTATCAGGTTGCTTGAGTGTGAGGCCGAGAGCTTAATATGCAAGAGGTTGCAGACCTTGATTCGTGTTGGAAAGTGATTGTGTCTGTTTATTGTGCTCAGAAACTTCCGAAATCATTATAGGAGTATTATGGTTGTTTTAATTCATCTTTTTATGCACATTCTCACAGGGTTCGAATTCCGGTTTGAGGTTTCATAGTTTTGGAAACGATTTTTGCGTTAATTAGATTGATATTGAGTTAGTGGCACATTGAAATCGATTAAACAGTTTCGAAAGTTAAGAAATTTGTTCGAATTTGAGATTCTTACGAGTTTTGTGAGCTGGATGCCAAACGGATTGCGAATGGTTCAATCCAAGGCTGAAACAGGTAAGGGGGAAGAGGGATTTGAGGTTTTGGCGATTTTGGCCCCTCTTAGTTTTCTTCTTATTGAAAGTTTTTAACTTGGCAGTTTTTCCCCTCCAACTTTTATTAACATTTTTTTAAATTTAATTTATTTAAAGTTTATAAAGGTTACATAAGTGAAAGATTTATGTGTTTATAAATATTTTATTTGTTTTTAAAACAATGTTTTTCTTGAGAGTTTTATTAAAATTTCATCATTAAAATTTATTTATTTGTTTTAGGTCATATATATATATATATATATATATATATTCTTTTTACAATTATATTCTAGTTTTATCAAACTTATTTTTATAAATAATCTTTTAAGATTTAAAAGTTTGTTTTACTTTTATTTCTTTGATTTTGTAAAGTTTTTCAATGATAATCCATATACTTACATATATATTAAATGATCTTTAATTTGTTTACTTATACATATATTTTTGTATTTATGTGCATATGTAAACTTATAAATGAAGATTTCAATTGACTTTATAAACTCTTTATTTAAATATAATTGTTTATTACAAATTATAAGAATGTTACATGATTTGTCAGGACCTTGTTATGATATAAACACACTCAAAAATGTTTGTTCAACATACAAGTCATATATCAAAAAGTTATTTGCATGTATTCTCCCCCAGGTTAAAGTAAACAGTTTGAGATAAGAAAAATGGGCCGTAAACTCACTTGTGTTGAGTTCTGTTTGTGTTCGTGCGTGTTTGTCCTTAATCAGTTACCTATATCACATAGGTTGTTATGAGTTTGTGTTCATGTCAGCCTACCTAGACTATGTTCGTGTGCAAGCAACTCCAAGTTGTTGTGTTTGACTATGTTTGACTCAACGACCCGTTGGTGACACGTCTTAAGTTGTTATCATTCATTCAGTATTCTTCAAGTTTCCTAAGTTAGCAAGTAGTGCACATAACATATCAAGCACGTTTATCAATCAAGTTACCATTTTTAGCAAGTTTCTATATTTAGCAGGTTTCCATTTTTGGCAGGTTTCCATTTTCGGCAGGTTTCCATTTTAAGGAAGTTACGTTAAATAACCAAAGTTACTATATTTATTAAGCATGCTAGTTTATCATGTTATCACACAAATAATCATGCAACTACTCTTATATCATCATAACTTAGCATATTCTATCATATTTCACCATCAAACTTGTTCAATAGCTCTAATCTCTAAGAATCCCCAAATAAAGTTTTCATTAATGGAAAGTTGTGAGCAAATACTTATTTTCACCAAAATCAAACTATCCTAACATGTCATTAGGACCATTGACATCATCATAATGCTCAACATGACCAAAATCTACATGCAATATATGTATTTCAACAGTAAAGTTTCTATATTTAGAAACTTATGAACATAATCTTTATTTCTTCAACTTTAACGCATCTAACATGTTAATAATGTCTCTAATATTCTTAACCATCATTTATAACCATACAACATGTTTACAACATCATTTAGCAACATTTCTCACTATACAAGTTTCCATACTTAGTAACTCTTGCCAATACTCATCAAATGACATCAATACTCACATAGACCATTTCAATACACTAAATCAGTTAATCAAGACTCCATATACATGTTTATAAGTGTTCCAAGTCATGCATGTGTCAATTTTGGAGTTGTATGTGTGTGTTTAAGCTTGCATGTGAGTTTTTATGTAAGAATAACCATTAAAACTACCTTAAAAGGCTCTTAAACACTTGAATGATGTTGGATTTGTGTCTAAGTTGGATGGACAGGGGCTGGAGTGATGATTCTTGTGAGTTATTGGCTGCAACCAAGCTTCCAGCACTTCCTTACCTTGTAGATTCCAAAGCATCAATGGGATCAAGAATAGCACTTCAATAGCTCCTGGAGGTTGGATGTAAGCCTGGCAGATGGGTTTTGGTCAAGCAAGTGTGGCTGAGTTCGTGTGTGGAAGTAAAGGATTGAAATAGAAGGAATGGGTTGGTATTTATAGAGTTTTAAGAGTTTGGGGGCCTTCGCGTACCACCAAGGACAAAATAGTCGAACCCCGATTCTAGGTTCGTCACGTACTGTCGAGTGAAATTTGATCGATCGTCTCGTACCACGAGAGGTTTCAGTTGAGTTCAAATCTTCCCGCCAAAACCATCATGTACCGCGAAGGTTTTCGCCAGGGCTCGTCATGTACCGCGACGAGTTCCAATCAGAAATAAATGTTCAATTCCGTAGTTCGATTTTTTCTAGGCTCGGTTTTGCGTTCGTTTTGTCGTCATTTTTCAACATACGTTTTTATTCGGTTTCATCATGTGTTCACGCATTAGTTATGGTTGTTAGTTTGAATTTCGCATTCGTTTGTTCACCAACGTTCTTGATTTCAGGACAAATGTGAAATCTCGGTAATTCCTTAAATCATCGTCCAATTTGCTCGTATTTGGACTATTGTATCTCGTGTCACACTAAATTAATCTAAATAAAGTGACATATATGGTTTAAAAAATTAAATGATTTTAAATTAAATGGTAACGCTGACTTGGATTTTACGAGATGTCACATAATATATTTCACGATTAAACTTTCCAAATATGAAAACTTTCTTAAACGGGAAACTTTGTGCATGTCATATGTGATCGATGTGAACATTACTATGATAGGATCATATGAAATTCAACACTGTGCTACTTGCATTGTGATCGATATTACACATAAACAAATGTTAATAAACTGAATGTGTCACCAATAGGTCGTCAAGTCAACACAAGTCAACTTAATCAAACACGAATACTTTTTCGTACACACAAACATTTGGATTTGTTTAGATACAACAAAACAAAAGGAACAAAACGAACACAAAATCATGAACCTATATGATGGTAGGTGATAACTAGAAGACGATAGCAACACAAAAAACTACACTATAAGGTGAATTCATGACCCTTTTACTCTTTTCGTCAATTGGCGGAGAAACCATGCTTCCCAAATATTTTGATACAGGAAACATTATTGGATACTTATTACATGTTTATATATCAGTTATAGATATGTGTATCTTATCACACTAAATCCTTACAAATCGAATCGTTAATCGCACATGGCACTCAACGTGATAATATTGAATAATACTATCGGAAACTATGGAATATTTTGAAACGACATTGAGTTGTGAAACCTATGGAAACATCTATGTAACATGCAAAAATTTTTCATTGTTTTTACATATTTGTAACATAATTTTGTCAACTTTTATAAAAAAAAAGTAAAAAGTTCATCAAGCTTATACTTTTTTAAAAACATATTTTGTAACACCATGTAACACATATGTAACTCTACGCCCAGATGCTACGTATGTGGTAGAGAATTTTTTTTTTTTGAATATTATCTCGGCATTTTTTAAATTTTTTTTTATAAAAAATGACCCAAATAATATTACAAACATGTAAAAAATAAATAAATTTTTGACATGACTTTTTCAATTTATAAATTTCATATATATATATATATAATAGAAAAAAATGAGTTAGTTAAAAATAAACAAAAATAAATAACTTTTTTTAAATAGCTAACGTCAAGTACCACTGTTTAAATGGACATATTGACACCACCATCTAGGAGAAAACCTATACTGAAAAAACCCCTAGCTCAACCTAGAGCACTTTTTGCTCCTAGTGAGGCTCGAACCCAAGATCTTCAATTCAGGAAGTTAAGGGGATATCATTAGGTTATAAGCCCTTTGGTATAAATAAATAACTGTGATAAGTTAAAACCACGTCTATCTGATTAAAAGAGAATATCATGTACAGTTTATCCTAATTTTTGTATTCTATTTGCACTCCAAACAACATTAGAGTTCAAACACAAAACCTAACATATCCTAAAAACCAAGAGTTAATACCACAATTCAAAGTTCAAACAAAAACAAAAATAATATATATTATTAACAAAAGCACCAAATATACATATTAATTTGATTTAATTGTATAACTAAACAAACTGATTTCAAAAAGAATGTATCTGCTAATCAAACCGAAAACCAAATCAAGAATTCGGATACGTTAGATATCAAACCGAAAATCGATTTTACAATTCAATTTGTTTTTCGATTATGAATGCGTTTTGGTTTTCAGTTTTAAATAGTTTTTTGTCTTGATTTCTTAAACACCCTTAACAATACTCATTACCTATATAATAAAAACCAACGTTGGTTTTTATTTTGTTGAATAAATATTAATTGTCTTTACAATAGAGCAATAATTTTAATGCATGTGAGTTGGTGGAACATTAAATTTAATGTGAAGTGGTGTGGGTTCTAATCCCACTCCAAACCTTTTTTTGGCTCTTTTTTTCGCATATTTCAAAGTTCATATTTTTTTTTTGCCTAAATAATAAGGGAAAACTTTGTAGAAATGTAACCAACTTTGTAGAAATGTAACCAACTTTTTATTTTGTTCCAATCAAGTCATTCAAACTATTTTTATCCTAATTAAGTCATTCAAGTTATTTTTATGTTTGAATTTTATGTTTTTAACCTGGATTGTAGGTAATAAATGTTGATATAAGTTTGAGGGAATAATTTTTTTTTAAAAAAATAATTGACTTGAATAAGTAATTATTAATTATTATTTTTTTGTTCTATGTCAGATATTAGTTAAAATTAATTATTATTGATTCAAATAAGTCATTTTTTTAAAAAAAATTATTCACTTAAACTTATATCAACATGTATTACCTATTATTCAAGTTAAAAACGTAGAATTCAAACACAAAATTAACTTGAATGAATTAATTAGGACAAAAAAAGTTTAAGTAACTTGATTGAAAAAAAATAAAAAGTTGGTTACGTTTTTACAACGTTATCCCAAATAATAAACTTAACACTCTTACATCAATTTTGATGTAGTTGGGTTGGTTGAGCATTACCCATTGTGGTTTTGAATCCCATCATAAACCTATTTTTTCTCATATATTTCATTCTGTCTTTTATTTTCTTTTTCTAACTTTTTTTTGTTTTTGTCTTTTTGTTTTTTCTTTTTTGCCTCTATGATGTCATGAAACCACTTCTCCACAAACAAAGAACTGACATAACAACTGATCTTCGCTACCATGTAATCGTCTAACTCTCTAAACTTTCTTTTTTATTCTCATCTTTCTCTTTTTGCTCTTTCTTTTTTTTTTAAAAAAAAAAATATGACTAATCAACTGTTTTCGTTAGGTTAATGTACTACTATGTCGTATCTCATCATCCTATTCGGCCCTTCTAAAAATATGTTTTTCTTTAGTTTACTGAATACCAAGTTGCACCTAATACATTTGGGTTTGATTTTTCTTTAACATGTTTACTAAGTTAACTTTTTTTTTGTTTAGATTCGTATTTTCACCCACTCAAATTTTTAGAAATTTTGTAAAATATCATTTTCACCTCCTCAGGTTTCTAAAGTTTCGAATTTATCCATTTTGTTTCTTAAATCTTCACCCTATGCTTTCGGGGGTAACACTTTCGCCTCCTCAATTTTCTAAAAACGTAAAATGTTATTTAACTTCCTCGCGTCTCTAAATTTTCCAGCTTACCCATTTTGTTAATTAACTAAAAATAATAATTTCTTACGAGCTTAGTTTTACGTAAGCGCTCGTATAAATTCATGTTGATACACGTTTAGATAATTTTATTATGAAAACGAACCCGGTCAAATATGGTACGTTTTAGTGCTTATTTTATGTGTTTTTCTGATAATCTGCATTTCGACGTAAATACTTTTAGGCGATACATTGGGTCAAGTATATCACATTTTCACTTGATAGAATAAAGTCAAAGTACTCTACATTTTGACGCCCGTCGCAACGCGCGGTGGGTAACGTTACTAGTTTTGGATAAAACTTAATAAATGGCTAATAATTAATAAATGAGATCAATTTATAATAAAAAAAGGTGATTATCATTTTGATATTATTAATTTTTCACAACTTGTATTTTTAAATGTTAATTTGATTAAATTTAGAGAACACCGAAGTTAGTCAATGCAATAAATATTGTAGAGTAGTATATAACTAGATGAGAATGATCAAATATGAATGAATTTTTGTCAGATAGGAGTCGTAATTTATAGAAGCTTACATGTGACTTGCTAAAAAAATGAATCATAGTTTATTTATAACATTTTATTTTTTTTAATAAATTTTTAATCTTTTGTATGAAATTTTTTGTTCTGTATTTTTATACTAGATTTTTTTTAACTGGATTTTTATTTTTTTGCATTAAATTTTTGATTTTTTGTACTAATTTTCTTGTTTTTTACTGTATTTTGTTTTTTGTATTAAATTTTGTTTTTGTACTGATTTATATTTATATTTTTTAGAGTAAATTACGGTTTTGGCCCATGTGATTTAAATATTTTAACTATTTTGGCCCAAAATAAAATCTTTTATCAATTCAACCCCTGTGGTTTATATAACTAAAGTTTTTTGCCCTAACCATAGTTAGGTATTGAGCCAAAACCGTTATAATAGTTAAGTCTGAGGTGCCAAAATTGATAGTTATTAAATCACAGTGGTTAAATTGATAGAATATTAAATTTTTGTCGAAATAGTTAAAACACATAAATGATACTCTTGTTAGTTTATATTTTGTTATTAGATCTAACACCTAGAACCGGAAGTTAGAGTATAGTGCATTTAAAACTACTTATATATAAAACTACTTATATATAAATTGATAGAATATTAAATTTTTGTCGAAATAGTTAAAACACATAAATGATACTCTTGTTAGTTTATATTTTGTTATTAGATCTAACACCTAGAACCGGAAGTTAGAGTATAGTGCATTTAAAACTACTTATATATATATAGGAGGGAGATCAAATACAATGGGGAATTAATGTAAAAATGATCGGATAAATTATGAGTCATTGATCAAATCAATCAATGGTTAAGATCTAGTGGTCTCCACTCATCCAATTATTTCACAAAACATGCGTTGATTTGTAGTTGAAAAGGCAAAAGAGGAAATAACCCATTTTTTAAATTTAAAGAAACTTCCACCAGTTTTATATAAATTCAATAAATTTTAAACGCTTTATTATTTTTAAAAAAAATACACCATAAATAGAGAATTTCATAATCTTTAATTTGAGTATCATATTGATATAGTTTTTTCTCATTTTTTACCATGGTCCGTATTTTTTTAACTTGGTACGTGATTTAGGTATCAGATATGTCAGAACGTATTTTTTTGCCTATGGAACGTATTTTATTGCCTTCAGAACGTATTTTTTGCCTATAGAACGTATCATTTTGTATCAACTGTTTGGCCTCTGAATAATTAAACTGTAAAGACCGGTACGTATTTTTTTGCCTATGGTCCGTATTTTGAATGCTCAAGTCCGTATTGGCCTATAGTCCGTATTTTATTCAATTATATATGTGAACATAACATTTTTTATTTATTACGGACCATTATACCCCTTACCTAGATTACACGTGGCGCGATCCTGTGGCTTCTTACGCTTCTCACGTTAATTTCCTTTGTTCAATAACCGGCCCTTATACATATATATAGGGTATGGTTATTTTGAAAACCACATCTCAATGAGAAAACCGCGAAAACCATGCAAAAATCACGTAAAAACAACGTTTTTTTTTTTTGAATTTTTTTTACAGGTTTGTAACACTATTGGACACATTTTTAAATTTTTTTACGTTTTGTTACGTAGATTTTACGTGGGTTTATAAAATATTTTTTTTAAAAATATTTGGTCGGCACTTTTTTGGTTTTTTTTTATAAAAATGTGTCCAATAGTGTTACAAACCTGTAAAAAAAATTTAAAAAAAATACGTTGTTCTTACACGATTTTTGCATGGTTTTCGCGGTTTTCTCATTGAGATGTGGTTTTCATTTTATATTTTCCCTATATATATATTTTAACGACAAAATTTTTCATATTTGTTTACTATGGGATTAGAACCCTTCAACCTATTTTACACAAGACACTTTAGCACACTTTGGTAGAATTGAAACAAATGCTCTTTGGTAAAAAATAAAAATACTTTTATCTGAAAGTTAAGATTTTTAAGTTAATTTTAATTAATTATAAAACAAAATTAGAATTTTCATCGTCACTAATCGACTTTTGGTTATCTCAAAGTATTACGGTATTTAAAGAAGCGAAAATGCCACAACAGTTTCAAGACGATCCTTTTTTCTCAAAAATAGCCGCTCGCTCTCTTTTCTTCATCATTCGCCGCCAACCAACCCTTTTCTCCCCAAACAAACATCCATGGCTTCACCGGCACAAGACCACCACCACTCGGCACCACCACCAACACCGTCCACCACCCAACCCACCTCCGACTCCGCCGCCACCGACCTTCTTTCCCGCCTTCTTCACCGCCTGCCGCCGTCTCTATCCAGTTCCGGCAGCACTCCGTCACTACTTCGCCGCCGTTCATCACTCTCCACCACCACCACTCCACCGGTCATACCTTTCACCGACCTCAACACCACCCTATCCTCCCTCTTACCTACCGTTTCTCAACTTGGTTATTTTGAACTCACCGACCACTTCATACCCTCTGAACTCGCTCGCTCAGCCGAGTCTGACTCACTTTCTATTTTCAATCTCTCTAGCAACCAGAGGGATCAATACTTTCCCAGATGCTGGCCGCTTGGTTTCGTCGATGACGATGAAGATAACATCAGCGAATCACTGCTTCTTGACTCGTCTTGCTCCACCGATTCAACCGAGTTGTCACTGAGTTCTCTGCGCGAGTTTACCCGGGAAATGAAGAAAGTTGGTTTAGCCGTCTTGGAAGCGCTGTCATGCGCCATGGGCTTACAAAATCCGGTTCAAGATGACCCGGACGCTGTTACTTCGTTGATGTGGATATCTAGAATTTGCGGTTCTTTTGATGATAAAATGACCGGGTCGGGTCTGTTTTACCCATATGTTGTCGGGTTGCATTACCAGTTTCGGAGCCAAAGCTGCTCTTTGTTGACAGATACAGGCTTGGTACCCGTTTCTTGCAAAACGGATTCTATCTTGATCACTCTCGGAGACATTGCTGAGGTATATTTTTCTAAACTAGATTTATTTCACCCACGCGCTGCGGCGGGTTATCACAGTACACTCCTGAGAACGAGTATTGTATATCATCTGCAAAAGCATAAGTTACATAGCAAAAATAAATCTCTCGTTACAAACTATACCTTAATCCCTAAAGTATAAACCTAAACTCTAAACCAACAAAAACCTTAATCTATAAGCAAATCTCTCAAATTTAATAAAAACCCAAATCTGCAAGCAAATATCTCAAATTTAATATTTTCATAGGTGTTTATTAATTTTCAAAGTTAAAAAAACTTCTTCTGGTCCAAGTCTAAACTTTTAGAACGTCACTACATGGATGAGACACTTATGCACTATACATTACTATTAATATATATATATACACACACCACACACATATACATACATACATACATATGTATATATATAATATCATAGGATCCACACTATATTTAATATATATATTTTTACTATTCAATTTCATACTTTTTAATTATATGTAGTAATTAGTAGTGGAATTTTTTCTGTTTGATATTTATCATATATTTTTTATAATTATATATCCTTTTCTGTTTTAAATTGTTTATTTTATTAAACGAACTTTAACTGTATAACCTTTTTAAAATTGTTATTATTCTCGTTTTGTTAAAAAGAAAGTTTAAGTTGAATTTTTATTATTTGTGACATAACTCCACTATACACATGAATAAAAAAATCAGCGGTTGAGAGTTATGTCTACCGTGATGGCCGCCAAATGGACCCATTATTCAATATATTAAAATTAAATATCTAATGTTGTTTGATATTTTTTAATTATGCATAATTTTTTATTTAAATACCGATTGTGTGGTGATATAAATTCAATTAATGTGACTCTATAATCCTTATTGTTTGGCACGAAACGCGTTATTATGTTTGAGATTATTTCTAGATGTGTTGTCTGATTTGGACATCGAATTTGTTTGTTTTTTTTTGTTTTTTGTCATTTTGCTTGGTTTTGACTACGATATTTGGTGCTTAATAAGCTATTTCACATTTTAAAAACCAAATATTGTTTTAAAATTTTTAAATTTAATCATTTTATTTTAGTATTTTGTTAATAACCATAGCATCATATTTTTAAAGCCTTCATCGTATTTATTTATATATTTAAAAGTAGAATGAATCTTAGTTATACTACTAAAAGCAATTCAAATTTCATATTTTTAATTCAACTATATATTTATTAATTTTTTGAATATTCTTTTTCAAGTTTTAAATGCCATGAAAATAATGTTCACACTTAGTATGAATCTCAAAATTATGAAAATAATTAAGTTTAATATTGTATGATATATTTTGAATTAAAAAAAAAAGAAAAGAAATTACATATATCTCCCTATAAACTTCATAATTTATATACATGATTCAAAAAATAAATTACATATATCTTCTTATCTAAAATTTTAAATTACATACATCCTTTTAACTAAAGAAGAAAAATTATAAAACAAGGGGACATATGTTACTTAAATTTTGACTTGAATATATATGTAATTAGAGTTGTAATTAGAGGATACATCTAATTCAATAAAAAATATAGGATATACTCATTGTAAATAAAAGCTATGTAAGGTGTCTTCATTTTTGATAGGTGTGGAGCAATGGTAAATTGAAGAAAGTGAGAGGAAAACCAGCTTTAAGCGTGGAAGAAGGGAGTGACACGACGTCTTTATCGATGTCAGTTTTGGTCACATTGCCGCTAGAGAGCACCGTCACGCCTCTCTCTCCAAGGGCAGCGATTAACAACGATGGTGGCATCGACCGGCACGACAACAAAAATGAAGATTGTAATGAAGAGGGTAGAGAAGAAAGATTGTTCAATTCATTTTCCTTTGAAGATTATGCTTGGAGAGTGTACCATGAAAGGCTCCCTCTTAAAGACCCGTTGAATAGATACAAGAACTAGTTGTGAGGATCTCATGTGTATTATGGACCGGTATTTTTTTTGAATTATTCTAGAAATTGATATATGGTGTTTATTTGGTTGAACAATATATAATTTTGAGGTGAAGGTTCTTGGTTTCTTAAAGTTTGTGTTTATTTTTATTTTTTATTTTTGAACAAAATGCATTGATTATTGGTACATGACTAGGGCTGTAATCGAGCCGAGCTCGAGCTCGAGACATTTCGAGCCGAGCCGAGCCAGCTCGGAAATTTTTTCGAGCCTCGAGCTTAAGCTCGTAAAGAACTTGAGCCGAGCCATGAGCCAGCTCGGTTTTTTTTTAAACCTTCTCCTCCACTTTACATACATACATATATAATATATATATATAAAATCTAATATATACATACATATATTTATATATTTGTATGTAATATAACATGTGTGTGTATATATAGTTATATATATATATATATATATATATATATATATATATATATATATATATATGTTAAAAATCAAATCGAGTCGAGCCACGATCCGATCCAACGAGTCGAGCCACGAGCGGAGCCAACCCTGGCTCGGGCTCGGCTCGTTTTTATCGAGCTTTTTTCGAGCCGAGCTTTTTTCGAGCGAATGTCGAGCGAGTCTCGAGCATTGAGTTTTTTTAACAGTCCTATACATGACGGTTAAAAACACTTGTAAAACTATATTTAACTTTGAAAATCTACGAAAGTTTTACTTAAACTTTATAAATAGTACTTTATCTTCTTTTATGTCTTAAAATTAGAGTTTATCATTTGTAACATGTATAAGTGGATTTTTTTAATAACTTCAGTTTATTAATTTTTTTAAACAATGATAATCTTACGTTATATTGATTGAATATGCTGGTATAGTAAAGAATGAGACTTGCACTCATATTGTTATATAACTGTTTTATCTATGTTTTGATCTCCATACCAAGCCGTTGTAACTATATGTATTTATACGTAGTTAAATATGTCGTTGTCATTGACACAATGCGCGTTAATGTGTAATGATGTTTGTAAACAACCATGAACCAAATTAACCTTCAATCATGAAAATGATATATTAGAAATTTTTGATTTGATCTAATAATTAATCAATAACTTAATTTCCAAAAATAACAAGACAGTGTCATGATTTCTTGTACTGCCTAAAAAAACATTTTTTACAACAATTTTGTTTTATTCTATTTATTGACTTACTTATATCTTAATTATCATTGATTTATGAATTATTTTTTAAATATATAAGGATCCATTTGTATTACTAATACAAGATACTTATTATTTTAAAGAGAACCATGTTTGAAGCATTTTTCTTGGCTAACATCAATCACCTTTGTAAGTAATCTATTTAGGATTGTCCTGCAAAAAATTAAATGATTTGTGTGATGCTAAGTTGATTCTTTCATGTTTCAAGTAGAACCGCAAATTCATTTAATTTTGATACTTTACAATGATGGCTACTAATTATAGCGGTTTTCATTTAATTTTCTGAGCATTTTTCATTGTTGTCTGAATTAACATTGATTTAAAAACTTTCGTAGCTGTTTCAAATCTTCTTCAAATGGTGGTGCTAATAGAGTAAATCTTCTTCAGAGCAATATTTGTTTTATATGAGACTCCAACTCATGACCTATTATAAAAAAAGTCAAAGGGCTATAATTAGGGTAGAAGTGCTGGTGATTCGTATTTCCTTAATAGCAAAAAGATGGTTTTGTTGAATGCTTGAGGTTGTGTTTTGTACTTTTGTTGAACCATTGTGTTTTCATTATATATGTAAAAAATGATATTACTTATAGGCATCAATCCACATAATAATTTAGTAAGTTGCTATGTTTTTTTTTTGAGAAATACAAACTACGGGTTCAAATCGGGTTGCCCATCAAAGATTAAAACCCAAACAAGTACCCTATATCACTTAGAATTTATTTGAAATTTTCTAGAAACTTAGTTTCCAGTTATTGCAAAGTGCTAGATGGTTTTGATAAAGTTTCTATCTAATTCTTTTTCTTACTTTATCACCCATTTTGACTGTGAATTTCTAATTGTTAATCAAAGATTCGAGGTTCCATGAACCATCTTTCATACAATATTTGATCAAACCGTTGTTGAGTTCTTGATAAATTTACTTTTACCAACAAATTCTTCCAAATTGTTGTAAATTTGATGTTTTAGTTTATGGGTATGATCAAGTTATAAACAAAGGCTTAGGACCAAATAACAGAAGTAATAAGTATACATAGGAAGTTTGAAAATGAGATGCATGCCTTAAAAGAAATTGGCTCGTAATTTGAAGTGATTCTTTGGAGATTGGTTTGAGCACCTTATATTCTAATGAAAGCATCTCATGTTAATGTGATTTTACAATATGTTTGCTAATAGTTACATATTGTGTGTGCTTTCTAACTTAGTCGTACATCCATCTCAAATTAGGAGAACATACTCATAAAAGAATTTAAGTAACTAAATTTATGTTTATAATTTTACAATTTGTAGGTAGGTATTACTAAATGTGATAAAATGATATTTAGTCTTTTTTTTTTTTTTAAATGGGTTGAAAACAGACACTTAAGAACGAAATTTCAACAATTCTCTTGAATTTGACACTCAGGATGATATGTTCGAGCCCAACTCTGAAAGAACCCTACAATTGAGTAAACCTCTAATATTGTCTTTAACTAATATGTCTTGTCTTAGATTTGAGCCCAAAGTATTCCACATAAAATTTAATTTGTAATTATTTATAATAAATGTATTTTAATTGTGTTATCTTTGGTATCTAATCTCGAATATTACACGTTATAATATGATAATTATTTCTTGTTGAACGATTAATTTGGATACACTGGAGTATCACCAGAGATAATATAATAGTACCACTAATGTAATACCCGATCATAATTATCGACAAGTCATCGGTTTAGAAGAAAAATCAATATTTTGAGAAAACTCTATTGTATACTAACCAAGATCTTATGATTTTGTAGCCAAACCCGTCACCAATATGCCGATAGGATATAATATTTTTCGCGATAATTATCTATTAAAGCAAGATGAAGATGATTAGCTATAACACATGAAATAACTTCCCAAATTTATTTTGTTCTCTATAGATAAAACAAAGAAAACTACTTGAAGATGCTAGTTCGGCCCAATGACGAAATACTAGGATGAAAACACTCGCAAAGATTTCCCCAAATTGCATAAATGCGAAATCCATCTTCCTACATCTAGGGTTGTAATCTGTCACCTTCATTTCGTCAATCTTTGATTTGTTTATTATGATTTTTCAGAAGAACTAGTTTATCATCTTCACTACGTACTGTTACCAAACACTCCAATTGTACAAACAAAAACCCCCAAATCATTTCCAAAATTTCATCACTGATTGCCTCATATACATAATCGATCTGTTTTACGTTCAATTTCGTCCTCCAGATGAGGAAAAGGGCTCGCGTCGCACGTAATAAGGTCTTTTTCTAAATTACTAATCAATTGATTTCGTTTCCATCGATTTCAATTTCAATTTTGTTGGTTATTTGTTGTGATTTGACCCTAATCATCTGTCACTAGTTTTCACTTTGAGTTACTTGTTAGTGAGTGTGATTAGTCAAGAGATTTGAGTATCAACTGCTTGGTGTTATGCAATTCTTTTAGTTTTCTTAGTTAATTCTTCAACTTAATCATGTGTCTATTACTTATCAATGTGTATAGTTGTCCAGCAGCTGAATTATGTGAAATTATTTTATATTGTTAAGATTAAGGTAATGTTTTGATCGTAATTGTGTATGTGAAGGGGGTTTATCATGGATTTAATTCAAATGATTTCATCAGCCGAATGCCGGATGACATTCTTGTATCTATACTATCTAGACTGCCTCTTAAAGAAGCAGCAACCACAAGTAATCTTTCAACAAGATGGAGATACTTATGGTGTCAAACATATTGTTTGGATTTTGATGCCAATGAGACATTAGATAAAATAGCAATTGATTCAAAGTTGCGGGTTGTAGAGAGACCTAAATACATCAATTGGGTCAACCGTGTGACCCGTCAACACAGGGGTCCCACCATTGATGATCTAAGGATTTGTTTTGATCTTGATAAGACTTCCAAAGGTGCCATTGATAAATGGGTTGAATTTGCAGTATCCAAAATGGTTCAAAAGCTAGAACTTGATTTATTAGAAAATGGTGAAATGCTTCGTCAAACTCCACGAAACTATGTTTTCCCCATCAAGATTTTTGATAGAAGTTTTGGGTTGACCGTCAAACGACACTCTTTGACTTTTCCCAAAACGGTTTCTGTTAAAGAGACAGAATTAAAGGCTCTTAAATCCCTCTTTTTGAAATGTGTTAATGTGAGTGAAGATACTTTGGCGAAACTTTTAATCAGTTGTCCTGCTCTTCAACAACTATCGGTTCACGGGTCAGGAGATTTGGTAAATGTCAAAATTAGTGGAAAATCTCTTGTTTTGAAGTACTTTGAGATTGTTTTTTGTTTTGGAGTTAAATCTATTGAGATAACTGATTCAAATCTTGAGTCATTTAGCTATCTAGGTCCCGGGATAACTATAAAACTCAATAATCTTCCAAGGCTTGAGGAAATTTCAATTGGTGAAGGGTATTCAGGGTTTGAAAACAATGTGTTTGGGCAGATATCATGTTGTATTTCTCACCTTCAGATTCTTACCTTGGACATTTACCGTCCAGAGGTTAGTCTATATATGTTTTAACGTGCTTTTGTAATTCATATTCTCTTTGATGAATATATTTGAGTTTGTCTTTAATTTATGTTGTTTCTTTTGCAGGAAAATATAAAGTTTCTTTCTTTCCCTGAACTGCCTAAACTCAAGCAATTGATATTGAAAGTCGGTGCATGGGATGATGATAGTCTCCTTGAATTCACTTCTTTGGCAAAGGCGTGTCCAAAATTGCAGAGATTTGTGATACAGGTTTTTCTTTTACCTTCAACTAAAGGATATAATTTAAATTTTAAACAAAAAAATAGCATTTTTTATTACATCTCAATCCCGATGAGAACAGGATGCTTATTTTTGTTGTTGCACCAATAATGATTATTCTTGATTATCCTTATATTCAGGATATTAAAATGTCAAAAAAAACTGTTTCATCTCACTGTTTCATTACACTTGCAGCACTTTTGATCTTGGGGCAGTCTTACTAGGTCAAGTTTCAGGCTGAAATTACTTATTTACCCATAATCATTGTTACTAGTAACTGATGATAGTCAATTGGGTACTCAAGATTCTGCTATATTCTCATTGTTAAGGGTTTTTTAGACATTTAACTTATAGTGAAAACACTCCTCAAATTGTGTCTAGTTAAAGTTGCAATCTTCATGTGACAGAGGGTGAGCTTATGGTTTATTACTTGTTTCAGCATAACAAAACAATGGTCCATCAACATATGGTTCCAACTTCCAAATGAAATATTCATATGCAAACCATCTTTATCATTTCATTGTTCAAGTATATATTACAAGGAAAAATGTTTCTGTTAAGGTGAAGTAATTAACTTGAATAATGTGACCCCAATTTATTCATAAATTACCTTTTATTTTATTAAACATGCCACTGTTTGATAGCATTAGAAAATTAAGAAAGCATATAATGACAAAATTGGAGTTCACTTGCTATGACATAATCTTTTATTTATAAATGCCATGACCATGCATAATGGGGTCCCACGTACAGGAGAACCGAGGAACATATTACACGTCTTTGTGTTGTAATTTGCAGCTAATCTGGATGTCACCAGCCAAGAGAAGAAGAAAGGTAAGGCAGGTGGCTAAACATCCATATAAACACCTTCAATTGGTGGAAATAGTGGGCTATTATGGTCGTACAAGTGACGTTGAACTTGCTGTTTACTTCATTGAAAATGCAATTACACTACGAAAGATCATAATTGATCCTCGTTATCAGGTTTTGGAAAGAACCCCAATTGGGAACGAGCAGTTGAAGAAAGAAAAGGCTGCTAGATCTTGTGCCAAAAAGCAGCTTGAACCAAGAACGCCACAAGGTGTTGAATTGGTTATACTCTGATTAAGAAAAATTAAGGTTGTGTTGAATTTGAGTCCTCAAGTGGAGTTTTTCAGCCTTAATGTGTAGTAACTTTTTTGTTTTCATTTTTTACTTATTGACTGAGTTTCAGATGTATGGTTTTGTGGTCAACTGTTTGGTATCAATATGATGACTTTGATGTATTGTATTGACATCATTGCATGAATACATCAGAGGAAGCCATTGTCGCGGACCTGTATTGATTCTTATAGTTTATAGTTGGAACAATTCTTAATTCTCTGGAAACTCTAGTGTTTGACCTAACTCATGAGGTTCATTAAAATTTTACAAGATATTTCATATCTTGAAGTGAAACGACTAATCAAGAACTCAACTAGCACTCTGAATTTTTCTGATTTGGTTAATTTATGATTTTATTTTAACGAGCAAAGTTACTCACATGTCGTGATGATTGATGCAATTAAAACACGTATGTTGAGACGTGATATGACAAAAATTTATATGAAATAGCAATGGATCGGTTATAAAAATTGAAATGTATATATATAAAACATTATTATGCTCTATATGTTGCACAGTTGCAGTATACGAATCTTAAAAAGGTAATTTATTAGAAAAAATAGTCATATAATGGAACAGACGTTCTTTCATGGGTGTCAGTCTTATTAAGTGTTATAAAACCCGACCTTCTCGGCCGAGTACTCGGGAATCGGGTACTTCTCAGGCGATTTCTTGCAAGTCGGCCACAATTACTCGGACATGGTCCAACTCATAGTTGGATATTGGATGTCTGATTATCGCTAAATTCAACGTTACTGTCGTGATATGATCCAAAAAGTTGCACTTTCGAATGCAACAACTTATATGTTTAATTGTTAAACATTTATACGATCACAAACTAATGGTTTTTAAGATTTTTGGTGATGAAATAATAAAATGGTGGAAATTAATTATTTAGATAATTAATTAAATTAAATAATGTTTATTTGGTTAAACTTTAATTATTTAACAGAGTTAATTCAATTAATGATTAATTGGTTAAATAGGGTTTAAGTAATTAAACGAGTTAATTAATAGAGGGTTTTACTGTAAATGTTACAGAGTTTATATTGTAAATTAATTTATTATAAATAAACTCTTTACATGTCACTTGAGAAATGATTTCTAGATCTAAGGTTTAGAGAAACCCCAACTCTCTCTCTCACCCATTGCCGTCGACCACCCTGGCCGTTGCACACCACCACTGGTTGGTGGTCTCCGGTCGAGCAGCCACATCGCAGGGCCAAGCCGCAAGGAAACTAAGAAGCCAAGCCAAGCCGGGCGCAGGGTTGAGTTGTGAGCCAAGTTGGATCTGATCAAATTAGTTTTTTTTTTTGGATTCGTGAGACGAAATCATGTGTTTGGGTGATCATTGAATGTCACTAGCAAGATTTTTGCCTAATCCATCGTGTGGATTTGGATTCTCTTCGCAAAGGTCGATTTCTAAACACTCTATGATTGTGTTTTATTATTTGTTATTAATCGTTTTGTAACTGGATCCTGTTTTGGAAATTGATTTTGATTATGAATCAAAAAGATTTTATAACCTAATCGCTTCCGCTATGTCAGATCTGATCTGACCGATTAATGAGATTTTGAGAAATCTGATTTTATTAATTAATTTTGATTTATAAACTCGAAAAGGTTACCAGAATTCCAATAGTGATATCAGAGCCACTTTTACAAACGATTAACTACGATAAATAATCGATCTTTACTTTTTATTTGCCAAAAATTTTGTTTGAAAAAAGATCAAAACTTTGATTGTTTGGTTGTTATTGTGATTGTGAATCGAGCCTTAGGATCCAACCCATGTGATTGATTGTAGTTTTGGTTTTGTTTGGTTGTATTTGAAATCTTATATTTATACGCGTATTTGGACTCGATGTAATAGATTAGGTTTCAATTTTGTAAAACAGTTGTATTTTATGATGTAAACATGCAAATGGATTCAAGACGAAAGATGGAATCAATAGAGAGCATGAAGATGGAGATCTTGGATCAAGTGAGAGTCTACATTCAATATGTTGAATTATAAACCCTAGACTAGTTAGGTTTACATTTCATGGCTCAAACAGAATCGAATAAATTAGACTTTAGCTCGTTTCATGTTTATATTTTGTTGTTTATGAATGTTAAATATTTAAGAAATATATAACTAGTAGAAAGAAAATATTTTTCACAATCATTGTAAAGAAATAAGTAAATACAAAAGGAGTTTTGTAGTTACTTAAAAAGTTTTTAAATAAATTTTTTTTATTTAAAATGATAAAAAACAGTTTATAAAATAAAGTGTTTATTTTATATAACTAAAACTTGTTGGTTTAAAATGGTTCGAGATAATTATCGCCTTAGTTTAAAATAATGTATTTAAAACTAATCAACTCGAGAGTTGAAATGAGTTTCAAACAATCGCAAACCATATAGAAAATATGATTTTATTAAAAGAAAATTGCACGACTTGTATCATGCTAGTCGTTCAAATAGTTTTAACTAAACAATAAAATCAATATGATTGATTAAATTCACAAATTCGTGATTATGATCAATTTAATTAGTTTTTAATAAGGTATTAAAACAAATTAGGTCAAAATTGAAATATGATTTAATTGAATAGCAAATATATAAAATAGGGATTTTATAAAATGAACGACTATCCTCATTTAAATTAGTTGTCCATAATATTTTTGAAACATAAAAGTGAATATTAATTAAAGTATAATAACCCATAGGTTAAAATGTTTTATTCTGTGTAGAACCCTAAAGTTAGTGCTTACCATGTAATATGTTTCTATATAAGAGTGGGAAACATTTTTGACAAGACCTTAAATTCAAGACACTTCATATCGATCTAACTGAATATCTAGTGTTAGTGTCTACCTGCACTAGGTGTACGGTTTTTCATCAGAAGGAATGATTGAGATTCCTAATACATTTAGGCCGATTATTCAGTAAAGAATTGTAAGATACTTAAGGATGTTAAGTAGGCATGGTTGGGGCAAATGTACACATTTAGAAATTAATAATCTTACAAGCCCCAAAACTCGAGGATTATGATGGTCATAATCGATTATCGTAACCCACCTGTTTAGTTATGATTAGTAATAGAGTGCTTAGCTAATTATTGATCAGGAATTAAGCAGGATCTCTTGATTCTAAATTAATTTTGTTTATGGGTCATAATTAATTAGAATATTTTAAGCATGAATATATTAAAATGATTATCTTTTGAATTTTATAGATGTCTTTATATGATGCGAGTAAATCGCACAGAATCAATCTCTTTTACAATAAATTGATGGGAAGATTTTTTTCTTCATGGATGTATCACTTAAGGGAGGCACTTAGGATCGAGAGCAGATTGTATGTCCTTGATGACCCTCTCTCTACTGATCCACTGTTTGATTGCACATCTAGAAAAAGGATAAATCGAATTGATGAATATGAGACAAGGTATCTCATATTAACATATGTTTCATCGAGATTTATGGTTGAGCTTATGTATATCCCTAGTCATGAGATGATTCAGGAGATTAAAAAGAATTTCTTGCCAAATACGAATTGGCGACTTCAGATTCTTAAAGAGATTTCAAAAGATTTGAAATTTGGTGGTGATGTGGGTTCTCATCTAGACAGGCTTCAAGCCTATTTTGATAGACTTGAAAAGCTTGGATTTCCCTTAATCCTTGCAGTGGCTATAGATATCATACTCATTTCCTTACCTGAGGAGTATGAGAGACCCCGATCCCGGGCGCCTTACAGAGGTTGGTTTTCATCATAACACATAGCTCTTAAACTAAAAACTTTCTTACATAGCAGCGGAAATTAAAACATAGTTTGTCAAACATGAATTAATGTTTGAATTAAAACATAAACGATTGCCAACACCACCGGATTCTCTATCTAAATGCCCGAGCTCCATGCTTCCTTAGCTTTAACCTGACACACATGCTAAAATGTCAGCTTACGCTGGTGAGTTCTAGTTTTCATAAAACATCTTAAACGTTTTGTTGATTTATAACATATTCAACATAAAACATCATTTCGTTCACATAATCCAAAACCTTATCACATAATCATCATAAACATCATCATCATACATCCACTGTCATTAACATGAACAGTGGGCTTATACCGGCACAAGGCTCCATACCCTGTTATAGTTAGGTTGACTCTCATACCCTGTTATAGTCAGGTTGACTCTCATACCCTGTTATAGTCAAATTGACTCTCATACCCTTTTATAGTCAGGTTGACTCTCATACCCTGTTATTGTCAGGTTGACTCTCATAGCCAGTACAAATACTGGAGCATCATTAATACATATTCCATAACAAGTATGGGAACATCATCCATTCATCATACATGATATACTAACAACATATCATCATTCATCATAGTCATCATGGCATCATACCATTTCATGCTAGCATAATATCATAACATCATAATTTTTGTCCTAACAACATGTGATTCATCATATCATTTCATGCCAGTATCATGTCATCATATAATCATAAACTCCTAGCATCATATATGTAACATGCTAGCATCGTATCATCATGTCATACATACTGGCAGCATAAACATGTCAGATTAGCACCTTAACATCATAGCATTTTGCCCTAACAGTATCATCTCATAAACACAACATGCTAGCATTGTTTTCATTATATCATATTATCTTAGCGGTCTAGGAATTTATCATAACATATCATCCTATAACTATCATCATTGTTATTGTCATCATAGTTCATTAGCATACATTCATCATACTTAGCATCTTCTCATGCATATTCATTATACTTATCATCTTCTTATGCATATTCATCATACTTATCACATTTTCATGCACACATCATCATAACTCAGTAACATGCAATTCTCATCATAGCATAATCACATAACATCATAACATATTAACAGCATGTATGTCAGCCCAAAACATAAGTACACATAAGTGTGAAATAGGGCATCAAGAACTCACTTGACAGCAGCTCCTTATATTCTTAGCCAAACTCCTTAGCTTAGACTCAAGAACCTACATTATTACATCGTCTCATTACATTCCATACTTAGACTTAGAATTTATTCTAAGTCCTCATAGCTCTCCTAACCAGTCCCCAATATTCGAAAACCATCATGTTCCCGAACTGGCTAAGTACTCGAAAACTAGGGTACACGAAATCATAGGTTCACGAAATACTCAAGGTATTCGAAATCCATGGACTGCCTGAAATCTTAGGGTACACGATCCTAAGTTCACGAATCCCAGTTCTCGATCCTATATTATCGATCATGAGTTCACGAACAAGGTTTTCTAACCAAGCATGGTTTCGAGTATTTTCCTTCGTGCATATTTTCGAGTACTCATGTTTTTGTCATAAAACATCTCAAAAATCTATCTAAGACTTTGGGGAGCTAGTTCTGGGTTCCTTATGACATTACCAACGTCTTGGAACCACAAAGTCTCAAACTTTATGCATAAAGATGTGAGCTTTAGCATAAGTTCACTTTCGTATAAAAATCCTGACTTTTAGTTTAAAACGCTTACTTGATGCTAGATGATCACTTCTGTAGATCCCCGTGTGTTTCCTCCTTCGTTTGGTCGATCAAAGACTCCTTTCTTGAAGTTCTCGAATTCCTCTTCGTGTACTAGAGAGAGAGAGAGCGTGCTTCCAGCCAAATGTGTGCACGTTTCCCAAGGCACTCATATATATAGGTAGTGTTCTCGAACCTGGTACTCGAAATCAGGTTATTTTCAAGTACTGATTTTCGAGAACTAGGGTTCTCAAAATTAATTCGAGTACTCCAATTTCGTGAACTTAACTTGGTTATTTTTTGTCTGTTTTCCTACAAGTTAATTATCCGTTACGCATACGTAAATTCGAATAACTTGTATTATGAAATTTGGGGTGTTACAGAGTATGAGCCTTTCGTAAAGAGTTACAAAAGGAATATCTCTGGAGGGACCATTGCAGAGCTATAGGGAATGCTCTTGGTTGAAGAAACAAAGATGATGAATGAGATATGTAAAGGGAAAAAGAGATCATTAACTGAGGTTGATGATGTTGATGTTGATGTTGATGTTGAGTACATTATTGCTTGTTGTTTGAAGTGTTCAAACGAACCTGGATCTTCATGTATGCTTATTATTGTCAACACATACCTTAAAAGGCAAGTTTTTGATAATAATGTGAGTGTCACAATTATTTCAATAATTTGCAGGTGCTCGAGGAGGTTGATGTGCTATATGTTGGTATCTTGGATTCCATGGGATGGATGACAAGATGATAGAAGAATTGTTCCTTTTATTTCACTAGTTGTTAAATTTGTTTGACACAATGTGTGATACTATTGACTTTCTTAGTTTGACTAATAATGATACTTCTACTTATATGTATGCCTTGCTTGAATAATTATATTTATGTTTGATGAAATGTTTTGATAGCATAATTGATAATGATGGTTAATAATGAAAATGAAATCTATTGGATAGAATTTCAAGATAAAGGCAATACTAATGATTCATACCAATAAAACAATTTAAAATGTTTAAAAGATTATGTTAGAAAAAATTAACCATAAAACAAATATAATACAAGAAAATTTTAAACAATTGAAAGTGGTATTCATTGTTATAAGAGTTTGGCAATTGTTTGTCTTGTTTTAAGAATGTTAAAAATTAAGATCTTTCATATGCATTTTATTGCATGTGTATTAAATGTATAAAAGGATTTTGCATATTTCATAAGGTTGTAAACCTAATGAAATATTTGAAAGAGTTCAAAGAAGATTGCAATAAAGTAGAGATCCAATGAGCATCAAATGTTTAATGCCAGTAATTCCCAAAACTGAAGGTTATCAATGATTAGTATATAAGACGTGAAATTGTTTAACAACTAAGTACACAATGATGTATGTAATATTCATAAAGATCAATACATATTGTGTTTTCCCTTGAGTTTGATCCATGTTTTCTCTTGAGTTTGATCCAATAGATACATCCCAATGAATATATCATATGAACTACAAAACTAGCTTCAATTACAAGTAGATATAAAGAGTTATAAACTTAAACATGTAGAAATTCATATCTAGGGTTGAGGATGTAACAAAGAGTTGTTAGCCATTATTTTAAAATAGGATCCTCAAAAGATAAAGATAGTTATCATAAAACCCCTAAAATGGAATGGACAATATATATTGAAAAGAGTTCAATTCTACAATAACATGATATATATATATATATATATATATATATATATATATATATTTGTCAATCAACAAGAAGTGTTTAGATGGATCTTAAATGAGTTTAAAAACCAATCAGTAAACAAAATATCTGTAGAAGTTCAAGGGATCCCAAGATTTATAGAAATACAATTGTTGATTAATGAACCTAAAAGATGGTTGGGAACCATAAACACTAAGATGTAGTAAAAAAAGGTAAGAGACCTGTTAAACAACATTGAGATGTTGAGCAGTTGAAATTAGAGAATTTCAATGACAAAATCAACATGGATGAAAACTTGTAAACTAGCAAAGCAAAACAAACAAAACATATGTAAAGATATTGATTTTGACAGACTTTGCTTAAAGTTGATTTGAAATTATTAGGATTCTACAAGTTCGGTAAGTAAGAGTTATGTGACACCTTGCAATTTCCAAGTCAGCAATACGTGGCACTAGAATTGGTTTAATTCAGTGTGACACGTGGCACGATGGTACAAACACAGACACATCTCACTGTAATTTGAGGAATTACTGGAATGCACACACGTGTCTTGAACTCACGAACTTTGGTGAAATATCGAACAATTTGAAGAAACGAACAATAATGAATGATATGTGAACTAATAACAAACAAAAATGAAAGGAAAGATTGAAAAACGATAGAAGATAATGAAAAACGGACGAAAGACGAATCAAAACAATAAAAATGGACCATTGGACAAGCCCAGGACCCGTCGCGGTACACGATGGGCCCAACGAATTTCTTCGTGGTACGCGAACATGGGTGAAGAATTTGAATTCATACAAATTCCTTCGCGGCATGCCACGACCTATCAATTTCCACTTGGCGATACGGGGCATGTACCGGAGGATCACCCGGCTATTTTCTGCTAGGCGGTATGCCAGGACCCATGGGGGCGTGCTTGGCGGTACGCGAAGACCACCTGAAGTCTAAAACATTGTAAATAGCAACCCCTCTCTTCCCATATCATTTCTTTTTCAACTCCACTCGAATCCACATCAACCTTCCGGCCAAAAAACCCTATTACCCCCCACCATCAACCACCAAAAGTTATAAGGAGTTGTGCTTGCATTCCCTTCAAGTTAGAAGCCTTGTAGATTGAAAACAGCATTGGAGGGGCTTGTTCTTACCACGACCAACTTAGTGGGTCGGCCTCAGTCATCTTTAGAAGCTTGTCAGTACAAATCCAGCCCATAAAGGTAGTTCCTAATGGTTATCTACACTTTAAACACCTTTAAATCACATATGCAAACACATTTGGACACATGCAAGCATTTATGGCTACACGCAGCCCTAATACACACACATGCACGAAATATGACACTTTTAAATTTGTATTGGGATGTCTTGATGATTGATCTATGCTATTGAAGTGATCTATGGATGCCATTTTGTGTTATAGATGTTTATTACTATATATAGTAACTTTTGTGATGTGCATTGTTGATTAATGAGGATTTGGACATGCTATGAAGGTTTAAATGATGATATATGGCTAATATTATGCTATGTGACATGATAGTTAAGTTAGATTTATGAAATGAATGAATTTGCTCATAAGTTTCTATTTACGAAAATTTTTATTTAATAAAAGTGACATGCATGTCGATTTTGACTATGATTAAGTGTTTTAATAATAATGATGGTCTTATGAACACATTTGAATGAGTTGTTGATGATTAAAATGAGGTTTATAGCAAACTTACCATTTATAGTAACTTTGAATTGGGGATTTTGTTAAAATACATCATAGGAACATGTTAGATGGTAAATTGTATTTTAAAATGCCTTTATATGATAATATGAAGGTTGTTGTATGGTTTATTGAATTTAAACATGATAAACGTAGAAACCTTCTATTAATGGAAACTTTAAAAGGGGGTTTTTTTGTGAACAAAAAGGTATGATCGTATTAATGAATAAAACATGATTGTAAAAGCCTTGTTATGATAACATGAAAATTGTTGCATGAAAATTTGTGATTGAAACTTGCGAAATATAGAAACCTACTAAAAAGGGAAACTTAATATAAATAATAAGTTGTCCATTGAACGTGATTTATATGTTTACGTGTAATACGTGATAAATGATGAACATAAACGAACTATAACAAACTAACTAGTCACCAACGGGTCATCGAGTTGACATGGCAAACTTGGTCAAACTCGGACAAACATAGTCAAACTTGGTCAAAATCGGAAAAACATCGTCAAACTTGGTCAAACATGAGCAAACACAACAACTTGGGGTTGTTGGACATGGACATGAGCACGAAACACAAACACGGACTTATATATCCTATGTGATATAGGTAACAGGTAACTGTCAAGCAAGTTTAGCTTTCGTGCGTGCATAACTCAGGTGAGTTTATGGCCCCTTTTCTATTAAACTGTTTTAAAGCTTTAAACTAGGTGGAGAATACATGTTGTTTCAAACTATTTGTACGAACATTTTGTGTGTATGTTGGTTTATTGGGATAAAACTCATAAGTGTTGTGTATCGTATTCAGTACTCGCACAGTCAAACCGTTAATGTGTATACAACGAGGTGATCTTAGATAGAACTATAGGGATTGACGAACCCCACATGGCGCCAATATTGACTGAAGGTCAGTACGTGTATAATCTAGACCCATCTTCATTGTTTTTATGATTAACAAGGAGGAGGCACGGAAAACAATCTAGTTTGGTAGTGACGCAACTGAAACTTAGAGCCTCGGGCTCGACAAACATTAATAAACAGCATGACACACACAACAAACTCTATTTTGTTACTTATTGCTTATATAAACCTGTGAACTCACGAACTTTATGTTGAGACGTTTTAACATGTATTCTTAGGTAGCAACAATGGATAGTGCTTGGGATGCACCTATCAAAGACATGCACAAGGGTCTCGCATGCATTGATTTAACTTCTAAAACTATTTTGATATAAATTTTTATAAACAATATAACTGTGTAGCAGCTTCCGCACAAACTATTTACACTTCCGCTGTGTAACTTTTATAACTATATTTGGGATATTTATGATATATCCACGTATTTTAAAATGCATATAGAGTCGTTCTATATGACCAGTTCTTTTGATCCTGCCGCGTCACACCCAACAACTTGACACCGTGAGTGGTAATTTGGGGTTGTGATAGACTGATATCAGAGACTTGCTTATAGAGAACTAGGTTTGCATGTAGTAAACTTAGACTATAGCCCTAGCTTTACACTTAGACACTACACTTAGACTTTACCTTTTTTGTATATACTCATGGAAATGAAATTAATCGGAATGGCCGATAACCGCAAACGTAACCTAGGTAAGACACCGACAGAGGAGATAACATAGGACGATGAAAGAAAGATAAGGAGGATGATACCATTGGCCGATATCATAGTCCCAAACGAGATCATTAACGTTAGATCTCTCGACCACAACCAACATTGGGACTCGTATCCCGACGTTATTCGACGATGCATCCGAGGACGGTCAAAAGGTAGCGAAATTCCTTGTCGGGTAAGTTTTGGAATTTTATCAACAATTTTCTTGTGTGGAGCACGTACCTCCACCACTGACCCCATGTAGCAGTTCAACTCCTTCAGATCCTTCAGATCTCTCGGTTTCCACTATCTCATCGGTTAACCAGTGATAGGTGTTTTCTTTTATTTTGTAGTAGTAGGGACCTAGATGGGCGGGTTGTGCCCATGCAACTATTTTGAATGGTATTGTGGGAACTCGAAAAGTATCTTGTAACTCTTTTGAAAATCATTAATGAAATGTTATGTTTAAGTTAAGATATTGTACTTGTATGAATGCTAACTTTCACTTTGTTTTAAGAATAATTAAAACACACTCTTTGTTGTATTTAGACACTAACGTATGGTGGGAAGGGGAACCTATGTACGAACTAACAACCAGACAATCAATTCAGCATTAATTGCAGACTACGAAGCTGCTCGAAACCCGAGCTAGTGTAGCGGAAAAAACAACGGTAAACGAACCTTAGTTTTGAACAAACATGACAAACGAAACGAAAACACTAACATGTAAATTTGACTACTGAAACACAGGATCTAACCACAACATCTCCAAGGGATGTTCATTTAAGACGTTCCTCAGCTGCCACCCACATACCTTCAAAGGATCTGAAGGAGCACTAGGACTGCTCCGATGGTTAGAGAAGGAAAAATATGTGTTCTCCATGTACGACTGAGCAGAGAACAAATTAAAGTTTGCTACAGGAACCCTTGAGGGTCAAGCCCTCACTTGGTGGAAAACCAATGTCAAGACCCTTGGACTGGAAGTTGCTAACTCCATATCATGGGAGGAATTCACGAAAATGCTGAAGGAGGAATACTGTCCTCGAAACGAGATCAAGAAGTTGGAGGAGGAATTATGGATCCAGAAGATAGAGGGATATGAAATCGAGCGGTACACGACTCGATTTCAGGAGTTGTGCAAACTATGCCCGGGAATGATGACCTCGAAGTATAAGAAGATTGAGCAGTACATCAATGGGCTGCCCGACCAGATTCAGATCATGGTTATAGCTGTCGACCCCACACTCATTCAACCTACTATCCGCTTGGCACATCGCCTAACTGATTAGGAAGTGGCACAGGGAAAGCTGCCGAAGAGGGGCGAACATCTGAAGCAACAAGACAACAAGCGTAAGTGGGAACCAAGCAACAATAGAACCTTCACTCCATAACAACAACAATCCCATCACCGATCAGCAACGGCCAGAGCATTCACTGCTACTCAACTTGACACCAAGGGCAAGGGTGTCTATGAGGTAAAGTATCCCAAGTGAAACCGATGTTCTTACCACCACTATAGCTCATGCGAATGCTACCGATGCCTAAAATGCGGTAGGCTCAACCATATGGCTAAAGATTGTGGAAGCAAACCAGCCAACAACAACAACAACAACAACAACAACAACAAGGGGTGTTATGCATGCGGCAAGCGTGGCCACATGCACAGGGACTGCCCTCAACTAAAGAAGGCAAGAGGGAACACGGCAAAGGGGCGAGCCTTTGTAATTGGATCCGGTGAAGCAAAGGACGATCCTAACATTGTAACCGGTATGTTTCCTTTAAATAATGTCTACGCTAGTATATTATTTGATACCGATGCCGATATGAGTTTTATATCTAGCGAGTTTAGCCAATTACTTAACATCAACCCCACACCACTAGATTATAAGTATAAAGTAGAGTTAACAGACGAAAACTGATTGATCCACAACACATATTTCGAGGATGAGTCATGGTTTTGGCAAATAACGAACTCAAAATTGACTCAATGCTGGTAACTCTAGGCAGCTTCGACGTAGTGGTTGGAATGGATTGGCTATCTATAAACCAAGCAGAGATCGTGTGCAATGAAAAGATGTCCGAGTTACCCTATCAAACGGAGAGCAGATATCCATACAAGGAGAACGATGGGGAATACCTTTAAACGTAATGTCATGCATAAAGAGAACCAAGTGTTTGTGAAAGGGATACCCGACTATATTAGCTCTTGCACTGAGCAGCCGAAAAAGGAAAGGAAGATCGAGGACATCGTTGTTGTCCGTGACTATCTCGAAGTATTTCCCGAGGACCTACCTGGACTCCCACCAAAGCGATAGATTGAATTCCAAATAGACCTCACACCAGGAGCTACGCTAATTGTAAAAGCACCATACTGACTGACTGGCACCTATTGAGATGCAAGAGTTGTTTAACCAGTTGCAAGAACTGTTAGACAAGGGATTCATCAGACCAATCTTCTCACTATGAGGAGCACTGGTCTTGTTTATGAAGAAGAAAGAAGGGACATTTTGGATGTGCATAGACTACCGGGAGCTGAACAAGGTGATGATCAAGAATCGATACCCACTTTTGCGAATAGGTGATTTATTTGATCAACTACAAGGGTCAAGCTACTATTCAAAAATCGATTTGAGATCTGGTCAACACCAATTGAGGATATAGGAAGATGATATACCTAAGACAGCCGTCAGAATGCATTATGGACATTACAAATTCTTGGTCATGCCCTTTGAACTGACCAACACACCGGCAGTATTCATGGACCTCTTGAATCACGTGTGCGAACCGTATCTCGTCAAATTCGTTATAGTGTTCATAGATGATATCCTGATTTACTCAAAGAATCAGGAAGAACATGCTGAACTTCTAAGACTCGTCTTAGAAATGTTGAATACCGAACAACATTATGCGAAATTTTCCAAATGTTATTTTCGGACTCGCGACGTCCAATTTCTTGCACATCTGGTCAATGATAAGGGAATACATGTAAACCCAGCTAAGATTGAAGCCATCAAAAGCTAGGAAGCACCAAAGACTCTGATTGAGGTGAGACAATTCCTGGGTTTATAATGGTACTATCGGCACTTTATTTAAGGATCCTGTAAGATCACACAAGCACTCACCTCCCTAACCCACAAGGTCAGGGAGTTTGAATAGGGAGACAAACAAGAATCTGAATTCAGTCTGCTGAAGCGAAAACTCTGCAGTGCACCGATCCTATCCTTACCCGAGGGTAGTGACGATTTTGTGGTGTGCTGTGATGCTTCTAAACAAGGACTCGGTTGTGTGTTAATGAAACGTGAGAAAGTCATTGATTATGCGTCAAGACAACTGAAGGTGTATGAGAAGAAGTATACAACTCATGATTTAGAGTTGGAAGCGGTAGTGTTCACGTTGAAGATTTGGCGACACTATCTTTATGGCATGAAATGCACCATATTCACTGACCATAAAATCTTACAACACATCTTCGATCAGAAGGAGTTAAACATGAGGAAACGAATATGGGTTGAACTCATAGGTGATTATGATTGTGCCATCAAGTATCACCCAGAAAAGAGACAACCAAGCATGTACGGTCGCTACAAGTCACCATACACTCTGAGCTACCTAACCAAATTCGGAATGCTCAACTGGAAGCTCTAAAAATAGAAAACCTCACCCATGAATCTCTGTGTGGCATGGATAAACAACTAGAGGTGAAGACGGGCATAGCTAACTGCTTTATGAACCGAATTTGGGTACCACACTACGGGGGATTGAGAAACGTGGTGATGGATGAAGCTCACAACAGCGGATACTAAGTACATCCTGGATCTGACAAGATGTACCATGACCTGAAAACATCATACTGGTGGCCAAACATGAAGTCTGATATCGCAACTTACGTGAGCAAGAGCTTGACTTGTTCAAAGGTTAAGGTTGAATACTAGAAGCTCTCAGAACTACTCCAACAACCCGAGATATCAGTATGAAAATAGGAGCAAATTTCCATGGACTTCATCACTAAACTGCCCAAAACCACAAGTGGTTGCGATACCATCTGGGTAATCGTAGACCGACTCACAAGTCTGCACATTTCCTTCCCATAAGAGAAACCGACAAACTAGATAAATTGACTCGAATTTATCTAAAGGAAATAGTCACTCGACACGGGTGCCAATCTCAATAATCTCTGACCGTGACAATCGATTTACGGCGCACTTTTGGAAGTCCTTACATAAGGCATTGGGAACGAGATAGGATATGAGCACTACTTAACATCCACAGACTGAAGGGCAGAGCGAGCAAACTATAAAAATGTTGGAAGACATGCTTAGAGCATGTGTGATCGGTTTTGAGAGAGTTGGTAGACTCACTTACCGTTAGTGGAGTTCTTCTACAACAATAGTTACCACACTAGCAATAAAGCTACACCGTTTGAAGCACTTTACGGGCGCAAGTGCCAATAACCTATTTGTTAGGAAGAAGTCGGTGAAAGCCAACCAACTGGCCCTGAACTTGTGCACGAAATGACCAAGAAGACGGGCAAATGTGAAACCGCATGGCAATAGCTAGGGACATACAGGTGAGCTATACCGACAAGAGGCGTAAGAATTTGGAGTTTCAAGTAGGAGACATGGGACTTCTTAAAGTCTCACCTTGGAAGGGGTAATACGATTTGGGAGACGAGGGAAGCTGAATCCTCGTTACAGTGGACCGTTTGAGATAGTGAAACGAATAGGCCTTTTAGCCTACGAACTAAACCTACCACAAGAACTGAGCAGTGTGCACAACGTCTTTCATGTATCAAACCTCAAGAAGTGTTTATATGATGAAACTCTTGCAATTCCCCTAAAGGAGATTCATATCGATGAAAATTATACTTCGTTGAGGAACGTGACACCTCGCAATTTCCATAGTCAAGGTTTGATGGAATTCAAGGCGCGGACCAGAATTCACGTGGGAACGTGAATATCAAATGAATAAGAAATACTCACATATGTTCTCTGACACAACAAACACTAACAACACGAGCTGAATTTTGGGACGAAATTCTTTTCAACGAGGGGATGATGTGACACCTCGCAATTTCCAGGTTAGCAAACGATCTAATTAATTAATATTTTATTTATTATTACATATGTGGAATTAGAATTGGTGTAATTTAGTGTGACAGGTGACACGATAGTACAAGCACAGACACATCGCACTATAGTTCGAGGAATTATCGGAACACACACACGTATCTCAAACTCATCAACATTGGTGAAATAGAAGAATTTGAACAAACGAACAATAATGAATGATATGTAAACTAATAATGAACAAATATCAGATCAAATATCAAAAGAAGATAGACGATAATGAAAAACGGACAAAAAACGAATCCAAACAATAAAAATGGGCGGCCATTGGGCCAGCCAAGTACCCCAAGAAGCGTAAAACAGTATAAATAGCAACCCCTCTCTTCCCAGATCATTTCTTTTGCTACTTCACTAGAATCCACATCAACCCTCTGGCTAAAAACCCCTGTTACCCCCACCATCAACCACCAGAAGTTATAAGGAGATGTGCTAGCATTCCCTTCAAGTTAGAAGCCTTGTAGATTGAAGAAAGCATTGGAGGGGCTTGTTCTCACCATCACCAACTGAGAGGGTCGGCCTCAGTCATCTTCAGAGCTTGTCAGTACAAATCTAGCCTTAAAAGGTAGTTCTTAATGGTTATCTACACTTGAAACACCTTTAAATCACACATGCAAACACATCTGGACACATGCAAGCATTTACGACTACATGCAGCCCCAATATACACGTGCGTGAAATATGACACTTATAAATCTATATTGGGATGTCTTGATGATTGATCTTTGCTATTGAAATGATCTATCGATGCCATTTTGTGCTTATAGATGGTTATTACTATATATAGTAACTTTTGTGATGTGCATTGTTGATTAATGAGGATTTGGACATGCTACGAAGGTTTAAATGATGATGTATGGCTAATATTTTTCTATGTAACATTGTAGTTAAGTTAGATTTACGAAATGAATGAATTTGCTCATAAGTTTCTATTTAAGGAAACTTTTATTTAATAAAAGTGACATGTATGTCGATTTTGACTATGTTTAAGTGTTTGATAATAATGATGGTCTTAAGAACATATTTGAATGAGTTGTTGATGATTAGAATAAGGTTGATAGAAAAGTTATCATTTATAGTAACTTGGAATTGGGTATTTTGTTAAAATGCATCATTGGAACATGTTAGACAGTGAAATGTATTTTAAAATGCCTTGATATGACAATATGAAAGTTGTTGTATGGTTTATTGAATTAAAACAAGATAAATGTAGAAAGCTTCTATTAATAGAAACTTTAAAAGGGGGTTTTTGTGAAAGTTGTTGCATGAAAAATTGTGATAGAATCTTGCCAAATATAGAAACCTACTAAAAATGGAAACTTACTATACATAGAAAGTTGTCCATTGAACGTAATTTATATGTTTATGTGTAATACGTGATAAATGAGGAACATTAAACGAATGATAACAAACTAACGAGTCACCAACAGGTCGTCGAGTTGAAACGGTTAAACATGGTCAAACTCAAACAAACATAGTCAAACGTGGTCAAACTCAGACAAACATGGTCAAACTTGGTCAAACATGAACAAACACAACTACTTGGGTTTGTTGGGCGTGAACATGAGCACGAAATATGAACCCAAGCATGAACACAAACACGAATTTATATATCCTATGTGATATAAGTAACAGGTAATGGTCAAGCAAGTTTGCCTTTCGCACGCACAAAACTCAGGTGAGTTTACGACCCTATTTTCTATTAAACTCTTTTCAGGCTTTAAACTAGGGGAAGAATACATGTTCCAAACTTTTTGTACGAACATTTTGTGTGTATGTTGGTTTATTGGGATCAAACTCATAAGTGTTGTGTATCGTATTAAGTTGTCGCATAGTCATACTGTTAATGTGTATACAATGAGGTGAGCTTAGATAGTACTATAGGGATTGACGAACCCCATATGGCGCCAATACTGGCTGGAGGTCAGGACGTGTGTAATCTCGACCCATCACCATTGTTTTTACGATAGACATGGCGGAGGCACAACAAATAGTCTAGCTCGGTAGTGACACAACTGACAATTAGAGCCTCGAGCTTGGAAAACATTAATAAACAGCATGGCACACACAACAAACTCTATTTTGTTGCTTATTGTTTATATAAACCTATGAACTCACCAACTGTTTGTTGACATGTTTTTAACATGGATTCTTAGGTTACCACAATGCATAGGGGTAGGGATGCACCTAAGGAAGACAAGTACAAGGGTCCTGCACGCATTGATTTACCTTTTGAAACTATTTTGATATAAAGTTTTGTAAACAATATAATTTTGTACTAGCTTCTGCACAAACTATTTACAATTTCACTGTGTAACTTTTATAACTATTTTTAGGATATTTATGATATATCCACGTATTTTAAATGCATATAGACTCGTTTTATATGACTAGTGCTTCTGATCTTGTCATGTCACACCCAACAGCTTGACGCCGTAAGTGGTAATTTGGGGGTGTGGCAAGTTACTTAACAGACAAGCAGTTTAAGATCAAAATTGAATTACCAAAAGAACATCCTGATTGATATCCATATAAGTAATTAGAAAGTTTTCAAATCGTAATAAGTCATACAAGTTATTTTTAATCCTTGAATTTTAAAAGCATCTCAAGTTAGAAATCTACATTTTGGAAGGAAACTAAAAGGTTAGTTTTGCTAAAAGACAAAGATATTCGATATATACACAGACATACACACACAAAGATATATATATATATATATATATATATGTATGTATGTATATGTCAAGGCTAGTGAAAGCATAGTGAATTATATTGATAAAATTATATGTATGTAGATGACATACTAATTATGGAAAGAATGTTTCTGTAATAAAGATATAGTACTCTAACATGTGATGTTAAGCAAAATAAGAAATAATATTGTTTAAAAAAATTATATATATTAAGGGTTAATATATAGATTATTCGATGAAATTTTCAATTTATATTGAAAGGTAAATCTTAGATAAATTTTGCATAAGATGAAGGGTCATAATGCAAATTTTCTATGTCAAAGCATGAGAGTTTGATAAAGGTTAGAGAAAACAAATAAGCACATCATAATGCTTAGAATGAAATAGTTCATTGCTAATCTCAATAGGATTCCGAATAATTGGGAATAGATTGAGAAATTATATGACAACAATGTTAACATAGCCAAGGCTATGAAATCATAGTCATATTATGCTAGAAGCATTATGAAAAGAGAACTAAAATGAAGACATAAGAGTAAATAAAATCACAAATCTGAATCTAGCAGTTCAGTTGACTAAATCTATTTATAAAGCTAATTATGAGGATAAGGCTAATAAATAGATATTAGATATGCTAGATAAGGTGTCGCACCCCGGCTTTCCTTACTATCGGGGGCGTGACTCAGACCGGTATCAGTTTTGCAGGATCGCAGTCTCCGGTTACGATTGCGAGATCTACAAGTCTGGTTGCATACGTACATCCTATGACTTGGATAAAACAATTATGTAAAATCAGAGTTGTGGAAGCTAAGTTAAAACAATTTTCCAAACATTACAAAATAACAGTTGCCGAAGCAATTTAAGTTGTTTAACATTACATAACAAATCAAATAGTAAATGTGTTCAAATGGCCTAAGACACTTAAGTAGATGCATGAGACTCCATCCTAGTCCTTGCGTGCGTGCCTTAGCTACCTGAGAAAACATGCTAGTAAAATGTCAACACAAGGTTTGTGAGAGCACATGTTTTGTATCAACAATAAACAACAAATGTTTAAAGTAAATGTTGTAGGACTACATATCATTAAAGTACAATACCGATTGATAGCTAGTCAATACAGTTATATTATATGTGGGATCGAAACCGAAGCTAACCACATGCCTCCCGCCATGTCCGTCACACAAGACAATGGCAAATGTGTTTGGTCAATTTTGCTATGTTCCGACTCTCAGTCGGGGTGGCCTCCTAGGCGCACAACAGAAGGGTGTGTCAGAACCAAATAGTACTATCCATGATTACCAAGCTAGGCGCTCCACACTACTAAGGTTCCAAGATGTGTTTGTGAGAACTTTAGTTGTGTTGTGCGCCACACATATACATATAGTGATAAAGCATGTATATATGTATCCAAAAATATGTTTGTTGTTCAAAAACAGTTTGTATGCAATGTTTTCTCCCCCAAATGTAGAAAATAGAAAAAGGGGTCGTACACTCACCTGATAGTGCAGTTCCTGTTTGAATGTTTGATACAATGAGTGCTAGCAACTGCTAGTGATTACCTATAAGCATATAGGCTGTGAGTATGAGTTTTGGGGGTGTGTAGTATCGCATAAGTGACGTATGAAATCGTAAAAGTTTCCATTTCAGGAAAGTTACCATTTTTGGAAAGTTTCTATTTTAGGAAACATTCTATATTTAGAAAGTTTCAATTTTTGGAAAACATAGTTATGAAATCCCATTTCATAAAACTACTACCTCTAGCATTTTCTTAAAAACATATTAAACACATAGAACAAATCATTTGTGCCTAAACTATAGCTTATGCTATTTTGTCCAAATAAAGTTTCCATATTTGGAAAGTTATTGTTGTAAAACTCATTTTCACAAATTGAAGTGCCAACTACATTTACAAATCATTCTTAAACATATGACAATAATCCCAAGTCATCAAAACATGTTAAATCATTCAAATCCCTCTTTTGATTTTCAAAAGTTTCCATTATTAGTAAGTTACTATCAATTCATATTTTTCACAAATCTAACTACCTAATTGTGTTTCTAAACACTTTAGTACACATTTTACATCATCTAGATACATCTAACATGTCTAGATCATTAAAAATCAACAACATGCAACTAAAAAGTTTCCTAATATATTAAGTAACTTTAAACTTCACCAAATCAAACAAGACTTGATTCAAAATGATTCTATGCTCAATCTCAGTCAACATATATCAAATAACATTCTAGAACAACTGAAAATTCATGCATATGAGTGGATTGGAGTTGCATGTGATCAAACACACTTGCATATGGGTTTTAGCCCTTGCATGTACGATCTAACTACAAAAGAACCATTGAAACTACCTTAGATGACAAGATTTGAGCTGGAACAACTGCTGGTAGTTCCACAAGTAGCTGGGAATGCTCCTTTGTTGAGTAGTGGCTTCCAATCACTTCTTTTGAAGCTCCAATGGTCCAAGAACACTCCAAAATTGCAAGAAAAGGCTTGGAAGGTGTTTACATAAGGTTTGGAGCTGATTACTGGAGATTTTGTTCGAGTAATAGTGCCAGGGATTTGGTGTTTGGGTAAAGAAACCGAGCTGTGGAGATTGGGGTTGCTTATACAGACGTTTTGATCTGTGGGACTCGTCGTGTACCGCCAAGCCCATTAGTTGCATGGTCTTGGCATACCGCCATGAATAAAATAGTGTGCTTCTCTCCCGAGACACGCCGCATACTGCCAAGGTGGAAATGATCAGCCGTGGTGTACCGCAAAGGAATTCAATGAATTCAAATGTCCCGCCCAGGCTTCACGTACCACAAAGCTTTTCGTCGAGGGGTCTTAGCGTACCGCCGAGGGTCCATTTTCCTGATTTTTCGATTTCGTTGATTCGATTTTGTTTGTTTTCAATTCGTAACGTCTATTTTAAATGTCAAATTCATGTTAATCACATAAAAACATTATGACAAATATGATTGTTTGATTATCGTTTGTTCACCAACGTTCGTGTAATGAGACTCGTGTGTGTTTCGATAATTCCTTGAATTATCAATGATAGTTTGTGTTCGTCTTTTATGAAATTTTTCACACTTGATTATTCAAAATCAATGTGTAAGGCACAACCCAATAATTCCCCGAATTATTATTTTGAAATTGTGTTATCTTACGATTCGATAATCCCCCGAATTATTGTTTAGCAATGAATAGTGTTTGACTCACTTAATTAAACTTAATTAAATGAAATGCAAGAAGTATGAATGTGAAATAAGTTATAATAACTGTTTCAATTTACCTGAAATTATCGGGTGTCACATCATCCCCGTTTTGAAATAAATTTCGTCTCGAAATTTAGTTGTTGTCAGTAGTGTTTGAGAACGAAAATTTTCTATTGCTGATAATAGAACTAGAATAGATAGTTTTTGTTTCCTACTCACACGAACCCATATCCTTACGTTGTCACATCATCCCCTTGTTGAAAGTAAAATTCGTTCCTAGATTTATTCGTTGTTGTCGGCGTTGGACGTTGTCTGTTTGAACAAGTGGGGATATTTGCGCATCATTTGATCTTCACGTTCCCACGTGAATTAAGGTACGTGTTTCGAGTTCCATCGGACTCTGAAAATCGGAATCCGACTTTGCTTGAGTTGTCTGACCTCACGGTCCATGATTTCTGCTGGTTCTTCCACAAACCGTAGTTGTTCATTCACGTGAATCTCATCCAGTGGAATCACAAGTGTTTCATCAGATAAACACTTTTTCATGTTCAAGACTTGAAATATGTTGTTAACTCTGTCGAGTTCAGTGGGTAAGTTAAGCTAATATGCCACTAGACCAATCCTTTTTAGGATCTTAAACGGTCCAATGTACCGTGGGTTTAGTTTTCCCCGTTTACCAAAATGAATGACGCCTTTCCATGGTGAAACTTTCTGAAGAAATTTATCTCGTACCTGAAATTCTATAGGATTTCGGCCTTTGTCGGCATAGTTCTTTTGACGAACACGAGCTGCTGCCATACAGTTTCTGATTTGCACGATTTTCTCCGTTGTTTCATGTACAAGTTCCGGGCTAGTGAGCTGGCTGTCGCCCACTTTCGTCCAGCAAACATGATCGACATTTCCAACAATAGAGTGCCTCAAAAGTCGCTGCCTTGATGCTCGTTGGTAGCTATTGTTGTATGAGAACTATACCAACGGTAGGTGAGTTTGCCAGCTGTTGCCGAAGTCTACTACACTCGTAGCAAGTTTTCGAGTGTTTGGATCGTGTGTTCACTTTGACCATCAGTTTATGGGTGGTATGTGGTACTCATATCCAACCGTGTATCAAATGACTTTTGCAATGATTTCCAGAAGTTCGAAGTGAATCTAGCGTATCGATCAGAGGTAATGGAGATTGGCACTCCAAGTCGCGAGACTACTTCTTTAATGTAAATTCTGGCTAACTTTTCCATTTCTTCATTTTTCTTGATCGTAAGGAAATGTGTTGACTTCCTCCGTTGATCCACAATTACCTAGATATTGTCACATCCACTAGGAGTACAGGGTAATTTGGTAATGAAGTCCATGGAGATTTGTTCCCACTTCCACATAGGGATCTCTGGTTGAGTTATTAGTCCAGATGGTTTCTGGTACTCAACCTTGAGTTTGGTGCAAGTCAAGAATTTTCTCACATAAGTGGCAATATCGACTTTTGTCACACCCCGAGCCGACGGGCTAGATCGACTTTCCCGTCGGGCGGATAGGTCTCAGGTCGCGATATCGTGTGATTAGATTACATCAGTTTGTGTTCCATAATTTAACCCTGCAATTCTAATAAAAAACATATGATATAAATCTGTCTTGATCTGCCAAATGTTCTTGATCATATGTGATTCCTACACAAAACACACAAAATGTCTTAGGTCCTTCTATTAGGCCGCCTAGCTAATTCCTAGATCTTTGTGACTAAACCTTTTCGTCACCTGAGAAGAATCATGAAAAAATGGGTCAACACTAGATTGGTGAGTTCATTTGTTTATTTGATTTGGAAATGTTTTAGGAAAAAAATTATTTAGTTAGACTTGATTTAAGATTTCTCAAAAGTTATACACATCACAATGAAATAGTTTGCCCCCAATTGGTTTAACTCTTTCAAACGATATATTCGTTTGAATCGTCATCCAAACAAATATGTTGTTTGCTTAACTCTTTCGTAACGATATCGGATTATTATTAAATATTGATTTCCTCATAGTCGTTTGTAAGTTTCATCTTGATATTTCCCATTCATTTGTATGTTCTCGTTAGATTTTCAGTCTTCTGATCCTCGTTATCGAAGGATTTGTGTGACGACTGTTGTGTTTTGTTTTCTGCACAGCTTGTTATTTGTATGGAATCCGTTCGTCCTGTTATGTGATATCTCCATAGTTTCTCTGTTTTGTGCTTTGTCCTTAGTTTATTAAATAAATACGCTCTGGTATTTAAACTAAGGTTTGTAACTGTCGTACTACCGTACAGTTTCTTGACGGTTTTGTACCAGAGGTTACAGTCTCCCCTTGTTAAAGAAATTTCGTCCCAATATTTAAGCATAATTATCGGGTACTACTTTCTTTACACCAAGTGGAAGTGTTTGATTATTTCTTACGTGTTTTCTACAAGCATGCAATATTTGAATATGAATACCCCTTAATGCTATTATGATAGCTAGGGTATTATGGATGTGAGATATAAACGTCGGCTCCATTTTCACATATAGTGATTGGATCAGCTTGTTTCACAACCCTTAGGATTTATGTTTCTCAGTTGTCTTGACCATCCCTCTACGGATAGTAGTTTACCTTGCAGTTCCCATAAATTCTGAGGAATGTCTGCCGTTACTACAAAGCTTATGAATTTACTAACTATCTCTGTTAGATGGTTAAGATCTTCAGGTATTCACATACCATAGTTTTTGATTGTGTATGATCTAATTGAGTGGTCCCCATCACAGTTCTTTCAAGTTATCGGAATTGTGATTGGACTTGTTCGTAATGTATTAATGACCCATATGTTTTGGTGTCTACATGGAGTATAAGATGGAAGCTTGGTAATTTAACCATAGCTATTTATTCATACTTCCATAAAATTATCTCATGTTGTTCTCATGACCCTAGGTTTCGATCGTTCGATCTCAACCTTTAGGTCACGTATAGCGTACCCTAGGTCACGTCAATATGACCTTATACCGACACATCACCTTTAGATATGTTTCCAAATCTTGGTATGTGTTTTAATTGCTTGAAGGAACTACTTAGGGAATATGATAGTTCAATCATGACGAGTGTAAAGATTTACCTTGGAGGTAAACTCATACGCATCTTCGAAAGTGATGAGCGTTCACTCTCGTTCCACTTAAATGTCATTTGACTTACATGATCTCATTGTAAATGTTATTACACCTATTATTACTCATTGTCTTTGCTACATCAGTATACGTCTCACATTATCCATTTCAAGATCTTAGTAGTCTTGCCGACCTGGTCCGGATAATGTTGGGCTATCACTTTATGACTACCCATACGTTAAATCCATCATGATTATTTCATTTGAATTTTATTTGCTCATCAAGGTGATATAATTCAATAGTTCAAATACTTAATCTCCAGGTAACACTATTGTTTTGACTACTAGACGTTCCCTTAATAAGGACGCCTATAGTTTTGACCCTAATATTGTCTCGAACTTCTCTGTCCAAGACTTCTGGATCTGATGTTAAGTCTCCTCAATAATCAATACAAACGAATAAATCTCTGTTCATAGTTATTCATGTGGATCCTCAATTCTCAATTGTAACTACTAAAACTTGCTGATCTAATGGCCAAACTGATTATGATCTTAATACTGTCTTACGATCCACTCTTTCTTAATCATGAATAGAACCGAAGCTCTATAGAATGGTATGCTCTAATTCAATTGGGTCTAGATTTGACATAACAATCTACACACTTAATTTGATAATTCCTACAACCTCGAATGTGATGATCTGTTTAAATATCTAACGCTGACATTACAACAGACATATAAGTACCCTGGAAATCTATCAGATGTGTAGGGGAAAATTCCCGATAGATTCTCGGGAATTACATCCGTAGCTTTAAAGGAAATTAAGGTTAAGTTACTTAAGACTAACCTAACCTCAATTGGTTTAAGAATTTCCTAATATGTCCGTGACTCAAATTCCCCATTGAGTTTCTGCATGTATTAATATTCTATTCCTACAATATTTTCTCCTTAATTACAGTAACAGTCCCCAAGCGAGGTATAAGCAATGATTATCCTAACTCCTATTATCTATTTGGCACCTAGTTAGTCTATGGTCACCTTAAATTATTCTCCCTAAAACTACAACAGGATATACATTTCTAAACATTAATTATACTAATACATAACTCAAATACACAAAATTGAAATGACATACCTACGAAGCCATCCGACTCAGAGCGTACATCTGGAGCTGGTAGAGCGAGTAATTCCTCAGTAGCTGCCGGGTCTGTTCAAGGCATCCTCATGGAGCAGTCCCTTATGAAATATCCGAGCATTCCGTATAGGCAGCAGTTGTTGTTGCGATGGGAGTAAGTAGATGTGCTCGCTTCCTGGTTCTAATTCTGAGTTGGAGGAATTCGACAATTCTGAGTCCAGTGTCCCTTCTTCCCACAATTCAGGCAGTATTTGCATGGTTTGTTCTTGACATGATGAAATCCACACTCTTTACACATGGGAAATGTGCCAGTGTACTAATGGGGAGTTGGGTTCACTAAAGATTTGCACCGTGTAGCGCAGTGACCCATCTTTCCACAATAGGTGCACTGGCGAGATCGTGTTCTGTATTAGTGGTGATATTGGCAGAGTTGGCTGAGAAGGGCCTTTCCACCATAAGTCTTGCCACTCTTTGTAGTCAAATCTCACATGACTTGACTGATAGGTGTAGCTTCAGTGAAGTTCACGGGTCATTTTCGCTTTATAGCAGGACGACTTTGGCCTTCCTGCTGGTTTAACCTTTATCTGGTTCCTTCTGCTCTGTAGTGACAGGTGGAAAACTCCTAGCATACTTTTCAATGTTCCTGATTCGAGTGATGATATCAGGGACGACTGCAACCAACTGTTCAGTAATCAGGGTTGCCAGTGCAGCAGTTGCTGGATCCACTTCGGGTGGAGGAGAATGAGGTGGTGATGGTTTCCGTCACTGTGACATTATGATCTTAAACGAAAAGTTATCGGTTAGTACTCATGATCAAATGCTGAAACATATGCAAATAATTCCTAAGTCCTGTGTTCTCTACATGAGGGTACCTAGGTTATAGTCTAGACCAAACCGTTTATACAAAATGACCAATGTCTCTCTACAACCATGGCTCTGATACCAATTTGTCACACCCGAGCCAGTGGGCTGGATCAACTTTCCCGTCGGGCGAAAAGCTCTCGGGGTGCAATATCGTGTGGTAATCGAAATGATCAGATTGTTTGCATAGCACATGATATATGAAATGAGAAAACTAAACATAGATGCAATAAAAATTACAGAATTAAATTACATCAGTTTGTATTCCATAATTTAACCCTGCAATTTTAACAAAAGACATATGATATAAATCTTTCTTGATCTGCAAAATGTTCTTGATCATATTTGATTCCTACAAAAAAACTGAAAAAAAGTGCTAGGTCATTCTATTAGGCCGCCTAGCTAGTTCGTTTATCTAGGTGACTAAACGTGTTCATCACTTGAGAAAAATCATGTAAAAACGGGTCAGCACTAGGTTGGTGAGTTCATTTGTTTATTTGATTTGGAAATGTTATAGGAAAAACATTTATTCAGTTAGACATGATTTAAGATTTCACAAAAGTTATACATGTCACAATGAAATAGTTTGCCCCCAGTTGGTTTTTATCGTTCTCAACGATTATTATGACTAATAGCCAGAGTTAATAATATAACTCTAGTTAATTAACAATGTAATAGATCGAGAAATTTCCCACCAAACTTTCATATAGTAGGAAGTTCTTGTTTGTCTCAAAATGATTTGAAATTCCCCACGCACAGCTTCCACCTTAGACATCAATACTGACATCACCCCGTCTTGTCAAGTATCGCTTATGTATAGGGCATACGTAGAGTCAAGTTTACCGCCAGCCCAGCCGCCAACCTACCATGCCCTTGACAAGACACGATCATGTCCTTTGATGAAACTAAGGTTTTCACTCTACAATCACACACATAATCTCAACTCAGTGATCTCACTTGATTCACACTTGAATGAGTTTACTGTTTCTCACTTCCAATGTAGGTGACATTAAACCCATTAAATGGATGTAGATTCCTTGAACAGCTTTGTGGTCAATGTCAGTTGAGCCACTAGGCTACAAAATCTACAATCCACTTGATTTTGATATTTGTCCTCACAAAGTCTTCACACTATCTACCACTGACCAAAATTTAGGCTGAGTATCAGTCAGCCAGATTATTGCGACTGCTCCAGACAATGTGGTGGTTAATAGTAAAGTTCTGCCTATTTAATATCAGCCATGTGGCCGTTTACCAAGCTGACTGATTCCGCTCTGTTACCGGTCGTACGAGTCCGGCCAAATGATAATGTCTGAATTTCAAATAACGTACCGACCTCACTCGCCGTAGGTTTGTCAAACCTATGGTACCACTACGTTACCGTCGGTCCTGGCCACTGCCACTTAATGGTAAACGAACTAACTAGACATGAAAACTGGGCACATGAATACAATGATACAATTGAACAGTTTCACTAGAAACCATGTAAATGTCATCAATACCACAATTGTCATTCACACAATGTCATACGCTCACACATTTGTCATTTACCCATAATCCCAGTTTAGTAATTTAAAACAGGTCATACTTAGGTAATAAGGAGTTAGTTTTGTTGTTTTGAATTCCAATGAAGTTAAAATTGATTTGTGAAATCTGGAAATATCATCATACATGTGGCCTATACCAAAAGTTTAGCTAGGACTTGTGGAGCTACAACACTTTTTGGTTTGCTATTTTATTTCTCTTGTTTTTGTCTCAATTGTCATGATTTGTCTCAATAGTTATTGTCTTATGTGCACATGTTGTCTTTGATATTTCCCAGATATTTCACCATGTTCTGTATTTTGTCATTTGCTGAAAAAAGCTTTAATCTAACATCATAGATGCTAAAAGTTGTTTTAGGATTGATAATGATAATCCAATGTATGAACTTTTAATATAACCTAGATGTCCCTGGATGCTTAGCATATTAGTTTCTGAAATACCACACACACTTGAAATAGTAGCATAGTATGAAAGCATTACATACATTTAATAAAATAAAATATATAAGCATGCTTCTAAGCCCCGTAGTTATAAAACAAAATGTTTAGAAAATGGGCAATGAACTCACCTGTGTTGTGTTGTCTTGACTATTGACTTACTTCGATAATGTTCACGCTCTTTGTTTGTAGATGATTTGTATTCAACTTGTGTTTGATATGTTTGTGTTCAATCATTGTTAGCATTTGAAAGTTGTGTTTAGAATTGTGCGATTAGACTAAGTGTCCTAAAGACCTTTCTAATGAATTACTAGGTTTGTAACTATATGGTTTTATGATGTTATACCTAATAAGCCTTAACTATAAAATGTTCTAAGTTATTAAAGACTAACATGTTTCAAGAACTTTATATTGAACATAAAAGAGTAAAATTTATTTTTATATATAAGAGTTGTTTTAATAACAAGATTTATAGTCATCTTATAAAATATACTTACTCATATAATATTGTTTGAACCCTTTTAAAATATTATGCTTAATTTATAATAATATCTAATTTTAAGTTATACAATTCTTTAATTTTATCAACTTTGAAGTTGAGTTAAACCCTGTCAATTTATTCCACTTTATCAATGTTTACTATAATCATGGTCACCTTAAGAAAACATTGTGTTTAAACTTAAGTGTGTTAAAGAAGTTATAGACAATATAGATGATTCACAAAAACGATTTACATTTGAAAACCCTAATGGGTTCCTACTTGACACCTTAAGTATTTGAAGTTGACGTATATATGGTGTTGGTCTCGGTGTGCAACTATGTGTCCTATATACTTAATAATGTTTTGCTATAAACTATCTAAGTTATTCCAAGTTAAATATTCTCTATGAACCCTTATCCCTTAGTTAGTAACAACTAAACCTTATTTACATAAGGTTTATACTAATATAATACACGACTTTTTAAATAACCCATCATTTATAAAAATCATTTTTAAATTGCAATATATTAAGTTAGAAATCACTTAAATTACTTTGAAAACATTTTAATAGGGGAAATTTATAAGTCATTATATTTTAATAAAAACATAAGTTATTTTTATGAAAAATACAAGTTAAACGTGTTAGAACTTGAGTTAACCTAACTTAGCTAACATCAAGTCCTTCAATAGTTCTTTGTTATCCACCTTGATTGTTGTTTACTTCAAATTTTTTATTAACTAAGACTATTCATTTGGAACATCCTTAGTTAATCTACCATGTAATGAGTTTGCTAAGTGTTGGGTGTTGACATGGTAATGTCAACTTCCATACTTAGCTTGTTTATTGAATTTCCCTTGATCTCACTTGTTCTTTAGTTCTTTCGAAACCCATGGTCATGTAACTATCCTTAACTTAGCATGGGTTATCATGTGAATTTGGTTTGTTAACTTTGAAAGTTACCAAGTTATTGTCCACACTCCTAGATTTTCGGTTAACACTAGGTTAACCACCTTGGATCTTAACCGATATTAACATCATGATTCTATACTTTAATTATTAAAATCCAACGTGTTTCAATCCCATTAACCATATAAAACCTATATTTATATGTTAGAAAGTTTAGGAAATCTTTTGTATTGAAAATCCTTAGTATCAATGAGTTTGAAATCGGTTAGCATCCCAAATGGTCACTTTGAACCATTATCGGTTTTAACATCTTTACCCCATGGTTTTACTGAAAAATTTCAAGTTTTATAATCCCAATCAGTTGTTAAAGAGTATGTTTATATGTTAAAAGAGTTGGGATGGTGTTTGTTTTGAAAAAAAAAACTTAGTGTAGATGGCCTTGAAAAACGTTTAACACCTCAAAACCTAAGTAGCATCCTTAGCCGACACCACTATGCTCAAAGCAGCCCCATGACTTCATTTCTAAGTGTTTTGAGCTGGTTCCAAGCTTTAAATACATGGACAACATTTGACTACTAATATCTACAAGACCCTGACCCATATCGATGGAATTTGTTAGGTAATATCACTGAATATACAGCCCCTAACCTGCCAGCACTATGGGTTCGACGGTTTCTCTTTGCACAACCCTTAGGCCATCAATTCGGTCATTTACCCAGGTTCTAACCATTCCCAGCCATTACAATTTTTAACCCTTGATGTTTCTTGAGTTACTAGACAAAATTAGTGAAAATCCTAAGGCGTTAGAGGGTCCTAAACGGACTGAGAACACTGTTGTTCATCATAACAGCAACAACATCACAACCAGCCCTTTGAACTCGATTTTTGCCTCAAATTACTGCTCCAAATCGATTCCCAACTGACCCAAACATCAATCTAACATGTTCCTTAGATTCCTAAGTCAATTTGGTGCGACTCCTAGGGTTTAACAGCTCAAAAATCGACTGAAATAAGCTGATGTTCGAGAGAAACATACCGAAACAGTAGCAGTCACGAAATCAGCTCGTTTGAGCTCATTTTTTGTCCGTTTTTGATGATTAAAAGCTTTATTTCTTCCTCTAATCATGATCTACATGTTTCTACAGTTGTTTTAGTGTTTATCCTATTGATTTGAATTGATAAAAACGATTTAGAAGCTTACCTAACATGAGTAGTGGAAAACCCTCAAAATCAGCAACTTCTTTCTAAAATTGCGATCGATCCAGCTTGTTTCAGCTCTGATAAGTTGTACTACTGTGTTCCACGCGTTCTCATGGTCGTTTTGACTACTAGAACGTCGAATTTGGTGGAGAAACGAGGGAGATACGAAAGTTTGAAGTTGGAAATTGGTGGTGAGGTGTGGTGGACGGGAATCTTGAAGAAGAAGAAGAAGAAGAAGCAGGCTGCAAATGTGGGGAGAAAAAGAGAGATTAAGGGCTTTATAGCCCGGGTATGTTCGGGTTCGTTCGGTTTTAGCTTGGTTTCGGTTTCGCGCGTCGGTTTTCGTAGTTTTCGTAATATAACGTAACTTAATAAAGATAGAAGTTTTTTAAACTTTTTAAAATGGTAATTCCTAATAAATTAACTAAATATATTTTATTTATTTTTAAAAATTTCAGAAACGTTTATTTTTATTGTTTCATCAGATCGTATCGTTTTCGCGCGTATTCGTATGAATCGTCACTCGTTCGAACACGACGACAACGTTACTTTCTAATATGGTTCTCTAATTATTAGATATCGTTCAGAACATTAAACTTACATTTATATTCGTGCGAATCGTCACCCACACGAATACTCCTTCGGTTTAATATTCACATAACGACATCCATTATTGTTTGGTTCTGTCCAATCTCACATACGTTTGTACCTTATAAAGTCCTAACTAACATTCACATAACAATTTGTATTGTCAGACATGATTCTGACTGTTAAACCATGGATTCACGATTTATTTGGTTCTGTACAATCTCATATACGCTTATACCTTATAAAGTCCTAACTAACATTCACGTAACAATTTGTATTGTCAGACATGATTCTGACTGTTAAACCATGGATTCACGATATGTTTTCTGAAATAAATGCATAATAGATTCGTATTGAACATCAATTGAAGATAGTACACATGTAATACACATAGTTCGTACTTGATCTACTGTACACATTATTGTTCTGGCTACAGTTCCGGCACTGATGTTACATCCAGGGTGAGTGGAATACCGAGACTTATGAGCCTCGTCCATCACCAGGTCTCGTAAACTCCTGTGATGTGGAACCTAGACATGGTCCATGAAATAGTGTAAGCCATCGGCATTTATTTCTAGTTGCTTCTCCATTCCCCTTAGTGATTCGGCCACTAGGTTTTCTTCCTTCAATGTCTCAACTTGGGCACTACATATATGTCCAGGGAGATTGGGGTGAATGGTGAGTTTTAAAGCTCGTAACTTCCTCGGTTTCGAGGTTTTATTCCGGCTCAGGGCATCAGCCACAACGTTGGCCTTCCCTGGATGATATTTGATTGCACACTTATAGTCATTTAAAAGTTTGAGCCAGAGACGTTGTCGCATGTTCAGTTCTTTTTGCTCGAATATGTGTTGGAGACTCTTATGATTTGTGTATATAGTACACTTTGTGCCATACAGTAGTGTCTCCAAATCTTGAGTGCGAATACCACGGCTCCAAGTTCCAAGTCGTGGGTGGTGTGGTTCTTCTCGTGATCTTTTAGTTGTCGAGAAGCATATGAAATCACCTTCTCTCGCTGCATCAACACGCATCCGAGTCTTTGTATCGAGGCAACGCATTATACTATGAAATCGCCCGTTTCATTAGGAAGAGATAAGATAGGTGCGCTACAAAGTTTCAGCTTAAGAAGTTGGAATGAAGCTTCTTGTTTTTCTGTCTAGAGATATTTCTTGTCTTTGTGTGTAAGGGCTGTGAGTGGTTGGGCTATCTTGGAAAATCCTTCAATGAATCACTCCGAGGTAGGGGTAATGGTTCTTGATCGTCACTTTGTTCAACTCACGGTAGTCAATGCACATATGGAACGTGCCATCGTTTTTCTTAAAAAACAAGAAAGGATCTCCCCACAAAGAGAAGCTCGGTCTAATGAATCCTTTGTCCAATAGCTCTAGCAGTTGGTTGGACACTTCTTGCATCTCCGAAGGTGCAAGTTGATAGGGTGTTCGTGCAATGGGTGCCGCTCCTTATGCGAGGTCTATGCGGAACTCCCCTTGTCATGGTGGTGGGAGTCCTGGAAGATCCTCAGGAAATATGTCTGGATAGTCTCATACGACTGGGATTTCTTCTATTTTCTTCTCTTCTTTGGTCTTGTCGGTGATAAGTGCCAGTATGGTTGTATATCCCTTTCATAGGAATTTGTGATCTTTCATGAACGAGATGATGTTTAGAGGAGTGTCACTCCTCTAGCCGTTGATGTTTAAGGTTTCTCCACTAGGGAGGGGTACACTTATAACCTTTTAATGTCAAACTGTCTCAGCTTGGTTTTCAAACAACCAATCCATGCCTATTATGACATCAAAACTGTCGAGTGTGACTGGCATGAGATCGATCTTAAACTTATGGTTTGCTAGCTCTAAGGTGGTTTCTTTCATAATGTGCTTAGTTACAATCAACTTACCATCAGATAGCTCTACTGTGTATTCAACCTCTACGTGTGTTGGGATTATGGCAAGTATCTCACTAAAATGCTTAGATATAAAGCTTTTCTCAACTCCAGTATCAAAAAATATAGAAGCGTAATGATCGTTTAGGAGATATGTACATGTTGCAAGGTTGGGATCCCTTTTGGTCTCCTTTGCCCCGATCACTAACGCTCATCCCCTCGGGCTATTGTTCTCGTTGTTTTTGTTGTTTTTTTTCAGGTTGGGATTGTTGTTCTTCAAGTGTGGGCAAACCTTCTTAAAGTGCCCTAGCTTTGCACATTCGAAGCAACCCTTCGATGCTACGTGATGCTGCTGTTGTGGTTGTGGGGTTTTAGTCAGTAGTTCACTCCTGCAATCTTTAGCTGCATGTCCGGTTTTCTCGTAGCGCTGGAATCGGAAGACACCACACTGTCCCAATGTGGGACATCCAGTACCTAATCGTCCGGCAAGTCCGTACGGTATGTGTACTTTCACCTTTTACTGTGTGTAAATACGATATAAGAACAGTGTTTGTGATAACAGAATTCAAAATACAAGAAACAGTTGTACGTATTTATATGAAAACTTAAATACCGTAAGTACAACAACTCACGATAAACAATAGTTGTATGTATTTAGGTAAAAACCTAAGTACAATTAATACAAGGAATCAAGAGAAACAACAGTGTACAAGTAAACAACAAGAACACGGCGGTTGCGATTTGATATCCATAGATGACAGGAATCAGATGACCAATAAATCAGTACGAAAACAATGTGAAAACAGGATGTTTAGTTGAGTCCGTCAGTGAGGAAAAACAATTCAAAACATAATTGCAGTGTTGTTTCATAATAACGAACTGAGAGTGTGTTTGCGTGGTTGACGATTCACACAAACATATCTGTGAGTTTAACGTTCTAAAATGATGACTGGAAAGTAGAAAACAAACATCAGAAAGCCAAACCAACGTCGTCTTCGTTCGGGTGACGATTCGAACGAATACGCGCGAAGGTGACGCGTTCTGACGAAACGAAAACGAAACACGACCCGAACGAAAGTAAAATAAAGAAAATAAATATAAAACATTTATTAGGAATCAAAATCTTTAAAATAAATAAAATAAAGTCTTTTTATTTAAAATACGTAAAATTACGCGTAATAATTCGGAAACGCAACGGAGACGAAAAACGAGCAACCGAAACGAACCCGAATACCGGTGGGGTATATAAACAGCAAATGAGGCATAATTCATCATTTCTTTCACCTTTCTCTCTCTCTAAACCTACATTCCCGAACCTCTCTCTCTCACTAAAGATTTCATCTTAAAATCATCATAACTAGCTCGTTTCTTGGTGAAATCGGACGTTCTTGGTGTCCACATGTAGATATCAACCTCCTCTACCTAGAAGTACAACCGATCTGAGGTTTTGTCCAGCAAAAATCAAGGTATGGAAGCTTGAAAATCTCGGGATTTAGGGTTTTTGTCACCCTAGTTTGATCCATCAGCCCTAGACGGTTCTAGGATATGTTATTCGAACCTTACACCTCGGAGAGCTAACCTTCGCGTAGCAACACCATGGGAATAGCCAGACCAAAGGTTCTAGCTTGATGATAATGACGAAGACACAGTCATGGGATGCAGTGTTAACCGAACCTATATCTCGTTGGTTCTCATGTATGGGTCACAAACCTTGCACCATGCACGGCGAACCTGTTGTGGCGAACCCCGACCAGCCAAACCTTTGGGCTACGAATCACTATTGGCGAACCAACACTGGAGCCACGAACCTATCATGGAGGAATCTTTGCTCTTGCGAACCCCTGTGACTAGCCGAACCCTTGCATGGTCGAACCTTCTATTGACTGAATCTTAGGTGGAACGAACCTGAGCCTGTGGATAGCCGAACCCACTTGAACGAACCATTAGGTTCGCTAGAACCTGAAGCTGACCGAACCATTGGCACACAAAACACCTAGCCGAACCTAAGCTGTGATAGGTTCGCTGGAGTGGAGCCACATTACCACCGATTAGCTAAACTCCACGAGTTGGGCCATATTATTCCCCGGTCCATGCCCAGCCTAAGTGGCCCACATACACACTTACATGTGCCAAGTGCCTCTTTCGGTCCAACATCAATTATTCGGCCCATTTAATCATTGGCCCACATGGTTTAGTCGGAATCAACACATGAAACCTAATTACAAAGGATAATAATGCAAGGGTCTTGGTTAATTTTTACTACAAAGGTGATAGTTTTTGGGTTTAATACATTTCACAACCTCAATACATTAAGGATCACAAAGTTTATTGCCTAATTATGTAATTAATAGGTAATAATGGCTTTGAAAATAACAAGAACAACATGTGGGATTGAAACCATAAACCTAAGTTAGTTTGGGTTGATTACTAAATTGCATATCAGAACCATTAATTAGCATAAATGGCAAAGTGTTAAGAGTTTAAGAATGGGTTAAAGTTAAACACACAACGCTAAGACTCGTAATACTAATGATCTATAACAATAGAACTAGGGCCGAAGAATGATCGAGACTTATGTGTGTTAGCCAACTTAGTGCTAACACCTACACACACACGAATCGTTACAACACATACTTATAAGTTACAAACAATATGAAATCAATACAGGATAGTGAATACAACAACAAATCCAACAAAGAGAGCGTGCATTCTTGTTTAAGCTAAGTCAACCACTTCAACAGCAAGGTGAGTTCATATGCCCTTTTTTAATCTTAACTGATTTTAAACTCTCGGTACTGAGAAACATGCTTAACTTTTATTATTTAAAAGTTTTAGTTAACATATTGCTTATACTTTGATTAGATAATATTGCTTGACTTATTATCATTGTAGATGCACTATTTGTCCCTAGTTCTATTTTGTATTAAACATCATGTAAAGTTCAAGATATATTAATGGAAGTTGTCAATATATTGCTCTTAATGTTTATTATTGATTATATGATTGTTTGATGTGGTTTATTAATGTTTAAGTATGAACTCTGACCATTCGGGAGAATGACTCTATGAATGAAGTCATTCGCCAAATGAACGCCCTAGCGAATGACATAGGCGAGCGAATGAGTCATTCGCCGAATGACTCATTCGACTGGCATGTCCATTCGACGTAGTCATTCGCCGAATGAGCTGCTTCGGCCACTCATTCGGCCGAATGACCACTGTCTATATATACAAGTCCAAATCATTTCAAACCCAACTTCTGAGAGCCCTCCTTCTTCCCAGTGCACCTAGTGTCAAACCCTAGAAGATCTGAGCGGTGATTGATCGTCCAAGTTCGATTCTCAACCCGTGGTGTTCGATTCTCACTCACGCGTGCTTCCAACGCACTTGGATCACCACGGTTGCAGTTGGTTTCGATTGGAAAACCCTGGAATAGGATTCCGCACTATTCCAGAGGCTGTCGAGTAGATATCCGTTGGAATCGGATTGTTTCCGAGCTCCAATTTGGTCCTACAAAGTGGTATCAGAGCACATTTTATATCATTGAGCACATGATCAGCAAAGGTGCTGATCATAAGGGTAATGGAACAGTGAGTTATCAAAGGTGTCCTCCACCAATCTTAAACAGCTTTGTCAATTCACCAAATGACAAAGATGTTAAAGATTTCCAAGTTATAACTCCATTAGTAATGGATCCAATTGGGATGATTACTGATGAGGGTTCCTCCTTGTCAGAGGAATCTTTGGTGGATGGAATTGTAGAGGATTGGGCCTCAGATTCTGAGGATGAATCTGATAATTCATCAGATTGTACCACTGTTCAGAATCAGCCACCAGTTGTCATGAAAGGCGACCCAATCTCATCTTCTAAGATTTATCAAGCTTTAAGCTTTGTTAAAGCTTCAAAAGAAAATGCAGCTTGTGTGTTTAACAAGATTGACAATCCTGTTCCTAATGGGAGAAAGGGTTTGGGTTTTAATCAGAACACACCTAAAACAAATGTTTTCAAACCAAAAAGGCAGTCTTTTTCTAAATTAAAACATTTTCATAAAAAGGGTGACAAAGTTTGCTTTGAGTGTGGTGCACCTGGGCATATTGTTAGATCTTGCCCACAGTTGCTTAGACCAAAAGTTGCACCACCCAGCAAACCAAATCAAAGTTTTGTCAAAGTTGTCAGATCTGAACCTAAGTTAGTTTAGACAAAACCCAAACAACCAACACAGGTTAAATCTTTGGACAAGGGTAAAGGAAAAATGGTAAACTTGAATGTTTCACAAGTGATTAATGTTAATCAAACAAAGTCATCATCCATTTACCTGAACAATTCTTTCAGTAAAAATGCCGTCTGGAAAGTCAAGTCATCTGAGACTTCAGTTCCACCTATTTCAGACAAGGCTGTTTCTAATGGTAAATGGATCGATGTTTGGATCCGAGACTCTTTGGGTCAACCCAAGACTGTAAAGGCCTTGGTTCCCAAAACGAACTAATTGTTTCAATTTTGTGCAGGTTGCCCCAATAGCTGCTCTTAACAGCTCTTAGATTGTCGATTGTGGGGCTTCAAGGCACATGACTGTAAATATTTCTCTGCTCTCAAATGTTCATTCTGTTCATGGTGGATATGTAGCATTTGCCGGTGACCAAGGCGGGTTCATCACAGGAGAGGGTATTCTATCAAATGGGGAAGTTCCTTTTGACAAAGTCAGATATGTCAACCAATTGGAGAATAATCTTCTTTCTGTATCACAGATTTGTGATAAACAGTACAAAGTTCTCTTTGATGATTCAAAATGCTATATTTTAAAGCAAGGTATTACCATCCCTGAAGATTGGATCCTGATGTCAGCCCCTAGGAAGCAAGACTTGTATGTACTCAATATGGCCACGGCTTCAACTACATCCTCCACAGCTTCATGTTTTATGTCAAAGGCAACTGAGAAAGATTCAATTCTTTGGCATAAGAGGATGGGTCATTTGAGTCTGCGCAAAATGAATCACTTGGTACACAACAATCTGGTTGAAGGGGTTAGTCTGAAGAATTTCAAGCTGTCTGATGTCTGTGTATCCTGCAAGAAGGGAAAGCAAGTCAAGCAGTCTCACAAACCAAAGAAGTATCACTCAATCACTGTTCCACTTGAGCTTCTCCATATGGATCTTTTTGGTCCTGTTAACCGCAAGAGTTTAGCTGGGGATCAATACTATCTTGTCATCACTGAATATTCCAGATACTCTTGGGTTTTCTTTCCAAAGGAGAAATCTGAAACGTTTGACTGCATTCAAGTGTTGGTTACCAAACTTGAATCTCTTTATAAGCTCAAGATTCGTATACTCAAAACCGACAATGGGACAGAGTTCAAAAACCACAACATGGAGAATTTTTATAATGAACGGGGTATTGTTCAACAATTTAGTGCTCCATATGTCCCTCAAATGAACAGTGTTGCTGAGCAAAAGAACAGGACTCTGATTGAGGCTACTAGGACTATGCTTGCTGATTCATCTCTTCCAGTTCAATTCTGGAATGAAGCTGTAGCAAACGCTTGTTACACTATAAATAGGGTGTTGATAGTGAAGAGACATGGAAAGACTTGCTTCGAATTGCTCCATAACAGAAAGCCAAATCTTAAGTATCTTGAGCCATTTGGTGCACCATGCACTATGCTTACAAAACAGGAGCAAAGCAAGTTTAATGAGAAGGTGGAAGAACGGTATTTTCTTGGGTATAGCACTCCAAATAAAAGAGTTTATAACAGATCAACTCAACATGTGGAAGAGTGGTACCATGTTGATGTTCAGAGATATTCTATGCCCCCACCTGGGAAGGAACCTGATTGGATGTTCAACTATTCTGATTTATTTGACTCCTTCAATATGTCTCCCGTGTATACTGATGAAGATGTTGTTGTTCAGATGATGTATGATGCACAAAATGCACCTGATGAACCAATGCAACCTTCATCCAATTCACCTCCCACCGTACAGATACATGATGACAGCTCAGACACAGACGACAACCCAGTTCCTCTAGCTGCTCCTGAACCAACTGTTGACAATCTTGTGCCAGGACTTGAAGACCTGAATCTGAACAATCTTAATCCACAGGTTGAAGTTCCCGCTCATCCTGTTGGAAGAATTAATCGGATTCATCCTCAAGAAAACATTATTGGAAGTCCATTAGATGGGGTTAAGACCAGAAACCAACTTTCTTCAGGGGGACTTGCAGACATTCTTGACTTTGCAGATGTAAGCTTCTGTGCTCATTCCTGTTTTATCTCTCAAGTTGAACCACGTACCGTCACTGAAGCCTTGAAGGAAGAATCATGGGTTGACGCCATGCAAGAAGAACTCCTGCAATTCAAAAAGTTAGGGGTCTGGCAACTTGTTGACAGACCAAAAGGTGTGAAGTCATAGGCACCAGGTGGGTTCTTCGTTGCAAGAAGGATGATCATGGGATCATTGTGCGAAACAAGGCACGTCTGGTTGTTCAAGGATTCAGAGAAGTTGAAGGATTGGATTATAATGAAGTATTTGCGCCGATTGCTCGACTTGCAGCAATTCTTATTTTCTTGGCATATGCATCCTTCAAGAAGTTCAAAGTTTATCAAATGGATGTCAAGAGTGCATTTCTTCATGGTGTGATTAATGAAACAATGTATGTCAGTCAACCTCCCGGGTTTGAGGATCCATTGCATCGAGAGCAAGTCTACAAGCTAGACAAGGCTTTATATGGATTGCATCAAGCACCACGAGCATGGTATGAGACACTGTCTACTCACCTTCTGAACAACGGGTTCAGAAGAGGTGTCATTGACTGTACATTGTTTATTCGAGAAAAGGATAGTGATTTACTCTTGGTACAAGTTTATGTGAACGACATCATCTTCGGTTCAACAAATGATGGTCTGTGCAAGGAGTTTGAGAAGGTTATGAAGGAGAAGTTTGAGATGAGCTCAATGGGAGAGATGAAATTTTTTCTGGGATTACATGTGGATCAGTCTGAGGCAGGAATCTTTATTCATCAGACCAAATATGTTGGTGATATACCGAGCCGGTTCAATATGTCAGATGCGAAACCTGCTGGTACCCCGCTGGCTGTTAATCACGGGATTACGCCAAATGAAAAAGGGGAGTTAATAGATGCCACTCTGTACCGAGGAATGATTGGATCTCTGATGTATCTCACAGCTTCTCGGCCAGACATCATGTTCGGCAATGCTTGTGTGCACGTTATCAATCAAAACCAAGAGTGTCTCATCTTATTGCTGTGAAAAGGATTATGCGTTATCTGAAGGGTACTCCTGATCTTGGTTTATGGTACCCTAATGATGATAATTTTGAGCTTACTGCATATAGTGACTCCGATTATGGTGGCTGCAAGAGAGACTTCAAGTCAACATCTGCTGGATGTCAGTACTTTGGAACCCGATTAGTTACCTGGCAGTGCAAGAAGCAGACGTCGGTGTCTACTTCAACCTATGAAGCTGAATATATTGCTGCTGCTAGCTGCTATTCTCAGATTATCTGGATCCAACAGCAACTCTGGGACTATGGGTTACATCTTTCTAACACTCCTATTTATGTTGATAATACTGCTGCCATAGCTGTCACTAAAAATCCGGTTCAGCACTAGAAAACAAAGCACATCGATATTAAATATCACTTCATACGTGATTGTTTTGAAAAGAAACTAATCAATGTTGTTAAAATTCACACTGATCACCAGAAAGCCGATCTTTTCACAAAAGCTTTTGATAAATCAAGATTTTTATATCTTTTATCGGCTAATGGTGTTTTCCAAAAGGATGAAGTCCTACCTTCATCTGAATCTAACATATGATCATCGACTTTCTTAGATAGTTTTGTTTTGCTTTATCTTTTTAGTTCTTTTAGTTAGTTTGTCCTTTCTTTTTATTAATTCAAAACTCAAAAAGATTTTCTGTTTTAGGTTTTTTGTAACACCCCGACCGACGGCGGAATCATCGGGATGCCACGAGGGATGTGTAGATTGTTCAAAAGCTCATGGGCATCTAAAATCATATCATCATATATCATTTAATCAACCACAATAATTACACAAAAATCATGTTCATCATAAATCAATTACATCAAATACACAAAAGATTTAGTTAAACTAACTAAACTCTAATCGCCAGAAATTTAGTTAATTAACTAAGTCCAAGAATCCTATATGATGATGATGTCCAAAATAGAAGAGATCATCCTCTTCATCCTACTTGTCTCCATCACCTGAAACATGTAAGAAATCAAGTGTCAACTACAAAAGTAGTTGGTGAGTAATCATAAGTTTTTATATTAAAAAAATGTTTTAGTAAAAATGAGTTTGAAAGTTTATGCTTAAAAGAGTTTTATAAAATGCTTTGTTTTAAAACGAGTATAAAACTCATGATCTTCTTGAGAAAATCCATATGAATACCTGTATGAGATAATCCAACACACATCCATCCATTCAACAACCAAACACATACACAATCACATAATCACATAATCAATCAGTTATAATCAATCTCAAATAATCATAATCAAACATAGATAATCAATCCACAAACAATTCAACCAATCACATCATTTATATTCTCCAATAATGTTCGTGACTATACATGATCATTCTGTAATTAACATAAGTTAAATACATGATTCATGGAGTGGTCGCTAACCACGTGACAATACATGAAGCCAAAGCAAATAACCGAAGTCAAAGGCAATGCTTCACAGATGTGGAAACCATCCACGTGACAATACACGATGTCAAAGCAATTAACCGAAGTTAAGAGCGATGATTCTCGGGATTTGTGACAATACTTGTAATCTTTGTTATTGACCTAGGTCAATAACAATGTTTACATGGATATAAAATAATAAGAGATAATCCCATAATAATGATAATTTCAAATGTGAATATCATATTGATAAACAGGTATTAACCTTGTGTTATCAAAATAATATTTATTTTGGTATACATGTTTCACCTCCGGGTTTTAAAACCAAAAACAGTTTAAAGAAAGGGAGGTTATGAGAACTCACCTGCAGTCCTTAAGCTCAGTGTTCTCTAAAAATGCGCGCTCGCGTGCGTAACTCAAGTCAACTCAACAATCTGTGATTATTGTGATTTCCACTTTTATGAGCATAGGTGTTTCATATTCAATTTATGTCTATAATAGTTCAATTCAACCCATTTGCCTTTCATTAACTTAGTTTAGTTATTCTAAGTTGTAACGGATTCTCAACTTCATATACGTGCTCATCATTAAAGATAGTTAGGTTTACTAGTTGTGATATTATAGGTGTATTGCCATAAATGTGTATATTTTAAGGTGAACATACTAACCATATACATACCTTCCCACACATGCATGTTTACTTTTATAATTCAACATAATATAACTTACAAATGTTTACTAATCTCTTAACAAAATGTTGCATAAGTCATTTTTATAAAATATAAGGGCCACGTAAAATCTTACAATTTTAACTTAAGTATTTTAGTAAAATAACAACGTAGATTAAACATGCATGTACAGTTATTTATCTATGTATGTATACGTATGTTCTTGATCCCACTTGCCCTTAAACCATCCACTTAACATTTTTGAGTTCGGCTACCCCTAGGGGCAGCGAACCTCTTGAGATTATGGCCTAAGGTTCGTGACCCATGCATGCCTAAGGTTCGGCCAGAGGATGGACCAGCAGAGTTCGGCCAGGTTTAGGGTTCGTTCCCCTAATGGGTTCGTGAAGGACCAAGTTTGGCCCAAGGGTTCGCTGACCAAACAGGAAACAGGTTCGGCTTCCTCAAGGGTTCGCCGAGCCCTTGACTTGCTGTCCAAGGTTCGTGTGAGATGAAGGGTTCGGCCAAGGGTTAACAGTATGGAAGGGTTCGGCTGAGTGATACAGGGTTCGGCTGGGATAACCTGCAGAGGAACAGGGTTCGTGACAGGCTATCACAGCTTCGTTGCAGAGTTAACCAGGGTTCGCTGCAGGCTTAGGGTTCGTCCAACCAAGAACAGGTTCGCTCGACCCTCAAAAGTTCGGCTATGAGCCGTCCTTCGATCCAACAGCCCTTGCATCATCATCCTTGACATCTCTAGAGTTATCAGGTCTTCTAGGTTTTCTCATAGCTCAAAAATAATTAGATTAACACACGTACAATCCATAATTTTTATAAAAATGCTAGCTAAGTCCGATTAGGGTTTTTAACCCAAAAACCGAAAAGAAATCTGGTCTTTCTTACCTTCAAATCGTTGAAATTTATAGATTTCTTTGTATCCTCATGTTCCTCTCGATCTCACGAACGCGTAGGCACCGAAATCTCCCGAATCGGTTAAGAAACGAGTCCAAGATGCTAGAGAGAAGGTGGAGAAAGGATGTGTGTGTGTTTTTTAGAGAGAGAGAACAAGTAGGTGATATGAGGAAGAAGTAAGGTTCTTCCTCTTTATATCACGTATAAATAACGCGCTCTCGATCTCGTTTTTATCGCGATAATAAAATAGATGATCGGTTTTCTCGTAAATAATTTAAGCATAATGCGTTTAAGTAATAGAGTTTCATAGATTAAATTAATTTTAAATAATCTTTGTCTCGAAAATATTCTCGTTTAATACGCGTGAATTATTATGAACCTACACAGTTCCTTTCGTGAAATATATTTAAACATAAAGCTTTAAATAAGATAAATGTCGTTTAATAAAAATGTTTTTAAATGCTTTATTTCGTAAAACAATTTCCTTTACGATAGTTATTTATTTAATAAAAATAGTTTATTTTTCATTTGTTTTTAGGTTGTGATTCCTAATAAACGTTTTAGTTTTTGTTTATTAATTTAATATCGTAATATATTATTTAATTATCTCGTCGAAACGCGTTACTCGCGTACGTATTCGTAAAGATCGTCATCTTTGCGAATCCGACGCTCGTATCGTATTTCGATTTGATTTATTATTTATGGAATGTTGTTTCAGTATATTATCCTTAATAGTTATATTCGTGTGAATCGTCACTCACGCGAATACATTATTAAGTTAACATTTCTGAATCCACATTCGCGTTTAAGTAATGTTCGTAACCTCACTTCGCGTAATTAATTCCCATTATTTAACACTTTAATCTTATCATTTCCCAAACCAAAACCCACTAAATTCTAGTCACTGACACATCCATGATAGACCGAAATATGCATATGTATAGGGCATATGCAGAGGTAGATCGCAACCTCCCCTACACCGTCCCACCGCTATTTCGATAAACCATGACCATGTGTCCTTAACTATGTTTAGTAACCAGACCATAACAAACTCCCAGTTCCATCCCAAAACCATTCTCAAACCAATAATCCATAATCATCAGTAATAACACTGCGATAAACTCTATGGGTCTGTTCAGTTAAATTTCAACTAAACTTCCCAAGGTTTACGCGTATAATATATTATAAAATCATGCATACCAGTAACAGTGACAATATCAGCAAGGTCAAACAATAATGTCATAATCAATAATATTCATAAATCTCCGGTCGTACAGTACAATCGTACGGATGTACGGATGTACGGACAACCGAAAGTACAGTGATGTTACAGTCTCCCCTAGTTAAAGGAATTTCGTCCCGAAATTCAACTTGGAGTGACCGTGGTAAATAAATGTGGGTACTTAAGCTTCATCTGATCTTCTCGCTCCCATGTGAATTCTGGACCCCGCTTCGATTCCCAACGTACTTTGACAATTGGAATTCTACTGCGTTTGAGCTTTTTAACCTCACGATCCATTATCTCCACTGGTTTTTCAACAAAATGCATGGTATCATCAATGCGAATATCATCGAGTGGTACCTGAAGATCCTGATCAGCTAAGCACTTTCTTAGATTGGACACGTGAAACGTCGGATGCACATTACTAAGTTCTGGAGGAAGTTCCAATTTGTAAGCAACCTTCCCGATCCGTTCAAGGATCTTAAAAGGGCCAACATAACGTGGAGCAAGCTTCCCCTTCTTTCCAAATCGAACAACGCCCTTCCAAGGCGATACTTTGAGCAATACCATATCTCCCACTTCAAACTCTAGAGGTTTTCTTCGTTTATCCGCGTAGCTCTTCTGTCGACTTCGAGCAGCTAACAGATTGTCGCGGATCTGGCGGATCTTGTCAGTCGTTTCCTGGATAATCTCGGGACCAGTGATCTGCGAATCGCCGACCTCGGTCCAACAAATAGGTGACCGACATTTCCTGCCATAAAGAGCTTCAAACGGTGCCATACCAATGCTCGCGTGATAACTGTTGTTATACGAGAACTCAACTAATGGTAGATGGCCATCCCAATTGCCACCAAAATCAATGACACAAGCTCTTAACATGTCTTCCAATGTCTGAATCGTTCGCTCCGTTTGACCATCCGTTTGAGGATGATAAGCAGTGCTAAGATCCAGTCTTGTTCCAAATGCTTCATGAAGTGATTCCCAAAATCGTGCCGTGAAACGAGCATCACGGTCCGATATTATGCTTAAGGGAATACCATGTCGGCTAATGATCTCATCAATGTAGATACGAGCTAACTTCCGCACAGGGTAAGTTTCGCGTATCGGTAAGAAATGAGCCGACTTGGTCAATCTGTCAACAATTACCCAGATACTATCTTTACCGTTCGCGGTCCGTGGGAGTTTAGTAATGAAATCCATGGAGATATTCTCCCACTTCCACATCGGTATTTCTGGTTGTAGTAACAATCCCGAAGGTCGCTGATGTTCTGCCTTGACTTTGGCACAGTTAAGGCACTTAGATACATACTCAGCAATATCCTTCTTCATTCCAGGCCACCAGTACAAGCCCCGAAGGTCTTGATACATCTTGTCAGCACCTGGATGGATTGAATAACGAGACTTATGAGCTTCATCCATAATCAGCATCCTAAGATCACCCCTGTTCGGTATCCACAACCGATTCAAGTAATACATCAAACCGTCATCCTTAGTTTCCAATAAGATTTCAGCCCCGCAAGACATCTCATTTTTCAAATTATCTTGAGCTAATGAGTGTTGTTGGGCTGTGAGAACATCATTACGGAGATTAGTGTGCACTCGGACACTATGAATCTGAACTTGACTCTTGCGACTAAGCGCATCTGCTACTACATTCGCTTTACCAGGATGGTAGCGAATTTCACAGTCGTAATCATTCAATAGTTCAACCCATCTCCGTTGTCTCATATTGAGCTCTTTCTGATTTAGAATATGTTGCAAACTTTTATGATCAGTAAAGACTACACACTTGGTGCCATAAAGATAATGTCTCCATATTTTCAAAGCAAACACGACTGCACCAAGTTCCAAGTCGTGCGTAGTGTAGTTCTTCTCATGAATCTTCAATTGTCTTGATGCATAAGCCACAACCTTTCCCCGTTGCATGAGAACACAACCGAGACCTAAGTTGGATGCATCACAATAGACTACAAAATCATCATTTCCATCAGGCAGTGTCAAGACAGGAGCATCACAAAGTTTCTGCTTCAGAGTCTGAAATGCCTCTTCTTGCTTTGGTCCCCACTCGTATGGCCTATTTTTCTGAGTCAAAGCAGTGAGAGGGACGGCAATTCTGGAGAAGTTCGATATGAACCGCCGATAGTAACCGGCAAGTCCGAGAAATGATCGAATCTCCGTGGGTGTCTTCGGTGTACTCCAATTCTTCACAGCATCAATCTTCGCAGGATCCACGTGAACACCGTATTCGTTGACTATGTGCCCCAAGAATTGAACTTCCTTAAGCCAAAATTCACATTTAGAGAATTTGGCATACAGTCGCTCTTCTCTTAGGATCTCCAAAACCAACTTAAGGTGTTTCTCGTGTTCTTCCTTGGTCTTTGAGTAGATCAGAATATCGTCAATGAATACAATCACAAATTTATCCAAGTATGGCCTGCAAACACGGTTCATGAGGTCCATGAAAACCGCAGGTGCATTGGTAAGGCCGAAAGGCATTACCAGAAATTCATAGTGGCCATATCTTGTTCTGAAGGCTGTCTTGGGAATATCATCATCATGTACGCGAAGCTGATGATACCCAGACCTCAGATCGATCTTTGAAAACCATGCCGAGCCTTGAAGCTGATCGAAGAGATCATCAATGCGCGGCAGTGGATATCGATTCTTGATAGTCAACTTGTTCAATTCGCGATAGTCGATGCACATCCGGAATGACCCGTCCTTTTTCTTGACAAACAGGACCGGTGCACCCCATGGCGAATGGCTCGGGCGAATGAATCCTTTGTCAGTCAGCTCTTGTAGCTGGCTCGCCAATTCTTGCAACTCCGAAGGCGCAAGTCTATAAGGAGCTTTGGCGACTGGGTTCGCACCAGGTACTAAGTCGATCCGAAACTCAACTTGACGTTCTGGTGGAAGACCCGGTAAATCGTCTGGAAAAACTTCTGGAAAATCTCGTATCACCGGAACATCTGCAATTCTCTTTTCTTTCTCTTTCTTCTCCACAATGTGTGCTAAGAAGGCTATACATTTCTTCCTAAGGTACTTATGTGCTTTAGTGCAAGACATCAGCTTAAGACCTTTACTAGCAGTTTCTCCAAATATTCTCAAAGTTTCACCCGAAGGTAAAGGAATACGAATATATTTCTCATGACAAACAATCTCCGCTCTGTGGGTGGCTAACCAATCCATGCCTATGATAACATCAAAGCTACCAAGATGCATAGGTATAAGATCAATTGGGAAAACGTGATCATTTAAGTTCACCGTACATCCAACGATAATAGTGTCAATATCAATAGTGTTTCCGTCAGCCACTTCCACGTTAAACGGTTTATCTAGGTATGTACGTGTTCTACCAAGCAAGCATTCAAAATCATATGAAACGAAACTCCTATCGGCACCAGAATCAAATAAGACAGATGCATAAGAGTTGTTGATCAGAATTGTACCGTTGACGACGTCCTGGTTGGCCTGAGCAGCTGAAACATTCAGTTGGAACGCCCGGCCTCTTGCCACCCTCTGATTGTTTCCGGTCAACTTTGGGCATTGATTCCTGAAGTGACCCACTTCACCACACTCATAACAGGCTCTTGCCTGTGCCTGAGGTACCTGGCGAACGGGTACAGCTGGTATAGGTTGTGCATGAGGAGCTGGCAGTGCAAGAGGTGCATGTTGCATCCCTTGTGCTTGCAGTGCACTCCCACAGACATTAGCATAGTGCCCAAACTTGCCACAGTTGTTGCAGACACGACATGGCAAGTTAGGTGCATGATGATACCTGCAAGTATTACATTGGGGAGTGTTCCCAGTGTAATTTCTTGCAGTAGAGTTATTGGATGATTGCTGCGCAGACTTCGCAGCAGGTACAGTTACCATGAAGTTCCTATTCTTTCTCTTCTTGTTGCTGCTTTTAGACGAGCTAGCAGCTTCAGACTTGACTTCAGCTTTGACTTCCTTTGCAGTTGTCTTGGTGTCAGTCTTCTTGTATCCCTTCCGGGTAAGAGTTCCATTCCTAACGTGATTATCAGTAAGAGTTGCAGATAGACGGATCGCAGCCTCCAGTGTTTTGGGATTGCTCCCATAAACTGTGTCCTGAATCTGTACCGGCAATCCGCCGATATACTTCTCGATCGCCCTATCCAAGGGTGTCACCATATGAGGCACCAGTAGACTATACTCATGGAACTGAGTATTATAGATAACGTTCTCCCCGCTATCCTGCTTGAGCTCCCAGAACTCAGTCTCCAGTTTCCTTATCTCGCTTCGAGGACAGAATTCAGTGGTCATCAGAGTCTTGACCTCTGTCCATGTCAATGCTAAGGCAGCATCCACTCCCCTAGTTCGCTTTTCCCCATTCCACCAAGTCAGTGCTCTCTTTTGGAAAACACTGGTGGCATAGCGAACCTTCAGATTTTCTGGGCATTCGCTGTTGATGAAGGTGTTCTCCATACTCTCAAACCACTGCAGCAGACCAGTGGCTGATTCAGCACCCGTGAATTTCAGGGGATTACAGGAATTGAAGTGTTTGAACGTGCAAGTTGTCTGGTTTGCACCACCTCGGTTCTGGTTAATGTTCTGGTTAGCCTGAGTCAGTTGGCTCACCAATCCAGAAATAAGTGTGGCTAACTCTTGTATGCCGGAGTTGGCATTACTGTTGTTAGCATCCCCATTGTTTGAGTCATCTTCGTTGTGACGGCGAGGCGGCATGTTTCTGAGAAATTATAAACATGTTACTACCGTTTACAACTTAAGTCATACAAACAATGGTCAATCAAGTTTATTTTAAACAGTTAGGATTACATATAGGAACTATATTTATTTCCTATCTGTTATTTAAACTCATAATGTCTATAAATTTGCCTATTATTATTCTAAGTGTCCTAGTTGGTCATAACTAGTGTTAGCTAACTATTTCCTAGATCCTATACATTCTTCACTCTATACTAACACTGACAACCTCCCAATGCAATGCAACAAGCTTATATATAGGGCATATGCAGAGGTAGATCGCAATCTCCCCTACACCGTCCCACCACCGTTCCATTGCACCACGATTATGCCCTTGTTAGTGTGTAGAGTGTGTCATGCAGTTCACCATAAGTCTCACTTCACAAACCTTATCCTTGGTAGGATAATTTTGAGTGAAGTGATCTCTAGTTCCCTTGGACAATTAAGTTTGCCTAATGTCTAAGTTCACCTGACATGTAGGCTTGCCTATTTCTAAGTTCACCTAATGTCTAAGTTCACCTGACATTAAATTTCCCCCAATTGTCTAAGTTCACTAAAATCCATATCAATCCCAATGTCAATAATCATCATTAAGGGCTCATATCATCACGAAGTGCTCTTATTGTCACTAAGTGTTCATATCTTCCCTATAGCTTATTTTCATCAAGTGTCCATACCACCACTAAGTGTTAGTATCATCACTATGCGTTTATATTATCATCAAGTGTCTATATCATCATCCAAATCCTCAATTTATCACTAAGTATTCGTATTGTTCGTTGATCCTATGCACCCTACGTGTCCAATCCGTATGTTTCTTAAGTGAATTTATAAGTATTTATCAAGTGTGATCATTCAAGAGTCAATCCCAGTCAATCCATCAAACATATCATCAACAGTCCACAATCATATCTTTTCAACCACTCCTAGTAAGGTCCTAATAATATCCTAAGTTCCTGACACTGACAGACCCCCGATATACTTCAAATGGTATATGTATAGGGCATATGCAAGAGTAGGTCGCAACCTCCCTTACACCGTCCCACCACCTTTGTAGTATACCACGAGTGTGTCCTTGTCTGGTGATCACAAGATCTAACAGATAATTCCTAAAGCAAATAAATTTCCAAGCAGTTAAGTTCCTAGACAGATAAGTGTCCCAAACGGGTAGTTCCCTTATTCCTCAATACTGACATCCACCCGATGTACTGTAAATGGTATATGTATAGGGCATATGATAAGGGTAGGTCGCAACCTCCCAAACCACCGTCCCACCACCTTTACAATACACCACGAGTATGTCCTTACCGAGTCATTAGGGCACAAGTAAGCAATTAATTAGTAGCAGCATATATAATCAAATGTATAACAGGAGTTCAGTTAACATGTAATAAACACATAAGCATGAAATCCTGAATATACTAACTAGTGTATGAAATTAATTCATACTAGGGTATCCTATGGTTATAGACTAGGTCAACCATTTCTAGTAACCTAATTCCCTATAACCCAGGCTCTGATACCAATCTGTAACACCCCGACCGACGGCGGAATCATCGGGATGCCACGAGGGATGTGTAGATTGTTCAAAAGCTCATGGGCATCTAAAATCATATCATCATATATCATTTAATCAACCACAATAATTACACAAAAATCATGTTCATCATAAATCAATTACATCAAATACACAAAAGATTTAGTTAAACTAACTAAACTCTAATCGCCAGAAATTTAGTTAATTAACTAAGTCCAAGAATCCTATATGATGATGATGTCCAAAATAGAAGAGATCATCCTCTTCATCCTACTTGTCTCCATCACCTGAAACATGTAAGAAATCAAGTGTCAACTACAAAAGTAGTTGGTGAGTAATCATAAGTTTTTATATTAAAAAAATGTTTTAGTAAAAATGAGTTTGAAAGTTTATGCTTAAAAGAGTTTTATAAAATGCTTTGTTTTAAAACGAGTATAAAACTCATGATCTTCTTGAGAAAATCCATATGAATACCTGTATGAGATAATCCAACACACATCCATCCATTCAACAACCAAACACATACACAATCACATAATCACATAATCAATCAGTTATAATCAATCTCAAATAATCATAATCAAACATAGATAATCAATCCACAAACAATTCAACCAATCACATCATTTATATTCTCCAATAATGTTCGTGACTATACATGATCATTCTGTAATTAACATAAGTTAAATACATGATTCATGGAGTGGTCGCTAACCACGTGACAATACATGAAGCCAAAGCAAATAACCGAAGTCAAAGGCAATGCTTCACAGATGTGGAAACCATCCACGTGACAATACACGATGTCAAAGCAATTAACCGAAGTTAAGAGCGATGATTCTCGGGATTTGTGACAATACTTGTAATCTTTGTTATTGACCTAGGTCAATAACAATGTTTACATGGATATAAAATAATAAGAGATAATCCCATAATAATGATAATTTCAAATGTGAATATCATATTGATAAACAGGTATTAACCTTGTGTTATCAAAATAATATTTATTTTGGTATACATGTTTCACCTCCGGGTTTTAAAACCAAAAACAGTTTAAAGAAAGGGAGGTTATGAGAACTCACCTGCAGTCCTTAAGCTCAGTGTTCTCTAAAAATGCGCGCTCGCGTGCGTAACTCAAGTCAACTCAACAATCTGTGATTATTGTGATTTCCACTTTTATGAGCATAGGTGTTTCATATTCAATTTATGTCTATAATAGTTCAATTCAACCCATTTGCCTTTCATTAACTTAGTTTAGTTATTCTAAGTTGTAACGGATTCTCAACTTCATATACGTGCTCATCATTAAAGATAGTTAGGTTTACTAGTTGTGATATTATAGGTGTATTGCCATAAATGTGTATATTTTAAGGTGAACATACTAACCATATACATACCTTCCCACACATGCATGTTTACTTTTATAATTCAACATAATATAACTTACAAATGTTTACTAATCTCTTAACAAAATGTTGCATAAGTCATTTTTATAAAATATAAGGGCCACGTAAAATCTTACAATTTTAACTTAAGTATTTTAGTAAAATAACAACGTAGATTAAACATGCATGTACAGTTATTTATCTATGTATGTATACGTATGTTCTTGATCCCACTTGCCCTTAAACCATCCACTTAACATTTTTGAGTTCGGCTACCCCTAGGGGCAGCGAACCTCTTGAGATTATGGCCTAAGGTTCGTGACCCATGCATGCCTAAGGTTCGGCCAGAGGATGGACCAGCAGAGTTCGGCCAGGTTTAGGGTTCGTTCCCCTAATGGGTTCGTGAAGGACCAAGTTTGGCCCAAGGGTTCGCTGACCAAACAGGAAACAGGTTCGGCTTCCTCAAGGGTTCGCCGAGCCCTTGACTTGCTGTCCAAGGTTCGTGTGAGATGAAGGGTTCGGCCAAGGGTTAACAGTATGGAAGGGTTCGGCTGAGTGATACAGGGTTCGGCTGGGATAACCTGCAGAGGAACAGGGTTCGTGACAGGCTATCACAGCTTCGTTGCAGAGTTAACCAGGGTTCGCTGCAGGCTTAGGGTTCGTCCAACCAAGAACAGGTTCGCTCGACCCTCAAAAGTTCGGCTATGAGCCGTCCTTCGATCCAACAGCCCTTGCATCATCATCCTTGACATCTCTAGAGTTATCAGGTCTTCTAGGTTTTCTCATAGCTCAAAAATAATTAGATTAACACACGTACAATCCATAATTTTTATAAAAATGCTAGCTAAGTCCGATTAGGGTTTTTAACCCAAAAACCGAAAAGAAATCTGGTCTTTCTTACCTTCAAATCGTTGAAATTTATAGATTTCTTTGTATCCTCATGTTCCTCTCGATCTCACGAACGCGTAGGCACCGAAATCTCCCGAATCGGTTAAGAAACGAGTCCAAGATGCTAGAGAGAAGGTGGAGAAAGGATGTGTGTGTGTTTTTTAGAGAGAGAGAACAAGTAGGTGATATGAGGAAGAAGTAAGGTTCTTCCTCTTTATATCACGTATAAATAACGCGCTCTCGATCTCGTTTTTATCGCGATAATAAAATAGATGATCGGTTTTCTCGTAAATAATTTAAGCATAATGCGTTTAAGTAATAGAGTTTCATAGATTAAATTAATTTTAAATAATCTTTGTCTCGAAAATATTCTCGTTTAATACGCGTGAATTATTATGAACCTACACAGTTCCTTTCGTGAAATATATTTAAACATAAAGCTTTAAATAAGATAAATGTCGTTTAATAAAAATGTTTTTAAATGCTTTATTTCGTAAAACAATTTCCTTTACGATAGTTATTTATTTAATAAAAATAGTTTATTTTTCATTTGTTTTTAGGTTGTGATTCCTAATAAACGTTTTAGTTTTTGTTTATTAATTTAATATCGTAATATATTATTTAATTATCTCGTCGAAACGCGTTACTCGCGTACGTATTCGTAAAGATCGTCATCTTTGCGAATCCGACGCTCGTATCGTATTTCGATTTGATTTATTATTTATGGAATGTTGTTTCAGTATATTATCCTTAATAGTTATATTCGTGTGAATCGTCACTCACGCGAATACATTATTAAGTTAACATTTCTGAATCCACATTCGCGTTTAAGTAATGTTCGTAACCTCACTTCGCGTAATTAATTCCCATTATTTAACACTTTAATCTTATCATTTCCCAAACCAAAACCCACTAAATTCTAGTCACTGACACATCCATGATAGACCGAAATATGCATATGTATAGGGCATATGCAGAGGTAGATCGCAACCTCCCCTACACCGTCCCACCGCTATTTCGATAAACCATGACCATGTGTCCTTAACTATGTTTAGTAACCAGACCATAACAAACTCCCAGTTCCATCCCAAAACCATTCTCAAACCAATAATCCATAATCATCAGTAATAACACTGCGATAAACTCTATGGGTCTGTTCAGTTAAATTTCAACTAAACTTCCCAAGGTTTACGCGTATAATATATTATAAAATCATGCATACCAGTAACAGTGACAATATCAGCAAGGTCAAACAATAATGTCATAATCAATAATATTCATAAATCTCCGGTCGTACAGTACAATCGTACGGATGTACGGATGTACGGACAACCGAAAGTACAGTGATGTTACATTTTTAGGGGGAGATATTAGCTAAAATGAAAAACCAAAAACATTTGAAAAAGTATAAAAATGAGAAGGTCTTCTTTGAGAAAATAATGCATTAATCTATCAGGTCTTAAAAGTATTAATGAATGCATAAGTGGAAGATATATGAGAAGTGTGAGTTGATGTACTGATAGGCTGACTTTACAAAATGAATAGACAAATTTGTGAATACTTATAAAATCTGTTTTGTGGGATCTTTTTTGAAAGACAGTTAAGTGAGAAATAGTTTATGACTCAAATCAGGCATACACCCGTTATCTTAAGATCCAATAAGGTTTCCAATGATTCATGAATTCAAAGTCTGTACACGTGCCATATTGCTGGGACGAACCTAGCTAAAGCCGTCCATTCAGATGAGAATGATTGAATCAAAACAAAAGAAAATCAAGCTGGTATTAAGCTTGTTAAAAATAAAAAAATAATAATAAAATAAGTTCGATTCCATACACGTGGCATATTACTGGGACGAACCTAGTTGAAGCCGTCCATTTGGATAGAACAAGTCAAGCATGTCAACACAGGTCTGTATACATGCCATACTACTAGGACAAACCTAGTTGAAGCCGTCCATGTCACACCCCCAATTTTCAACTAACGGAATCATACCGTTTGGGAACGTGACAAACCAGGATCTCAGATCATTAGACATAGCGAAGACCTCTATATGAATTTCAAAACATACTTTGGTCTTTAAAACATAACATCAGAGTTTTCAAAAGTTGCGGAAGCGTTTAAAAATCAATAATAGTTGTAATATGAAAATTACAAATCAAAATCCTCAAATGTGTAATTTAAACAATAAATGATAAACATGCATGCGACTCTATCTCCTAGTCCATGCCAGTCTTTATTGCGCGCCTTAGCGTCCTGAGAAAACATGTAAATCAAATCAACACAAAGGTTGGTGCATAACACAGGTTTTAAGCATTCACAATGTTCAAAACAACAGTTTGAGTAACAAGATTGTAGATAACATAATCACACATGCACAGTCATGATAGCTAGTCATATAAACTATTTACATAAGTGTTCGACACCGAAGCTGACGGATTGCCATGCTATAGCATGTTTTCGCCTTGCCACTATTGTCTATCACAACAATAGTAAAATTGTGTTTGGTCAGTCAAACACCTGCGTAGATCCCATCTACCAGGTGAGGTTTGTCAAACCTAATAGATCTATTTCCAACTACCACGCTTTGCATTACAGCAAACTAAACGGTTCGAGGTGTGTAAGGACTTTCAAGTTGATATGTTTTCACATAATGTAAACAGCTAAATCATGCAAGTGATATGTATCTAAAAACAGTTTGTTGCACATGTTTTCTCCCCCAAAACAGTTTAAAATAAGAAAGGGGCCGTGTACGCACCTTTGACAATTGCAGAATGATCAACTATGTGAGTTCGTGTAGAAAATCCTCTTACGAAGGATCTGTGTTTAAACAATAACACTGTGTTATTCGAATAGTCGTTTTGTGCTTGAAATCACATACGTGTCAACACACGTATGTTAAAGTGTTAGGAATACGCATACGTGAGTACGCGTGCCTTTGAAATCGTTTAAATAAAATCGTATTTGATTTTATTTAAATAGCCGTAATTATACGCGATTTCGTTTTTGGATTAAAATATAAATTTTAACATCCCAATGTGTTCGTATTCCCGTTACGGTTCCAACGCAACTTGAACGGACTAAAACGGAGTTCGTATGTGAAAGTTATATCAAAAATACCAAAAATGGCATTTTTATCCAAAAACCGGCCCAAGCCATGCTCGAACCCGTGACCTTCCACTCCCAACACACACACTCTACCAGTCTCGCCCGCTAGGGTATCGCGATAACAATCAGAAATCAATCCTTTTAAACCCACTCTGATCGGATTCCCCTTGTTCACCTATAGCCGAAGCAACTAACCTTCGATTGATCACCATTTCGAATCTGATTAATCTTATCAACATAGGCTTATGATTCTAGACACTTAGGCGTATCTAATGATGGTTCTAATTCGATCAAAACTTAATCAGTAAGTTCTAATTGATCCAAAACATGCTCGGTTTTCAACCGAACCAACATTCAACTCAAAATCTTCTAATTCATGATTATAACATCAAATTAGCTTAGGATTTAGTTTAATCGCAACATTCTGAAACTTCCTATATAATTTAATTTGACTATCAATCCGTTTAGGCAAGAAACCCCCAAAACCGATTCCCATTAAGAACCCTAGAACTAAAATCCATCGAATCGTTGTAACTTAATGAAATTAATACATGGTTTAGTTAAATCGAACCCTTCTGAAACTACTGGTGTAGTTTAATTCGATTTTAAAGCTCATTTGGTTAAAAACCCCCAAAACCGACTTTGTTAAGAACCCTAGAACTCGAACTTTATCAAATCCAGATCTTTAAATGAAATTGTGTTATGGGTATTCTTAGTCGGCATGTTTAGTGTGTGTAGGAATAGATTCTTACCCTGATTGACTTCGAATTGCAGTAGTTCCACTTATGGCTCACGTTCGGTTGACTCGCGATCGACTGCTCTAATCCCGTAGCTTCTGTGTGAAATTGTGATGTGCAATGGTTTCTAATGATGCCGAATAGTTATCAGGAACCTTCAATTGTATGAACTATGATCAATTTATACAGATTGCTTGCGATTTGAAACGGTTTCGACCTTAGAGATAACCTCATCATTAATTTGAACGTTATTGGGTCCTATAACGCCTGATTGATGTTAATAATCATCAGTACACATAATTGGGAGGTTTAATTTGATTAACCCCAATCGTTACATGTGTATTTCGCATTGAATCATGACTAACACCCACGAATTTTGACTTCTAAAGTCAAAATTGAATTTTCAAATCAATTACAAGTCTTAATTCTGTAATTAGAGCAAATTGAGACTGATTTCTACTAATTCCAATCCTTTAGGTATTATTTAGCTCAATTGCATAACAATTCGGTTAATAAAGTTGAGCCGAAAGTCCCGAATTGTCACTAATTGGGTCCTTTAACTCCTTGTTGGGCTAAATTAACCCAATTGGGCTTCTCAAATATAATTGGGCCTATACTGAATTCATTGGGCCTATCTTAGCCTTATTGGGCCTTCCCTTTGGCCTTACTAGGCCTTCTTTGGTCTTACTCGCACACAAAGTCTAATGCTTGCAACATCACAACTCAATTGTGATCGTTCAATGTGATTGTTTGCGTGTACACTAGTTAGTTCACCTAACTGTGACTGTTTGTGTTTGATCATACTGTGTTGTGTAACCTCACACATAGTGAGTGTCTATAACTGTTTGTACTATGCAACCCCGCACATAGCAAAATGTGTGTAACCAATCATGTATGTACTACCATAACATGTAACATATGAAATGTAGCACATAAAATATATAGAATGTAATGTAGCACAAATGTTTGTAACAAAATCAATTGAATAAATAAAATGTTTGTGCTTACAGTTTGAAATTTGCAGTGTTGATGTGTGAAGCATCACGTCATCCCCTTGTTGAAGGAAATTTCGTCCCGAAATTTAACGTGCGCTCTCAGTGTTAGCAGTAGCTGTTTTAAATAGATGAGGATATTTCTTCATCATTTGGTCTTCCCGTTCCCATGTGAATTCAGGACCACGTCTTGAATTCCATCGAACTTTGACTATTGGAATCTTGCTTTGCTTAAGCTGTTTGACCTCTCGATCCATGATTTCTGCTGGTTCTTCAATGAATCGTAACTGTTCATCTACTTGTATTTCTTCCAACGGTACAATCAATGTCTCATCAGAAATACATTTCTTTAAGTTCGACACATGAAACACATCATGAACTCCACTGAGTTCATCCGGTAGTTTGAGTTGATACGCAACCGGACCAATCCTTTTCAGAATCTCAAAAGGTCCTACGTAACGTGGACTAAGCTTCCCGCGCTTGCCGAATCGTATTACACCTTTCCAAGGTGATACTTTTAGAAGAACTCGGTCTCCTACTTGAAATTCCAACGGTTTACGACGTTTGTCAGCATAACTCTTCTGTCTATCCCGGGCCGCTGCCATACGGTTCTGGATTTGAACTATCTTCTCTGTCGTCTCGTGCACCAGTTCAGGACCTGTTATCTGACTGTCTCCAATCTCAGCCCAGCACACTGGTGAACGACATTTGCGACCATACAAAGCTTCAAACGGTGCTGCTTGAATACTTGTATGATAACTATTATTGTAGGAGAATTCCACTAACGGTAAATGATTCTCCCAACTATCACCAAAGTCAATTACACAAGCTCGTAACATATCCTCGAGCGTTTGAATCGTTCGTTCACTTTGACCGTCGGTCTGTGGATGATAAGCGGTACTCATATCCAAGCAAGTCCCCAATGACTTATGAAGAGGTTTCCAAAAGTTGGAAGTAAATCGGGCATCCCGATCTGATATGATAGAGATTGGCACGCCATGCCGTGCTACTACTTCCTTGATGTAAATGCGAGTCAGTTTCTCCATCTTATCAGTTTCCTTGATTGCTAAGAAATGTGCAGATTTCGTTAATCGATCAACAATTACCCATATCGTATCACAACCACTTGGTGTACGGGGTAACTTAGTAATGAAATCCATCGAAATCTGTTCCCACTTCCACATCGGTATCTCTGGTTTTTGCAGTAAACCAGATGGCTTCTGGTATTCAACTTTGACTTTCGAACAAGTCAAACATTTGCTAACGTACTTAGCAATGTCGGCTTTCATGTGAGGCCACCAATACAGTGCCTTCAAGTCATGATACATCTTGTCTGATCCTGGATGGACTGAATACCTGGACTTGTGTGCTTCATCCATCACGAGTTCCCTTAAACCTCCATACAAAGGTATCCAAAGTCGATTAATGAAATAACGAATTCCATCAGACTTAACATCCAGTTGTTCTTCCATTCCCCGTAAAGATTCCTGTACCAAGTTTTCCTCTTTCAAGGCCTCGATCTGAGCACTGTGTACCTTGTCAGGTAAGTCAGTATGTATTGTCATCATAAGTGCACGAACCCGTCTTGTTCCTGTTGTGTCTTTTCTGCTTAAAGCATCAGCTACCACATTTGCTTTTCCCGGGTGATACTTAATCGCACACTCATAATCGTTCAACAACTCAACCCATCGTCGTTGCCTCATATTAAGCTCCTTCTGATCAAAGATATGTTGCAAACTCTTATGATCAGTATAAATAGTACACTTAGTTCCATACAAGTAATGCCTCCAAATCTTCAAAGCAAAAACCACTGCTCCTAACTCCAAGTCATGAGTAGTGTAATTCTTTTCGTGCGTTCTTAGTTGTCTGGAAGCATAAGCAATCACTTTATCACGTTGCATCAATACACATCCCAAACCTTGTGCAGATGCATCACAATACACTACGAAGTCTTCCGTCCCTTCCGGTAAGGACAGAATCGGTGCGCTGCAAAGTTTCTGTTTCAATAACTGGAATGCAGTTTCCTGTTTATCAGTCCAGTTATACTTCGTTCCCTTGTGCGTAAGAGCTGTAAGTGGTTGAGCGATCTTTGAGAAACCTTCAATGAATCTTCGATAATAACCCGCCAATCCAAGGAATTGTCGTACCTCGGTAGGGGTCTTTGGTGCTTCCCAATTCTTAATCGCTTCAATCTTCGCTAGATCAACATGTATATCCTTTTCATTAACTATATGCCCCAAAAATTGTACTTCTCGCATCCAGAAATCACATTTCGAGAACTTAGCGTACAATTGTTCTTGTTTCAATAATTCTAGTAGCAATCGAAGATGTTCAGCATGCTCTTCTTCAGACTGTGAATAGATGAGAATGTCATCGATGAAAACAATGACAAACTTATCAAGATAAGGTTTACAAACACGATTCATGAGATCCATGAATACAGCTGGAGCATTTGTCAACCCAAATGGCATGACCAAGAACTCATAATGGCCATAGCGTGTTCTAAATGCTGTCTTCGGAATATCCTCCTCCTGAACTCTTAGTTGATGATAACCAGACCTGAGATCAATCTTCGAGTAGTAACTCGAACCTTGCAACTGATCGAACAGATCGTCAATTCTGGGTAACGGATACCGGTTCTTGATAGTAACCTTGTTCAATTCCCGGTAATCGATACACATACGGAAAGTTCCGTCCTTCTTCTTTACAAACAAAACTGGAGCTCCCCACGGTGAAAAACTAGGTCGTATGAAACCTTTATCCAACAACTCTTGCAATTGTGTGGATAACTCTTGCATCTCTGACGGTGCAAGTCGATAAGGTGCCCTAGCTATTGGTGCTGCATCTGGTGTAAGGTCGATTCGGAATTCCACCTGTCTGACAGGCGGTAATCCCGGCAAGTCTTCTGGAAATACCTCCGGAAATTCACAAACTATTGGTATATCTTCAAGCTTCTTCTCAGCTACCGGTTTTTCAGTTATAAGGGCTATAACTGCCGTATGACCTTTCCGCAGACATTTGTGTGCTTTTAGACAAGATATGAGACGCAGTGGCATACTGCTCTTCTCACCTTGTACATATAATGTCTCTCCCTGCGGAAGAGGTATGCGAACAATCTTTTCATGGCATACGATTTCAGCCTGGTTTTTGGACAACCAGTCCATGCCAATAACTACATCAAAACTGCCCAAGGCAATAGGCATAAGATCAATCTCTAATGTTTGACCCATCAAATCAAGTATACATCCCTTAAAAATACTTTCCACTACAATCAACTTACCATCAGCTAATTCCACAGTGTATGGACTATCTAAGGCAGTGGGACTAACATTTAGCAACTTAGCAAGTGAACTAGATACAAAACTCCGGTCGGCACCAGTGTCAAATAACATAGAGGCATAGTGATTATTTAAGAGGAACGTACCCGTAACAATGTTGGGATCCTCCCGCGCTTGACGTCCTCCAATCACAAACGCCCTGCCTCTAGCACCATTGTTGTTGTTGTTGTTACTATTGTTGTTGTTGGTGCCATTACCATTACCATTGCCATTCCCATTGCCATTGACATTATTGTCCCCGCCTTTCTTGAGTTGTGGGCAATCTTTATTAAAATGCCCCATCTTGCCACACTCAAAACAACCCTTCGGAGCGTTGTTCTGGTTATTGTTCTGGTTGTTGTGGTTGTTCTGTAGCTCCCCGTGACAATCCTTAGCCGCATGTCCAATCTTGCCACACCTCTGGCACTTAGCTTTCTCACACTGATTACCTGCATGATGGTAACCACACCTATTGCACTTGGGGTGTTTACCAATATAACCCCCCGATGACGACGATTGCTGGCCACTGCTTGAACCATGATAAGACTTGCTTGAGTCTTGCTTCCGGTTTTGCTGATATGACTGTTGGTTGTTGCCCTTTGAGTTGTTACCTTCCCACTTTCTTTTATGATCTCCCACCTTGGTAGCAGATGTTCGTTTAGGTAGGGTCCCCTGTAACACTGCCTGGTCAGTAAGCTGATGCGCTAAACGAACAGCTTGTTGGATGGTGGTGGGATTCGCTGAAGTAACCAACCCCTGAATCTGAGGCACTAGTCCTCCAATGTATCTTTCAATCCACTTGCTGGCTGGAGTAGCCATGTGTGGTAGCAGTCTGGCCAGTTCATGCGACCTGGTTGTGTACTCTTCAATATTTGACCCCTCCATCTTGAGGTGCCAATATTCCTCCTCTAACTTCTGCATTTCACTGCGAAGACAGTACTCCTCTTGCAGTAAAGTTTTGAAGTTGTTCCATGTCAAGGCATTTTCCTCACCCAACCCCAGAGTCTGAACATTCGAGTTCCACCAGGTTAATGCTGGACCCTCCAATGTTCCCGTAGCAAATTTCACCTTGCTTTCGTCAGGGCAGTTGCACATTTCAAACACAGACTCCGCCTTTTCAATCCACCGAAGGAGTCTTATGGCCCCCTCCGACCCTTTGAAATTGTGAGGTTTACAGTCCAAGAACATCTTGAACGTGCAAACTTGTGGGTCAACCAATCCCCCAGCTGGACCATGTGGTCCTGTGTTATGTATCTGAGCATACTGTGCAATAGCCTCTGTGACTCTGTTGTTAATTAGCTCGTTGAGCTCAGCAACAGTCATCTGTACGTTCCCTTCAGCCATTATCTTCCTATTTACAAGAAACGTTAGCATGCTTGCAAAGTCTAATGTAACATGTGTAAGTAAAATAACAAACACAACATATAATATAAATCAACACAACTGTTGAAAATAAATAATAATTCTTCCATAGATAGAAACTTTCTTTGAGTACAATACTTTTGAAATAAAACACAACTTTTCAAACTACTAATGTAGGAACACAACCCGTTCCTAATAAGTTTAAACAAAACAAGAAAGAAAAGAAAAACAATCAATCGTCCTCAACAGTGGATTCAGGATCGGACTCAACAACTGGTGCTGGTTCCTCCCCTTCTTCCTCTTCCTCCTCTTCCTCATTCTCAGAGGCCACTAAATCCTCTAAGGCTTCTATCCTACCCTCTAAGAACTCAGCTCGGTTCTCTGAAGCTTCGAGACGATCAATCAAGTTAATCATCTCGTTCCGCATGTCATGAACCAGATGGGCAAGTTCCTCTTGCCTCTCATTAGCATCCCATTGTTCCTGAGAGTGTTGTGCGATCCTATCTTCTGCCTCGTACAAATCCTCGCGCAGTTTGGCGATTTCCTCGGCGTCCGTCCTTTGCCTCTTAGGCTCAGGAGCATCTAGTACTGGTGGTGGATGTGTAGAAGGTCCCTCAGCAGGGATCTGCTGAGTGCCCTCCACTGGCTCCTCCTCCGGATCCTCATCCGGGTCCTCATCTGGATCCTCCTCGGGATCCTTGTCTGGGTCCTCCTCCGGATCTGAGTCATCCATCTCATATGGTGGAGGTGATGGAATAGGTGGTGGTGATGATGACGGTGGTGCTGGAACTATCAGTTCCTCGTCCTCGGAATCATCAATGTAGATATAGGGTACCGATGATGATGCCATGCCTGTTACATAATATCATATGTAAGTGCAATGCGTAAGCAAATCAATTACATAATGTCATATGTAATTTCTAAGCAGTATGTGTAAACATGTGTGTCTAATGTCTAACAGTCATAGTCTAAGTCTACAAATGCAAACCTAGTTCGCTATAACCAATGTCTCTGATACCAATCTGTCACACCCCCAATTTTCAACTAACGGAATCATACCGTTTGGGAACGTGACAAACCAGGATCTCAGATCATTAGACATAGCGAAGACCTCTATATGAATTTCAAAACATACTTTGGTCTTTAAAACATAACATCAGAGTTTTCAAAAGTTGCGGAAGCGTTTAAAAATCAATAATAGTTGTAATATGAAAATTACAAATCAAAATCCTCAAATGTGTAATTTAAACAATAAATGATAAACATGCATGCGACTCTATCTCCTAGTCCATGCCAGTCTTTATTGCGCGCCTTAGCGTCCTGAGAAAACATGTAAATCAAATCAACACAAAGGTTGGTGCATAACACAGGTTTTAAGCATTCACAATGTTCAAAACAACAGTTTGAATAACAAGATTGTAGATAACATAATCACACATGCACAGTCATGATAGCTAGTCATATAAACTATTTACATAAGTGTTCGACACCGAAGCTGACGGATTGCCATGCTATAGCATGTTTTCGCCTTGCCACTATTGTCTATCACAACAATAGTAAAATTTTGTTTGGTCAGTCAAACACCTGCGTAGATCCCATCTACCAGGTGAGGTTTGTCAAACCTAATAGATCTATTTCCAACTACCACGCTTTGCATTACAGCAAACTAAACGGTTCGAGGTGTGTAAGGACTTTCAAGTTGATATGTTTTCACATAATGTAAACAGCTAAATCATGCAAGTGATATGTATCTAAAAACAGTTTGTTGCACATGTTTTCTCCCCCAAAACAGTTTAAAATAAGAAAGGGGCCGTGTACGCACCTTTGACAATTGCAGAATGATCAACTATGTGAGTTCGTGTAGAAAATCCTCTTACGAAGGATCTGTGTTTAAACAATAACACTGTGTTATTCGAATAGTCGTTTTGTGCTTGAAATCACATACGTGTCAACACACGTATGTTAAAGTGTTAGGAATACGCATACGTGAGTACGCGTGCCTTTGAAATCGTTTAAATAAAATCGTATTTGATTTTATTTAAATAGCCGTAATTATACGCGATTTCGTTTTTGGATTAAAATATAAATTTTAACATCCCAATGTGTTCGTATTCCCGTTACGGTTCCAACGCAACTTGAACGGACTAAAACGGAGTTCGTATGTGAAAGTTATATCAAAAATACCAAAAATGGCATTTTTATCCAAAAACCGGCCCAAGCCATGCTCGAACCCGTGACCTTCCACTCCCAACACACACACTCTACCAGTCTCGCCCGCTAGGGTATCGCGATAACAATCAGAAATCAATCCTTTTAAACCCACTCTGATCGGATTCCCCTTGTTCACCTATAGCCGAAGCAACTAACCTTCGATTGATCACCATTTCGAATCTGATTAATCTTATCAACATAGGCTTATGATTCTAGACACTTAGGCGTATCTAATGATGGTTCTAATTCGATCAAAACTTAATCAGTAAGTTCTAATTGATCCAAAACATGCTCGGTTTTCAACCGAACCAACATTCAACTCAAAATCTTCTAATTCATGATTATAACATCAAATTAGCTTAGGATTTAGTTTAATCGCAACATTCTGAAACTTCCTATATAATTTAATTTGACTATCAATCCGTTTAGGCAAGAAACCCCCAAAACCGATTCCCATTAAGAACCCTAGAACTAAAATCCATCGAATCGTTGTAACTTAATGAAATTAATACATGGTTTAGTTAAATCGAACCCTTCTGAAACTACTGGTGTAGTTTAATTCGATTTTAAAGCTCATTTGGTTAAAAACCACCAAAACCGACTTTGTTAAGAACCCTAGAACTCGAACTTTATCAAATCCAGATCTTTAAATGAAATTGTGTTATGGGTATTCTTAGTCGGCATGTTTAGTGTGTGTAGGAATAGATTCTTACCCTGATTGACTTCGAATTGCAGTAGTTCCACTTATGGCTCACGTTCGGTTGACTCGCGATCGACTGCTCTAATCCCGTAGCTTCTGTGTGAAATTGTGATGTGCAATGGTTTCTAATGATGCCGAATAGTTATCAGGAACCTTCAATTGTATGAACTATGATCAATTTATACAGATTGCTTGCGATTTGAAACGGTTTCGACCTTAGAGATAACCTCATCATTAATTTGAACGTTATTGGGTCCTATAACGCCTGATTGATGTTAATAATCATCAGTACACATAATTGGGAGGTTTAATTTGATTAACCCCAATCGTTACATGTGTATTTCGCATTGAATCATGACTAACACCCACGAATTTTGACTTCTAAAGTCAAAATTGAATTTTCAAATCAATTACAAGTCTTAATTCTGTAATTAGAGCAAATTGAGACTGATTTCTACTAATTCCAATCCTTTAGGTATTATTTAGCTCAATTTCATAACAATTCGGTTAATAAAGTTGAGCCGAAAGTCCCGAATTGTCACTAATTGGGTCCTTTAACTCCTTGTTGGGCTAAATTAACCCAATTGGGCTTCTCAAATATAATTGGGCCTATACTGAATTCATTGGGCCTATCTTAGCCTTATTGGGCCTTCCCTTTGGCCTTACTGGGCCTTCTTTGGTCTTACTGGGCCACCCTTGGGCTTATTGGGCCTACTTTGACTCTATTGGGCCTACATAGGCTTCATTGGACCTAATTGGTCTTGTTGGGCCTGTGATCTCACTGTTTTTCAGTTAGTGAAGTTAATCCAAAAAGTCGTATTGTCACAGTCCATGAGAATGTGTTGGTCTTGTGAGACAAATCAAAAAGAAAAATACAAAAATAAAATAAATGGGAACCTTATGGAATTTATGATGCTAGGTACTAAGATGTGTGGAGATGAATACAAACTGACTTCAAACCTTTCCTGAATAGATAAAACGGGAAACTCAGTCAGAACACATAAGTGATCATCAAATAAGTTTGATAATTTTGTATTGAAAAGCTTAAGATGCAACAAGATTTTATAGAGGGCTTCCGATGGTGGTACTATGACGGGCGGAGTGGAGAAGCTGTGATTGTTATGTGCAAAGATAAGAAGTGGGAAACTGAACGTATATTTGACCCGATGTGGCTGACTAATTTGTCACACAATGATGTCAAAGCTTTATTTCGACATCAGATTTTCTTTGATGTACAGGATATGGAACAGGCACTTCAGTTCATGAGGGTGATCCGGCTCTGTATATGCTTAAAGGTTCATGCAGGTGCAGACTGGAAAGCTATCTCTGACAAGTATTTCAAGAAAGACACTTCCAAGGAGTGAGCTAGGTCCAACGGGGAGTTTGTAGATGCACTATTTGTCCCTAGTTCTATTTTGTATTAAACATCATGTATAGTTCAAGATATATTAATGGAAGCTGTCTTTATATATTGCTCTTAATGTTTATTATTGATTATATGATTGTTTGATGTGGTTTATTAATGTTTAAGTATGAACTCTGACCATTCTAGCGAATGACTCTACGAATGAAGTCATTCGCCGAATGAACGCCCTAGCGAATGACATAGGCGAGCAAATGAGTCATTCGCCGAATCTCATTCGACTGGCATGTCCATTAGACATAGTCATTCGCCGAATGAGCTGCTTCGGCCACTCATTCGGCCGAATGACTACTGTCTATATATACAAGTCCAAATCATTTCAAACCCAACTTCTGAGAGCCCTCCTTCTTCCCAGTGCACCTAGTGTCAAACCCTAGAAGATCTGAGAGGCCATTGATCGTCCAAGTTCGATTCTCAACCCGTGGTGTTCGATTCTCACTCACACGTCCTTCCTACGCACTCGGATCACCACGGTTGCAGTTGGTTTCGATTGGAAAACCCTGGAATAAGATTCCGCACTATTCCAGAGGCTGTCGAGTAGATATCCGTTGGAATCGGATTGTTTCCGAGCTCCAATTTGGTCCTACAATCATTTATCATTGTATGCATGCTTGTATGATCATAATACGACAAGGATAATTAAGATGAATATGATAGTATAACTTCATAACTCATCAACACTATAGAATAACATAGTTGTAAGATTACATCTTACAACACTTAGTTATTCTTACAAGAAATAACATTGAGATAATCACAGGTGAACATGATGACAACAACAACAAAACACATGAATGATATGAAGATAATATATCTTCATAATATCATTCAACACCAGAGTTAAGTAAGTGTAATAAGACAAGTTCTTATAAACTTAGTTTACAACTCGATACATATTACTAGTTAACATGGAACAACTATCATCCACCACCTTAGTCGACTAAGTGTAGTAAGACTAGTTCTTACCACAGTTTAGTGACAACAGGGTGACTATATGGAACAAAAAGGAATGATAATCATGATAAAGTAACTTCATGATAACAACATCATTCATCCAACAATTAACATAATTTAATAAAACAATGTCTTATTTAACTTTGTTAACCACAATGAGAACATACAACATTGAGAACAAACAACAAAATTGGTGAACACAATACAATTGATTGCTATTGAACTGTCTGTGTTATATCATTTCAATCATGTGCCATATATTCAAGTTTCATTGTAAGTCCCTTATCAGAATCGTTTACCAGTTAATTTTAAATGGACGATAGCATAGTGGTACCATAGGTTTGACAAACCTCCGACGAGTGAGGTCGGTATGTTAGGCGTAACATCAATTGGCCGGTAACGTATGACCGGTAGCAGGGCAACGATCAATCAGGGTTGTTAAACGACACATGGTGATATCATTCGACAGTGATATTGTAATTAATCCACCGCTTCTTGTTGACTAGTAGATTGAGGAATTTATTTTCTCTCATGTCATATTACTAGTAACAGTTCGATGAGGCCTATGGTAACACAAAGTGGTAGAGGTAAATCGGATGCATTGTGATCTGATTACGTGAGGATTACAATGGATTTCTTTTAGGCTCTATGCACTTCAAGTTGAGAACAAATATCAATTTGGTTAACTAACACACTTATTATTTAAAAGTGATTAACAGTTAACCCCACAAGTAATAGAATAATAAGGATCAGATTAAATTAATCTAATTTCCTTAACACATCGAGGGTTTATGAATACTTTGGTTTGATAACTGAACCCCTCATATTATATTATTCTACAAATGATTCAATGGGTGATGAACACAAACGGACGGGTGAAATGAAAATGGGGATCCATTGTTGTATTGCAAGTGGTATTAAGTTCTATTAGATATGTGGTGGGATGTTGGCTGGGGCTTGTTCCCCTACATATGCCCTATATATAAGCATAGCTAATAGGATTAGATATTACTTGTAAATATAACTGTGGAAAGGCCAATGTGTGAACGGGTGAATCAAACAACTTACAAACAACAAGTATGACATTGTGATTGTGTATGTGAACATTTCAAGGCTTTCAAACGTCAAACTTATGAACTCACCAACCTAGTGTTGACTTTGTTTAAATGCATGTTTTCTCAGGTGACGAACAGTTTTAGTCACCAGACATACAGGGACATAGCTAGTGGACTTTAAGAAGGCCTAGATACTTTTTGGTGTTGCATACTTTTGAATGACAAAACAGTGAATCATCTTTTGTATATCTAGTACAGTTACAAGATATAAACTCATTGATTCTTTTGATTAGATTTACTTAGTTAAATTATGAGGAAACAATGTAATTTAACTTTGAAATTATATTTCATTGTCATGTTAGCATTTCTCATATATGTATTATGTGCTATGTAAACAATCTGATCATTTTGATTATCAAACGATATCGCGCCCCGAGAACTTTCCGCCCGACAAGAAAGTCGATCCAGCCCGCCGGCTCGGGGTGTGACAGATTGGTATTAGAGCCATGGTTATAGAGAAATATAGGTCATATTACTTAAACGGTTTGGCCTAGACTATAACCTAGGGACCCTCATGCAGAGATCATACAATATAGGACTCTATTTGCATATGTCTCCTGCGTCTGATCACTGCACTAACCGATTTCTCTCGGTTATGATCAGAATGCCGCCAAGAAGACCACCACCAGCTTTACTGCCACCACCTCAAGATTCAGCTCCGCACTCTTCGACACCGACGCCACCTGACTCTCCTCCACATCTACCTCCTCCACCTCCTCCTCCTCCACCACCACCTACTCATGAGTTGGACCCTGCTACGATAGTACTGGCCACTTTGCTGACCAGCCAACTGAGGGATGTGATCCCGAAGATGATCATCAGAATCAACAGCCACAACAGAAACAACATAGCCAAATCATCTGGAGAAGGCAGTGGCAACACCCGAAACCATCAGGACTATTCCTACAAAAACTTTGTAGGATGCAAGCCACCAAGTTTTAGTGGCAGTGAGGGTGCCGTCGGATTGATCCAGTGGATCGAGATGATGGAGACAACCCTTGACAATAGTGGCTGTCCTGATCAGCACAGAGTAAGATATGCTGCTAGTTCATTCAACAAGCGAGCGTTGACTTGGTGGAATGCTCAAGTTCAGACTAAAGGCAGGGATGAGGCTCTGTCTATGCCTTGGGATGATTTCAAGGCTATGCTGAGGGTGGATTTTTGTCCGAGGAATGAACTGAAGAAGGTTGAGACGGAGTTGCTCAATCTTGTTATGATTGGTGCTGGGCATCTGGCCTACACCACCCGTTTTCATGAGTTAGCTACTTTGGCACCGGACGTGGTGCCAACACTGGAGAAAATGATTGAGAGGTATGTCGGTGGACTACCTGCTTGCATGCAAGGGCACGTGATTTTTGCCCATCCCACTACAATGGAGTCGGCTGTTACATTGTCAGCAACTCTGACCGATGTGATGGTTGCCTCTGGAGCGCTGAAAAAGGAACAAAAGGTGGTCAGGAACAAAAGGTGGTCAGGAACTTTGTTGCGACCACCTAGACACCAATGATCAACCAACCGCCACCCTTACAGATCAAAAAGCCCTACACTGCCACGGCACCTTTGTGCAACACCTGCCAGTATCATCATCAGCCAAACACCCAGTGCAGACAATGCACTAACTGTGGGAAGTTTGGTCACTTGGCTAACCATTGCAGGAGCACGGGGGCTCCGAACAGAAACAACAATGCAACGGTTACAAGTGCTGCTACTACGGCTGTTGATAACAGGTCATGCTACACTTGTGGCGATCCTGGACACTTCTCGTGGGATTGTCCCAAGATAATGCAACCGAGGGCTCAGATAGCAAGAGGACGAGCCTTTCAGATTGGAGCAGTTGCTGCTCGACAGGACCTGAATGTGGTCACGGGTACATTTCTCTTATATGACTTTTATGCATCCATATTATTTGACATTGGTGCGGATCAGAGTTTTATCTCATCCGACTTTGCATTCCATCTTAATCATGTTGAGGAATCTTTAGACTCCCCTTATACTATTGAGATAGCAAACGGCAAACAGATCACAGTAGACATAGTACTTAGGAATTGCCCACTAACACTTGGTGATCACACATTTTCTATCGATTTGATACCGATGGAACTGGGCAGTTTCGACATCATTATCGGAATGTATTGGCTATCTCTTAACAGAGTAGAGTTCATCTGTTCTGAAAAGCTATTGCGTATTCTAATGGAGAACGATCAGATTTTGGAGATTCATGGAGATCAAGCGAAACGCAGTGTCAAGATAATATCGTGCATGAAGGGTCGCAAGTATCTCAGAAAACAATGTATCGCATTTCTAGCTCACGTGGTAGAGAAAGACAAGAAAACAATCAAGATTCAAGATGTACCAGTTGTGAAAGACTATGCGGACGTGTTTCCGGATGACTTACCGGGACTCCCACCTGAGAGATCGGTGCGGTTTCGAATCGATTTGATTCCGGGAGTGACTCCTGTAGCTAAGTCTCCTTATAGACTGGCACCATCAGAAATGAAGGAGCCGTCCAATCAATTACAGGAGCTACTCGAAAAGGGATTCATCCGACCGAGCTTTTCCCCGTGGGGAGCTCCGGTTCTGTTTGTTAAAAAGAATGATGGATCTTTCAGGATGTGCATTGATTACAGAGAGCTCAACAAACCCACCATTAGGAATCGGTACCCGTTACTGAGGATTGATGGCTTGCTTGATCAGTTACAAGGAGCTCAGTACTTCTCCAAGATAGACCTGCGTTCAGGTTATCACCAGCTCCGGATTCAAGAAGATGACATACCCAAAACGGCATTTCGTACCCGATATGGTCACTACGAATTTATGGTGATGCCATTAGGATTGACAAACGCACCGGCTGTGTTCATGGATTTAATGAACCGGGTGTGCAAACCGTACTTAGATCAGTTCGTTATCGTCTTTATTGATGATATATTGATTTATTCAAGAAATGAGAAGGAACACGAACAACATCTTAGGACAGTCTTGGAACTCCTGAAAGAAGAACGACTTTATGCCAAATTCTCCAAGTGTGAATTCTGGGTAAGAGAAGTTCAGTTCTTGGGTCACGTGATTAACAGCAATGGTATTCATGTGGATCCTGCCAAGATTGAAGCAATCAATAACTGGGATATGCCTACAACACCGACAGAGATCATATCATTCTTGGGATTGGCGGGTTATTACAGGAGATTCATCTCGAATTTCTCTTAGATAGCCTTGCCTCTCACCAAACTCACACAGAAGAGTGAACCCTTTGTGTGGACACAGAAACAAGAGGAGGCATTCCAAACATTGAAACAAAGATTGTGCAATGCTCCAATCTTAACACTCCCAGAAGGAAATGATGATATTGTGGTATACTGTGACGCCTCCCATCAGGGACTCGGATGTGTTTTAATGCAACGACACAAAGTCATTGCCTATGCATCAAGACAACTGAAGATACACGAGAAGAATTACACAACACATGACTTAAAACTGGGAGCTGTTGTTTTTGCCTTAAAGATTTGGAGACATTACCTGTATGGTACTAAATGCACTATCTTCACAAATCACAAGAGTTTACAGCACATATTTGATCAGAAGGAGCTTTACATGAGACAAAGACGTTGGGTTGAGCTCCTGAACGATTACGATTGTGTGATCAAATACCATCCGGGCAAAGCGAATGTTGTTGCAGATGCTTTGAGTCAGAAGGAAATAGTTAAACCCTTGCGCGTACGAGCAATGGGAATGACCGTGCAAACTAGTTTGAGAGATCAAATCATACACGCACAACAAGAAGCAATGGCAAGAGACAACTTGAAACGAGAGCTCGATTGTGGATCCGAGAAACATTTCAAGACAAAGCAAGATGGAGTTATTTACTTTCAGGATCGTGTTTGGATCCCGACAGTAGATGAACTCCGAACACTTATACTTGATGATCTGAACACCAGAAACCTTCGGGTTGGTTGGAACAACCTGAGATACCACAATGAAAGTGGGAACAAATAGCTATGGATTTTATAACCAAGCTACCCCGCACTTCCAGCGGACACGATTCGATTTGGGTCATCATTGACATATTGACCAAGTCCGCACATTTTTTTCCGATCAGAGGAACTTACAAGAAGGAAAAACTAGCAAGACTTTATGTCGATGAAATAGTAGTGCAGCACGTTGTGACATTTTCTATTATTTCAGACCAGGACAGTCGATTTACATCGCGGTTCTGGCAATCATTACAACAATCTCTAGGGACAAGTGTAAACTTGAGCACCGCTTATCATCCACAAACGGATGGACAAAGCGAGCGAACAATTAAAACCCTAGAGGATATGTTGAGAACATCCATCCTAAACTTCGGTGGAAGTTGGGATAAACATTTACCACTCATTGAGTTCTCCTACAACAATAGCTACCACAGCAGCATTGGATGTGCTCCGTTTGAAGCATTATATGGTAGAAAATGCCGGTCTCCAATTTGTTGGACCGAAGTGGGAGACAACAGAATCACTGGGCCTGAACTTATTCAGGAAACTACTGATAAGATAGCCCAGATACAACATAGACTACAAGCAACACGTAGCCGCCAGAAGAGTTACGCAGACAAACAGTGAAAGCCTTTGGAATTCGAAGTGGGTGACCGAGTTATGTTGAAAGTGTCCCCATGGAAAGGCGTAGTTCGTTTTGGGGCTAAGGGCAAACTAGCACCAAGGTATGTTGGACCGTTTGAGATAACTCAACGCGTAGGTCCTGTGGCATACAGACTAAAACTCCCTGATGAACTCAGCGGGATACATGATGTATTTCACGTATCAAATCTCAAGAGATGTCTCGCTGATAAATCATTGATCATACCGTTGGAAGAGATACAAGTTGGTGAACAATTACATTTCATTGAAGAACCTGTAGAGATTATGGAGCGTGAAGTCAAAAGACTGAAACGAAGCCGTATCCCTATTGTAAAGGTTCGATGGAACTCCAAGCGTGGACCAGAATTTACCTGGGAATGCGAGGACCACATGAAGACAAGGTACTCCCACTTGTTCGATAAGTAGAGCACGACATTGATGCTTAAATTTCGGGACGAAATTTATTTAACAAGGGGAGACTGTGACATCCAGTACCTGATCGTCCGGCAAGTCCGTACGGTATGTGTACTTTCACCTTTTACTATGTGTAAATACGATATATGAACAGTGTTTGTGATAACAGAATTCAAAATACAAGAAACAGTTGTACGTATTTATGTGAAAACTTAAAAACCGTAAGTACAACAACTCACGATAAACAATAGTTGTATGTATTTAGGTAAAAACCTAAGTACAATTAATACAACGAATCAAGAGAAACAACAGTGTACAAGTAAACAACAAGAACATGTCGGTTGCGATCTGATATCCATAGATGATAGGAATCAGATGACCGATAAATCAGTACGAAAACAATGTGAAAACAGGATGTTTACTTGAGCCTGTCAGTGAGGAAAAACAATTCAAAACATAATTGCAGTGTTGTTTCAGAATAACGAACTGAAAGTGTGTTTGCGTGGGTGACGATTCACACAAACATATCTGTGAGTTTAACGTTCTGAAATGATGATTGGAAAGTAGAAAACAAATATCAGAAAGCCAAACCAACGTCGTGTTCGTTCGGGTGACGATTCGAACGAACACGCGCGAAGGTGACGCGTTCTGACAAAACTAAAACGAAACACGACCCGAACGAAAATAAAATAAAGAAAATAAATATAAAACATTTATTAGGAATCACAATCTTTAAAATAAATAAAATAAAGTCTTTTTATTTAAAATACGTAAAATTACGCGTAATAATCCGGAAACGCAACGGAGACAAAAAACGAGCAACCGAAATGAACCCGAATACCCGCGGGGTATATAAACACCAAATGAGGCATAATTCATCATTTCTTTCACCTTTCTCTCTCTTTAAACCTACATTCCCGAACCTCTTGCTCTCACTAAAGATTTCATCTTCAAATCATCATAACTAGCTCGTTTCTTGGTGAAATCGGACGTTCTTGGTGTCCACATGTAGATATCAACCTCCTCTACCTAGAAGTACAACCGATCTGAGGTTTTGTCCAGCAAAAATCAAGGTATGGAAGCTTGAAAATCTCGGGAGTTAGGGTTTTTGTCACCCTAGTTTGATCCATCAGCCCTAGACGGTTCTAGGATATGTTCTTTGAACCTTACACCTCTGAGAGCTGACCTTCGCATAGCAGCACCATGGGAATAGCCAGACCAAAGGTTCGAGCTTAATGATAATGGCGAACACACAGGGTTCGTGGGATGCAGTGTTAGCTGAACCTATATCTCGCTGGTTCTCATGTATGGGTCACAAACCTTGCACCATGCACGGCGAACCTGTTGTGGCGAACCCCGACCAGCCAAGCCTTTGGGCTACGAACCACTATTGATGAACCAACACTGGAGCCACGAACCTATCATGGACGAATCTTTGATCTTGCGAACCCCTGTGACTAGCTGAACCCTTGCATGGTCGAACCTTCTATCGACCGAACCTTAGGTGGAACGAACCTGAGCTAGTGGATAGCCGAACCCACTTGAACGAACCATTAGGTTCGCTAGAACTTGAAGCTGACCGAACCATTGGCACACGAAATACCTAGCCGAACCTAAGCTGTGATAGGTTCACTGGAGTGGAGCCACATTACCACCGATCAGCTAAACTCCACGAGTTGGGCCATATTATTCCCCGACCCATGCCCAGCCTAAGCGGCCCACATACACACTTACACGTGCCAAGTGCCTCTTTCGGTCCAACATCAATTATTCGGCCCATTTAATCATTGGTCCACATGGTTTAGTCGGAATCAACACATGAAACCTAATTACAAAGGATAATAATGCAAGGGTCTTGGTTAATTTTTACTACAACGATGATAGTTTTTGGGTTTAATACATTTCACAACCTCAATACATATTAGAAACATTAATTAGCATAAATGGCAAAGTGTTAGGAGTTTAAGAATGGGTTAAAGTTAAACACACAACACTAAGACTCGTAATACTAATGATCTATAACAATAGAACCAGGGCCGAAGAATGACCAAGACTTATGTGTGTTAGCCAAGTTAGTGCTAACACCTACACACACACAAATCGCTACAACACATACTTATAAGTTACAAACAATATGAAATCAATACAGGATCGTGAATACAACAACAAATCCAACAAAGAGCGTGTGCATTCTTGTATAAGCCAAGTCAACCAGCAAGCTGAGTTCATATGCCCCTTTTTATTCTTAACTGATTTTAAACTCTCGGGGCTGAGAAACATGCTTAACTTTTATTATTTAAAAGTTTTAGTTAACATATTGCTTATACTTTGATTAGATAATATTGCTTGACTTATTATCATTTATCATTGTATGCATGCTTGTATGATCATAATATGACAAGGATAATTAAGATGAATATGATAGTATAACTTCATAACTCATCAACACTATAGAATAACATAGTTGTAAGATTACATCTTACAAAACTTAGTTATTCTTACAAGAACAAACATTGAGATAATCATAGGTGAACATGATAATGACAACAACAAAACACATGAATGGTATGAAGATAATATATCTTCATAATATCATTCAACACCAGAGTTAAGTAAGTGTAATAAGACAAGTTCTTATAACACTTAGTTTACAACTCAATACGTATTACTAGTTAACATGGAACAACTATCATCCACCACCTAAGTCGACTAAGTGTAGTAAGACTAGTTCTTACTACAGCTTAGTGACAACAGGGTGACTATATGGAACAAAAAGGAATGATAATCATGATAAAGTAACTTCAGGATAACAACATCATTCATCCAACAATTAACATAATTTAATAAGACAAGATCTTATTTAACTTTGTTAACCACAATGAGAACATACAACATTGAGAACAAACAACAAAATTGGTGAACACAATACAATTGATTGCTATTGAACTGTCTGTGTTATATCATTTCAATCATGTGCCATATATTCAAGTTTCATTGTAAGTCCCTTATCAGAATCATTTACCAGTTAATTTTAAACCGACGATAGCATAGTTGTCCATAGGTTTGACAAACCTCCGACGAGTGAGGTCAGTATGTTAGGCGTAACATCAATTGGCCGGTAACGTATGACCGGTAACAGGGCGACGATCAGTCAGGTTTGGTAAACGACACATGGTGATATCATTCGACAATGATATTGTAATTAATCCATCGCTTCCTGTTGACTAGTAGACTGAGGAATTTATTTTCACTCATGTCATATTACTAGTAACAGTTCGATGAGGTCTATGGTAACACAAAGTGGTAGAGGTAAATCGGATGCATTGTGATCTGATTACATGAGGATTTCAATGGATTCCTTTTAGGCTCTATGCACTTCAAGTTGAGAACAAATATCAATTTGGTTAACTAACACACTTATTATTTAAAAGTGATTAACAGTTAACCTCACAAGTAATAGAATAATAACAAGTATCAGATTAAATTAATATAATTTCCTTAACACATCGAGGGTTTATCAATACTTCGGTTTGATAACTGAACCCCTCATATTATATTATTCTACAAATGATTCAATGGGTGATGAACACAAACGGACGGGTGAAATGAAAATGGGGATCCATAGTTGTATTGCAAGTGGTATTAAGTTCTATTAGATATGTGGTGGGATGTTGGCTGGGGCTTGTTCCCCTACATATGCCCTATATATAAGCATAGCTAATAGGATTAGATATTACTTGTAAATATAACTATGGAAAGGCCAATGTGTGAACGGGTGAATCAAACAACTTACAAACAACAAGTATGACATTGTGATTGTGTATGTGAACATTTCAAGGCTTTCAAACATCAAACTTATCAACTCACCAACCTAGTGTTGACTTTGTTTAAATGCAGGTTTTCTCAAGGGACGAACAGGTTTAGTCACCAGACATACATGGACATAGCTAGTGGACTTTAAGAAGGCCTAGATACTTTTTGGTGTTGCATACTTTTGAATGACAAAACAGTGAATCATCTTTTGTATATCTAGTACAGTTACAAGATATAAACTCATTGATTCTTTTGATTAGATTTACTTAGTTAAATTATGAGGAAACAATGTAATTTAACTTTGAAATTCTATTTCATTGTCATGTTAGCATTTCTCATTTATGTATCATGTGCTATGTAAACAATCTGATCATTTCGATTATCAAACGATATCGCGCCCCGAGAACTTTCCGCCCGACAAGAAAGTCGATCCAGCCCGCCGGCTCGGGGTGTGACAGATTGGTATCAGAGCCATAATTATAGAGAAATATAGGTCATATTATTTAAACGGTTTGGCCTAGACTATAACCTAGGGACCCTCATGTAGAGATCATACAAACACATAATGACACATATGATTGTTTGATTATCGTTTGTTCACCAACGTTCATGTGATGAGACTCGTGTGTGTTTTGATAATTCCTTGAATTATCAATGATAGTTTGTGTTCGTATTTTATGAAATGTTTGCACATTTGATTATTCAAAATGAATGTGCAAGCCACAACCCAATAATTCCACAAATTATTTTTTTGCAATTGTGTTTGTGTTACCACACTTGATTACCAAAATCAATGTGTAACGTACGATTTGATAATTCCTCGAACTATCGTTTCGCAATGAATTTTGTTTGGCTCACTTAATTAAACTTAATTAAATGAAATGCAAGAAGTATGAATGTGAAATAAGTTATAATGAGTGTTGCAATTTACCTGAAGTTGCCGGGTGGTCACATCATCCCCTTTTTGAAAGAAATTTCGTCCTGAAATTTGGTTGTTGTCAGAAGTGTTTGAGAACAAAAATTTTCTGGTTGTCACATAAGGAACCTGATTTAACTTTAGCATATGGTTCTTTACAATCGAAATTAAGAAACGTTGTCTATGTATTTTGATTTAATGGTTAAAGGGAAAATGAATAATGTTTCTATATTTGAAGATTTTGTACATTTAGTATCCTTTAATAAAGTATTCCAAATATCCATAGTTGATCAGATTCATTAAAATCAATCTAAACTAAGACTACTTGAATGCTTGGTTGGTTTATATGTATAAAAGCTCAAGTGTTGAAAACCATGATTCATAGGCATTCATTAGAGAATGATGTTGGACGTAACTCGCTTCAGAACACTCTTCATGGATAATTTTCATAAGACGTTTTGAATATGGTATAAGCAATATACAAAGATATTCTTGGACCTTAGGAGTATATTAGATATTGCTTTAATTAAAGGTATTCCCTTGATCTTATCAAACGATGTTTCGTAAAAGACAATCATAAGGGTGTAGATTGGTAATGGTTCTAAAATTAAGTGGGAGGTGTATGTGGCTGAAGGGATCCTATACTCTTATACTGATAGGAGAAAATACTCTAGCGTCCTCATTAATTTAAATGTGTGGCCACACTCAAACTAAGAGTAGTTTGTTAGATCACTTTAAATTAAGAACGAAAATAAGAATGCTTGAACTATATATGAGATTGAAAAGAGATCCATGTATCATGTTCAAGGAATATCTCATAGAAAGGATACATAGATAAAAATTATCTTCTATAATTGTTAGTTAAGTAAAGAGTTACTTAAACTAAAGATTTTTAGTCGACTTTAAAAATCATATGTTGCTAGGGGCAACATGATGCTGCTAGGCATTCAACACTGTCTACGTTGAAGCACTTTGTTGGTGAATCATCCAAGTAGGAGTCTGTTAGATATTGGATATCCGATTATCGATAAATTCAATGTTACTATCATCCAAAGAGTTACACTTTGGAGGGCAACAACTTATATGTTTAATTGTTAAGCATTTTTACGGTCATGAAATATCGATTTTAAGGTTGTTGGTGATTTTATTATTTATAAAATGATGGAAATTAATTATTGAGATAATTAATTAAATTAAATTAAGTTTATTAGGTTAAACTTGAATTATTTAACAGAGTTAATTCGATTAACAGTTAATTGGTTAAATAGGGTTTATGTAAGACGAGTTAATTACTAGACGGTTTTACTCTAAATGTTACAGGGTTTAAATTATAAATAAGTTTATTATAAATAAATTGTTTACCTATCGTTTTGAGATGTAATTTCCAAATATAGGGTTTCGAGAAACCTAACTCTCTCTCTCACACACCTTGTTGTCGACCACCCTCCCCTCCATTCTCGTTGCCGTCGAGCACCACCCCAAGACTGGCATAGCCATCACACATCAACACTGACAGTTGTCTCCGGTCATGCAGCCACATCACAGGGCCATCATTGCATGGCGGATAAGAAGCCGAGCCAAGCAAGCCGAGGCAGGGCTTAGTAGCGAGCCGAGCCGAACCAGATTAGATCAAATCAAATCAGCTTTTTCGGATTCTTTTGTGATTCGTGAGACAAAATCGTGTGTTCAGGTGATCGTTGATTTTCACTAGCGAGAATTTTGCCTAATCCATCATGTGGATTTGAATTCTTTCCGCGAAGGTCGATTTTAAACACCTTATGATTGTGTAACTTTTTCTTGCATGGTCTTATTTGGTCTACATATCGGAATCTCAATTCTACGAGAATGTTTATGAAAGTTATTATTTCTTACTAATTGTTTCGTAACTGGATCCTGTTTTAGGAATTGATTTTGATTATGTACCAAAAAGGTTTTTTAACCTAATTACTTCGGCTATGTCAGATATATCGATTAATGAGATTTTGAGAAATCTGATTTTATTAATTAACTTAAATAATTAACTTTGATTTAAAAACTCAAAAACGTTACTAGAATTCCCAACACTCGGATGTACTCGGATGTACTCAGTCTACTCGAGCCAACTTTGTCCAACTTAGCGAAGTCGGATTTTCGCTATTTTAGACCAAATTTCACTGGTTTTCACTGATTTTCATTTTTTTACTTATTATTGTTTGACTTTCACATTTTTTCATGAAGATGCCTTGGAAGACGGGATTATATTATTACTATGTCAATAATTTTATATCAAAAATATCAATTTTTGAAATACTTTAATATTTGAACATGTATCTTTTTTATTTGTATTGATATTCACTTTATCTGATATAAATACTAGTAAACTTATGATGTTTGACATATGTATACTTTTCTAGAAATATATTTCTTTTATAAATTATCATATCCGAGTACTCCTCGAGTACTCCCGCCTAGGCCGAGTACTCGCAACTCTATTGTCAGCCGACCTCACATCGCCTAGCGACTTCTCTAACAATGGTCTTATTTTATGTTTGTTTATTTAATAAATGAGCGGATACCAACATAAAGTTTATGTTTGTTTAATTAAATACACAAATATGAACACACCTAGTGTTCGTTTATTTATGTTAATGAACTGTTTGTTTAATTTTCTAATGAACAAACACGAACATATTTGTTTTCTTAATAAACGAACACAAACACAAAATTCATGTTTGTTAATGTGTTCATGTTCATGTTTGGTTAATTCTAAATGAGCGAACACCAACACGCATGTGTTCGTGTTCGTTCGGTATAAAACCCACAATTATTAATAGTTTTTAAATTAACGAACATTATCAAATGAAAATTAAATTATATATACTATAAGAGATAAAATTTAAATACTTAAAAAGGTTAAAGTGGTATTTTATAAAGTTGAGGGGTTAGGTTCAAAAGCTTTCAAACTAGCAAATAAATGTTAACGAGTAGGTTCGAACCCCTGTCTAGAGCTAGCATAATGTTACAGCCCAACCAGAGAAATGAACCGAGGGGTGATGAAATTGTTCATTGAACATGGAAATGAGAAAATTACTAAATGCATTGATACAAATATTAGTCATCGTTTTACTTTTGGAACAGAAAACAACAATCTACGTTTTATTATCGTCTAACTATCTAGGTCTCATCCCCTGGAACCTAGATCGTGCTTGCTTCGTCCATGTCTCCTTAATTCTCATTTCCTAAAAATCATGCAAAATCATGTCAACTAGAAAGTTGGTGAGTTCATATGTTTTGACGAATTAAAATTAGTGTAACAAGTGTGCATTTAAGTGTAAGTTTAAAATATATATAAGCAAAGTATATAAAATTACATAAGTTCACCAACCAAACCTTATGACTATTTCAATGCCCCATGAGTTTGGTTCACATGGACCAAACCAAATGTTATTGGAGTTGTTTATTACACGTACTGAACACCCGGACTCATACCCCGGTAACCGAATGGGTGTGTCAAACGAATAGATCTATCAGCGTACAGTCGGTTTAGTTATACAAATTAATGGTGGTGATTGTAGAGGATTTTTGGAATTGTTTACTTGCTCCATGTAATTAGGGCTGTTCAAAAAACTCGCGGCTCGAGGCTCGCTCGAAGTTCGCTAGAAAAAAGCTCGGCTCGAAAAAAGCTCAATAAAAACGAGCCGAGCCCGAGCCCGAGCCAGGGTTGGCTCGGCTCGTGGCTCGACTCGTTGGCTCGGCTCGTGGTGTCACACCCCGAGCCGGCGGGATTGGATCGGAGTCCCCGTCCGGCGGAAGGTTCCCGGGGCGCGATATTGAGAGTGATAATCGAAATGATCAGATTGTTTACATTGCACATGATATAAATGAGAAATGCTAAATAGAATAGAATTACAAAGTTAAATTACATCCGTATCGTTCATAATTTAACAATGTAAATCTATCATAAACATCATAATATTTCTATCTTGTAATTGCACAAGATATACAAAATAATTGTATAATGATGTTTCAAAAGTATGCAGGTCTAAAAATACCAAGTCTTCTATCTGAAGTCCTGGTCCAAAAGCATAAGCTTCTTAATTGACATGTTCGTCACCTGAGAAGTCATACAAAAATAAGGTCAACACATGGTTGGTGAGTTCATATAGGTTTTTTATAAAATGAGTTTGAATAACCTGAATGACAACCTTAACCTCACCATTAACCACCTATACCATCCAGTTCAGTATGCTTATATATTGGGCATATGTAGGGTCGAACTTACCGCCCGCCCAGCCACTGTCCCACCACATACTAAACTACATGATATATTGTTCCTGGTGATAATTAAGCATTTCATTCCACTACTTTGATTCCATGACACATGATTCTTATTGTTTGATCACCCTGAAAATGTTTATCTTGATTCCCTGAAGTGACTACCTTAACCTGATCAACAACCACCTATGTTATCCAATCAAGTATGCTTATATATAGGGCATATGTAGGGTCGAACTTACCGCCCGCCCAGCCACCGTCCCACCACATACCGGACTGCTTAACATATTGTTGTTAATGATAATTAAGTATTTCACCCTTACCATTAACCCAAATGATTCTTCAGTTCATTGTTCCTGTAAATACAATAATCTGGAATCTATGTTGATTCCTTAAGTTCATCACAATAATGTTCAACCACAGTAATTGTAGGAACAGTAATAAATACTTAATTAAATAATAAATAAACATTTAATAAAATCTAAGTCCTAATGATTGGGCCTTGGGCAACTCGAGTAGACTAGTCTATCAATCAAGGTTCTTAGTAGTTAGGGAATTCTGTAAATATCAGCAAACATATGACCTACAAATCAAACGGTCTAGCTAGGACTTCTTGAAATGTAGGGTTTTTGTTTCGTACTTGATTCGTCTTGTTTTGTTGGCATATGTTATCTTTGATATTTCCCAAACTTTCCCCTGAAAATGATTTATTGATTCGTCTAGTTTCGTTACAAGATGTACTTTATGCGTTGATCATGGAATACTAGATTCGTTGATCAAATGTACTCTTGGTTCGTTGTTCATCAAACACTTGATTCGTTGAAATCCCACACTTGTTTTGTCAAAATAGTTTCGTTTGATTCGTTGAAATGTTTAGTTTAACTCAATTATCCACTTAACTCATAGTAGATAAGTTTAGTAAAACCTGCATAAAATTTACCTAGACATGATCTAGGATAACAGTTCACATATAAAACATATATTAAGTAAAAGCGTTTAAGTAAACAATTTAAATAAAACAGTTTACGCATGCTTCTCAGCCCCGCATTTTAAAACAAAATGTTAGAAAAGGGGCAATGAGCTCACCTGTGTTGTTATGTAGTTGATCTAACACAAAATGCACGCTCTTGTTGTAGCTTAGGTTTCTTCAGTTCCTGAGTTGTTTTAAAATAATTCGGATGCGATAAGTATACGTATTACTCGTCGATTCTAAGGCTTGGTCTCAGTGTGTGTAACTAAGTGTCCTAATGTACTAAGTGATTCTATGATCTAATCTAATTATTCTAACTTAATTACCCATTGGCGACCCATAGCCCATAATTAGTTACAAGTCATGGTTACTATATTTTAATTACTTTCATTCTAAGTTAAATATGATTTTAGAAAATCATTTAATTTATTTTAACAAGTTAATAAACCATTTATTTTATTAACACGTCATTAATTTAGATTAATTTAACAAGTAGCATGTGATGGGCTTAACTAAGCCCATTGGGCCCACTTAGACCCAAATGACGATCTTTGATTTCAAATTGATTACAAGACTTGTGTTTTGATTCTCATGAACTCTCTATCACTTTCTTAGATGTTAAACGAATTTAGACCCCATTATTATGAGGGGTAATAATCCAAGATCACCTAGCCTTCTCTTTATCATTAAATGACTTTAATATATACCCATGTTCATGCATTGGACTTCATGCTTACATATCAAATTGATTCCATGCACACACATAAGATTATTTCATGCATGCACATTTTAAAGTCCAACTCTCATGAGAAGATTAGGTTTATAGCCATCTAACTACTCCCTAGGTTCTAAACACCAGTTTTAATAATCTTAGGTCCAAAATTAACCGAATTAGACAACCCTTAGGTTCGTAATTTGGTTGAGGCAGCGAACCTCTTCAAATGCAGCTAAGGGTTCGGCCATAATGAAACTAGACGAACCTTTAAGGTTCGGTCTATCAAGGTTCGCTGCTATCCTTTAAGTTTTAAGGGTTTTAGGGTTCGGGACATGCAAAATGATTCGTTTGGATACTGTAGGTTCGTCACTCATCTAGGGTTCGGCAATGGGGTTCGGTGATCATGAGGTTCGCCCAAAGAAAATAGTTCGGCTGACATAGGTTCGTGGCTCCAAGGTTTTGTTCGGCTAGGGTTCGTTGAGGGGAGATGGTTCGGCTAGAGTTTTCTGGGTTCACCGTTTATAGGTTCGTGTCACTCGAAGGAAAAAGGTTTGGCCAACTGAAAGAGGTTCGTAGCCAGCTATGTTCGGTCATCAGAGCGTACAGGTTCGTGTCTCAGAGCTTGCAGGGTTCGGTGCCTGTGGCCACATGGTTCGTTGCAGGAGAAGAAAGGTTCGGCCAAGAATCCCAGGGTTCGGCTGCTTGTTTAACCACGAACCTGTACCACCTTTGTCTTCCTCGTCGATCAAACCTGTCAAAATTTAGTTCCTAATGTCTCCTAGTTGCTACCCATGACTCATCTCCAACTTATTTAGTGTTCATGTCCAGTTATTATAGCAAAACTTACAAGGGTTCGTTAAACACTCTAAACCGAACATAAGGTCGAGATTTACCTCAATAACTATGGTGGGAAGCTCCAAATTCTTGTACTTCTGAAATATACGTGATGAGGTGAACGTCTTGACACCTAGAACACTTGAATCCTACTTGAAATGAGCTCCAAATTGTAGAGAGATGTTGGAGGTTTTTAGAGAGAGAGAGTTAGAGAGAGAGAACGAATTGTGAGGGAGAGAGTAGGGTTGATGATGGTTGGTGGTGCATTTAATCACCACATTAAATTTTTCAATTACCCGGTGGTTCGGTCTTGCTCGGTTTCGCGTAAAATGCCGGTATCTTCGTAGTTTTGTCACGAAACGACACGATTTGTAAAAATAGAATTTATAACATTTATTTAAGTTGTGATTCCTAATAAATTAACTATTATCTTTTATTTATTTTAAATTTTCAAAATAATTATTACTGTTTACATTGAATCGTATGGTCGTCGCGCGTATTCGTTCGAATCGTCACCCGTACGAATACGACGATGACTATACTCTTCAATATTGTTCTCTAATTATCGGATATTATTCAGAACGTTAAATCTCCAGATATATTCGTACCGATCGTCACCTATACGAATAACCCGTCAATTTAGCATTCACATAACAACATTCGTTCTGTTTTGTTCTATAAAGCCTCACATACGTGTATACATAGTAAATCCTAACAAATAATCCCATGATAATTCCGTGTTGCCAGGTAATTATCTGACTGTTAAACCATGTTTTCTGAGTTTTGTTTCTCTGAAATGATCATAAATTCACTGTTTGATTCATAAAATGATAACAGTATATGATATGAATATGAAATGCACTGAAATGTATGTAGTTCGTACCTGTTTACTATTCATGTTACTGTTTAAGATCACTATTCCGGCCCTGATGTTACAGTCTCCCCTTGTTAGAGAAATTTCGTCCTGAAATTTAAGAGTTGTTATCGGGTACAGCTTCCTCTTCAAACAACTGGGGATACTTTGACTTCATGTGATCTTCACGTTCCCAAGTAAACTCGGGTCCGCGCCTTGAGTTCCATCGAACCTTTACAATCGGAATACGGCTTCGCCTCAGGTGTTTAACTTTACGATCCAGAATCTCTAAAGGCTCCTCAATAAAATGCAATTGTTCATCCACTTGAATATCTTCAATTGGAATGACGAATGACTCGTCAGCAAGGCATTTCTTTAGGTTAGAGACGTGAAACACGTCATGCACACCACTGAGCTCTTCTAGTAATCTCAGTCGATACGCGATAAGACCAATACGTTCGATGATCTAAAACGATCCCACGTAACGTGGTGCTAGTTTGCCTTTCTTTCCAAAACGTACTACACCCTTCCAAGGGGATACTTTCAACATGACATGGTCTCCCCCTTGAAATTCCAACGGCTTGCGTCGTTTGTCGGCAAAGCTTTTCTGTCTGCTCCTGGTTGCTTGTAGTCTTCTTTGGATCTGGGCAATCTTGTCAGTGGTTTCTTGAATAAGCTCTGGCCCAGTTATGTGGTTATCTCCCACTTCAGTCCAACAGATCGGTGATCTACATCTTCGGCCATACAAAGCCTCGAATGGTGCACATCTAATACTGATGTGATAACTGTTGTTGTAGGAGAACTTGATCAGTGGAAAATGGAAATCCCAATTCCCACCGAAATCCAAAATACAGGTTCTCAACATATCCTCCAGGGTCTGAATCGTACGTTCGCTTTGACCGTCCGTTTGCGGATGGTAAGCTGTACTCAGGTTTAACTGCGTCCCTAAAGATTTCTGTAGTGATTGCCAGAACCTTGATGTAAATCTGTTGTCCCTATCAGAGATAATAGATAATGGCACCCCGTGACATGCCACTATCTCGTTGATGTATAATCTTGCCAGTTTATCCATTGTGAAGGTCTCACGCATCGGCAAGAAATGAGCAGATTTTGTTAAACGGTCAATGATCACCCAAATCGTATCGTGACCACTGGAAGTGCGGGATAGCTTGGTAATGAAATCCATAGCTATTTGTTCCCACTTCCAGAGCGGAATCTCAGCCTGTTCCAGTAGACCAGACAGTCTCTGGTGTTCCGCCTTTACCTTCGCACACATTAGACATCGACCGACGTACTCGGCTATGTCTTTCTTCATTCCCGGCCACCAATAAAATCCACGCAAGTCTTGGTACATCTTATCAGCACCGGGATGAACAGAGTATTTGGTTTTGTGTGCTTCATCGAAGATTAGCTTTCTCAATTCATCTACTATCGGGATCCATATACGATCCTGGTAGTATATCACTCCATCAGGCTTAGTCTCAAATTGTTTCTCTGCTCCGCAGTCAAGCTCTTTCCTTAGATTTCCTCGATCAATTGATTCTTGCTGTGCTTGAATAATCTTGTCTCGTAAGCTCGTCTGCACAGTCATTCCCATTGCTCTGACGCGCAAGGGTTTGACCCGTTCCTTCCGGCTTAAGGCATCAGCTACAACGTTCGCCTTTCCCGGATGGTACTTGATCACACAAACGCTATCATTCAGAAGTACAATCCAACGACGTTGTCGCATGTTGAGTTCCTTCTGATCAAAGATATGTTGCAGACTTTTGTGATCCGTGAATATGGTACATTTAGTGCCATATAAATAATGTCTCCAAATCTTTAATGCGAAGATCACAGCTCCCAATTCAAGATCATGAGTAGTGTAGTTCTTCTCATGAACTTTTAACTGTCTTGATGCATAGGCTATGACTTTATCCCATTGCATTAGTACACAACCAAGTCCCTGATGGGAGGCATCGCAATAAACAACAAAGTCATCACAGCCTTCTGGGAGAGATAGGATTGGAGCATTACATAATTTCTGTTTCAAGGTCTGGAAAGCATCTTCTTGTTTCTGCTCCCAGATAAACGGTTCACTCTTCTGGGTTAACTTAGTGAGAGGCAAAGATATTTTAAAAAATTTTGAAATAAACCTTCTGTAATAACCTGCCAGTCCCAGAAAAGACCGTATCTCCGTCGGTGTCTTTGGAGTGTCCCAATTCTTTATTGCCTCGATCTTGGCAGGATTTGCATGTATTCCCTCATTGTTAACCACATGACCCAGAAATTGAACTTCTCTTAGCCAAAATTCACATTTAGAGAATTTAGCATAGATTTGTTCTTTCCTTAACAGCTCCAAGATCTTTCTGAGGTGTTGCTCATGTTTAGCTTTGCTCTTAGAATAAATCAGTATGTCATCGACAAAGACAATGACAAACTGATCCAAATACGGTTTGCACACTCGGTTCATGAGATCCATGAAAACCGCTGGTGCATTTGTCAATCCGAAAGGCATCACCATGAATTCGTAATGCCCGTATCTGGTTCGGAATGCCGTCTTCGGTATGTCTTCGTCTTGAACTCAAAGCTGATGATATCCATATCGCAAGTCAATCTTTGAGAAGTGTTGCGCTCCTTGCAATTGGTCAAACAGATCATCAATCCTCGGCAATGGATACCGATTCTTGATGGTCAGTTTGTTCAGCTCCCTAATCTATGCATATTCGAAACAATCCGTCCTTCTTCTTCACGAATAAGACCGGAGCTCCCCAAGGTGAGTAGCTCGGTCTAATGAAACCCTTGTCAAGTAACTCCTGTAACTGATTAGACAATTCCTGCATCTCTGACGGTGCTAACTTGTAAGGAGATTTAGCAACAGGAGTTGCTCCAGGAATTAAGTCAATACGAAACTCTACCGGTCGCGCAGGAGGCAAACCTGGTAGGTCTTCAGGAAATACTTCCGGATACTCTTTCACAACTGGTACGTCTTGAATCTTTTTTTTTATCCTTCTCCTTCTCCACCACATGAGCCAAGAACGCAATGCACCGCTTCTGTAAACACTTACGTGCTTTTATGCAAGAGATAATTTTGATACTTCCTGCTTGATCCCCTTTTACTTCCAATACGCGGTCACTCGGTAATGGAATTCGAAGCAGCTTTTCCGAACAGACGACTTCCACTCGATTTGAAGAAAGCCAATCCATTCCAACAATGATGTCGAAACTACCCAACTCCATCGGCATCAAATCGATGGTGAACGTATGACTATTAAGTGTCAATGGGCAATTCCTATAAACAGTACTAACTGTGATCTGTTTCCCGTTAGCTACTTCTATGATGTAAGGGGAATCTAACTGTTCCTCTATAGAATCTAGTTGGCATGCAAAATCGGTAGAGATAAAACTTTGATCCGCACCAGTATCAAATAGAACAGATGCATAAAAGTCATGTAAAAGAAACGTACCAGTGACCACATTCAGGTCCTGGCGTGCAGCCGGTGCTCCAATAACAAAAGCTCTTCCACGAGGAGCTTGAACTGCCTGTTGTGCCTTCTTTGGGCAGTTCTTTGCAAAGTGGCCTTGTTCGCCACAACTGAAGCACCCCCCGTTGTTCTGGTTGGCTGGTGGAGGGAAAGCCAAAGCAGCATTATTGACTGCTTGGTTATGTGTCATCGGGCAGTGTTGGACCCAATGGCCATTTCGCCCACATCCCGTGCACTGCTTGCAGGGAGTGTTAGCAATACGATGATATTGACACTTAGCACACAGAGGAAACGTGCCAGTGTAGGGTCTTTTGTTAGGGTTTTGTGGTGCTGCTGCTACTTGTTGGAGAGGTGTGGCCACCGTGTAGTTCTTAACGGTCTTCTGTTTCTTCTTCTGATGGTGGTGGGGTTTCTTTGACGACTCGGCCTTATTCTTGCCGGAGTCAGCCTCTTTCTTTAAAACTCCAAAGGCTACCATTAGATCAATGAGTTTCCCAGACAATCTCACTGCATGCTCGACAGTGGCAGGATTAGCTGTAACAACTAATCCCTGAATGCAGGCGGGAAGTCCACCTACATAACGATCAATTCTCTTCTCCAAAGTTGGTACCATTTCTGGTACCAAAGCAACCAACTCATGGTAACGAGTCGTATACCCCATGTGATCAGCCCCCTTCATCACACGGTTTGACAATTCCACCTCCAGTTTCTGCAGTTCATTCTTAGGGCAGAATTCCGTTCTCAACAACGTCTTGAAATCTTCCCATGGCATGGCCATAGCTTCTTCTCTTCCTCTGGCATTGATTTGACCATTCCACCAAGTCAAAGCCCGCTTGTTGAATGTTCCAGCTGAATAGCGAACTTTGTGGTGCTCTGGGCAGCTGCAGAGGTCCAGAGTAGCTTCAATCTTTTCAATCCATTGGATTTATCCAACGGCTCCTTTAGACCCACTAAAACTGGGTGGCTTACATCCCATAAATGACTTGTAGGAGTAGTGTGATGAACTACCAGTATTTCCACTGGCTTCTCCTGACGAGTTACCAGTGTTGTTGATTTCATTACAGAGATGAAGAAACATCTCCGGTATCGCCTCTTTCATCTGACTGGTCATCTGATTGCTCAAAAGGGTCACCAATGCGATAGTGGCAGGATCCAGCATTGGTGTTGTGCTCGGGCCTGGTGGTGGATTGAGTAGAGGAGGAGGAACAAATGGAGGAGGAGGTGAAGGTGGTGAATCAGGTGGTGAAGGAGTAGATGAATGTGGTGCTAAGTCTTGCGGTGGTGGAGGCAACGAAGGAGACTGTCTTCTCGGTGGCATTCTGATCATAACCAATAAAGTTATCGGTTAGTTCAATGATCGAATACAGAATACAATATGTGTCACACCCCGAGCCGGCGGGGTTGGATCGGAGTCCCTGTCGGGCGGAAGGTTCTCGGGGCGCGATATCATGAGTGATAATCGTGATGGTCAGATTGTTTATATAGCATCAATGTTAAGAATAACTAAAGCACAATAGCATCAAACTAGGATTACAAAGTTAAATTTACATTTGACAATGTTCAGTAATTTAACTAAATAAACCTATCAAAAGAATCAAATGTATCTATCTTGTATCTGTACAAGATATCAAAAGTGATTTGCTTCTGTAACAAATTCTGTGCTTTCCAAAAGTCTACTAGGTCCTCTATCTGAGTATCCTAGTATGCATTCCTGAAGTCTGAGCCTATTCCTGTGCATCACCTGAGAAAGCATGTAAGAAAACAAAGTCAACACAATGGTTGGTGAGTTCATATAGTTTTAGTATTTGTAAAATAGCTTTTGCAAACCTTTTCGGTAAAACCTTAACCTCATTAATTGAGCGTTTTACCTACCATTCGATTCATTATTCATCATAACTTTAGTTTACTGTTTCAAAGTTTACAAGTCTATAGCATTCGTATGTATTAGTTTCAATATTAGTTTAACAAGCATCGTGTTTAAAAGTTTATGTTATTGACCCAAAAGCATTTATGCATCCCCTCGGTAACAACCTTAATCTCATTAACACCACCTGTATCATCCAACTCGGTATGCTTATATATAGGGCATACCCCTGAGTCGAGCCTACGACCCACCCAGACGCCGTCCCACCACATACTAAGTTGCATAGGACATTGCTGTTAATGATAATTAAGCGTCTTACCTACCATCGATTTCCTTTATAGCTTTAGCATTAAGTTTAAGTTTATATTATGAGTGGAAAATGAGGAATCACTGTATGGCAAGCACTGAGAGGCCATCAGTCTACTCCTCAGAATCCCGACTATGTAGAACACCCATTTGGCAAGCACTGAGAGACCAAACGACCTGATCTACAATAGTCATAGCTACCAGAACACCCCCTGGCAAGCACTGAGAGGCCAGTTGGTCCATTTTGAATAGCCAATAGCTTTAGGATTAAGATTAAGTTTATAGCATGAGTGGACATTAAGGAATCACTGTATGGCAAGCACTGAGAGGCCATCAGTCTACTCCTCAGAATCCCGACTATGTTGAACACCCGTTTGGCAATCACTGAGAGACCAAACGACCTGATCTACAATAGTCATAGCTACCAGAACACCCCCTGGCAAGCACTGAGAGGCCAGTTGGTCCATTCTGAATAGCCAATAGCTTTAGCATTAAGATTAAGTTTATAGCATGAGTGTACATTGAGGAATCACTGTATGGTTAGCACTGAGAGGCCATCAGTCTGTTCCTTTAATCCGGACTATGAAGGTCAACCTATGGCAAGCACTGAGAGACCGACGGTCTGTTCCTTCAAGTCCCAACTATGAAGAACACCCCATGGCAAGCACTGAGAGACCAATTTGGTATGTTCTACCATAGTTGATAGTTTTAGCATACAAATAGTTTCACAACCGGTAAGGCAAGCACTAAGATGCCAAACCGTTGTTTTAGCATGGCAAGCATACAAGCATACAAGTGTTCATAGCATCCGTAGCTTTAGCATATAGTGTTAGTTTTAGCATTTAGTATTAGCATATAGCATTAACATTTAGAAATTTGCATTAGCATTAGCATTGTAGTATTAGCATTGTAGCATAAGCACTTGGCATTCGCATATAGCATTAGCTTATAGTATTAGCTTGTAGCATTAGCATTTATTATTAGCATTGTAGTATTAGCATTGTAGCATAAGCACTTGGCATTCGCATATAGCATTAGCTTATAGTATTAGCTTGTAGCATTAGCATTTATTATTAGCATATAGCATTAGCGTTTAGTATTAGCATTTAGCATTAGCATTTAATATTAGCATATAACATTAGCCTTTAGCGTATAGTATTAGCATTTAGCATTAGCATTTAGTGTTAGCATTTAGCATTAGCATTAGCATATAGTATTTGCTCGTAGCATGAGCGTTTAATATTAGCATATAGTATTAGTATTAGCGTTTAGTATTAGCATTTAGCATTAGCATTTAGTGTTAGCATTTAGCATTAGCATTGTAGCATTAACCCATAGCATTATCGTTTAGCATTTAGCATTCACCTGTAGCATTATCGTTTAGCATTAGCATTATAGCTTTAGCATTGTAGCATTAGCATTGTAGCATTATCATTGTAGCATTAGCATTGTAGCATTAGCATTGTAGCATTAGCATTATAACTGTGGTTCAAGCATATAGTTTACAGCTTAATCATCAAGAATAAGTGTAAAAGCATTTTATAAATCATCTGTTTAAAATGTTTATCATGCTTCTCAGTCCCGAGGTAAAATCAAAATAGTTAAGAAAAGGGACAAATGAACTCACTTTGTAGTTGTTGTGTGGTTGACTAAGTCCTAAACAAGAATGCACGCACTCTTTGTTTGTACTTGTTGTTGTTTTCACGATCCTATATTGATTTCATGTTGTTTGTAACTTATAAGTATAAGTTTGTAGGGATTTGTGTATGTGTGTGTGTGTGTATGTGTTAGTCCTAAAATTTGCTAACACTTATAGGTCTCGGTCATGATCTTCATTCGGCCCCGGTTCTTTTGTTATAGTTCATCAGTATCATAAGTCGTTATGTTGCGTGTCTCACTTGATTCCTTGTCATAATATGTTATGAGAATTTAACCCATAAGAATTTCTAAGTATATTCCTTAGAAGTTTAATTTGTTTTATACCCCAATTATAGATTACTCGAAAAATGTTGTCATTCTTTTTAAACGTGACCATGTACTTAACTAATGTTACTTAACAATTTTAACATGCTTTGAAAGTATTCTAGGTATTTTAGAATATTTGAACTTTTATGTGTTCGTTTACAAAACAACCATATGGGCCGAATTAGTCTTGTAACACCCCGACCGATGGCGGAAACGTCGGGATGCCACGAGGGATGTGTAGATTGTTCAAAAGCTCATGGGCATCTAATTCAATCATCATATATCATTTAAGCAAACAACATAATTACACAAAAATCATGTTCGTCATGAATCAATTACATCAATTACACAAAAGAATTAGTTAAACTAACTAAACTCTAATCGCCAGAAATTTAGTTAATTAACTAAGTCCAAGATCCTATATGATGATGTCCAAAATAGAAGAGATCCTCTCTTCATCCTACTTGTCTCCATCACCTGAAACATGTAAGAAAATCAAGTGTCAACTACAAAGTAGTTGGTGAGTAATCATAAGTTTTTATACTAAAAAAAGTTTTATAAAATGGATTTAAGAGTTTACGTTTAAAAATGGTTTTATAAAAGGTTTAGATCTAATGAGTATAAAGACTTATGAATTTCTGAGAAAATCCACAATAATACCTGTATGAGATAATCCAATCAATCCCCAAACTCAACAACCAAACACATACACAAACACATAATCACATAACCAATCAGTCATAATCAATCACAAATAATTATAGTCAATCCCAAATATTCAAAGTCAATCATAGATAATCAAACCACAAACCAATTAACCAATCTCATCATCAGTATTCTCAAATAATGTTCGTGACTATACATGATCATTATGTAAATAACATAAGTTAAATACATGATTCATGGAGTGGTCGCTAACCACGTGACAATACATGAATTCAAAGCATTTGACCGAAATCAAAGGCAATAATTCACAGATGTGGAAATCATCCACGTGACAATACACGATGTCAAAGCAATTAACCGAAGTTAAGAGCGATGATTCTCGGGGTTTGTGACAATACTTGTAATCTTTGTTAGTGACCGGAGTCAGTAACAATGTTTACATGGATATAAAATAATAAGAAACAATCCATCATAAATGATAATTTTATATTGTGAATATCATATTGATAAACAGGTATTAACCTTGAATTATCAAAATAATATTTGAATTTGGTATACATGCTTCACCTCCGAGTTTTAAAAATAGTTTAAAGAAAGGGAGGTTATGAGAACTCACCTGAAGTCCTTAGAATCAGTGTTCTCTAATAATGCGCGCTCGCGTGCGTAACTCAAGTCAACTCAACAATCTGTGATTATTGTGTATTTGCATTTATGAGTATATATGTTTCATCACAGTTTAGTGTTCATTAGGTTTACTTAAACTCAATAGCATCTTGCTAACTTAGTTTATTTTGCCTAATTTTAATATGAGATGTTAACATCTTATAATTAATTATTATCAACCTATGGTTTAACTTGTGAGTTAGGTCAATTAGCAATAGAAGCCAATTATGTTGTCTTATGTGTGATCCCTTAATATATGTATTCCAAGATGATAATTTTAATCATATACCCATTAACCCGTACATGGTCAATTTATAGTTCAACCAAATCTAATTTACGTGTATGAAAAAGATCAAGTTCAAGATTTAAGAGGATCTATGTTTACATTACTTTCATAATTGTTTCTCATTATACCAAATTCATAGTTTATCATATTAAGAAAAGGTGGTGACTAAATCTTCATGCATGCATGCACGTAAATCGTTATAGTATTCCTAACTCATCTTTAACCCTTCATTAGAATGTTTAAGTTTCATTTTTCCTTAATTTCCAGCGAACCTCTAGGCCTTCCCCCCTTAGGTTCGGTTAATCATGACGCAACTAAGTTCGGCCAACCCCCGAGAAGGGTTCGCTGCATGGATTCGTAGCCCATGGTTCAGCCCAAGCTCAAGGGTTCGCTGCATGGATTCGTAGCCCATGGTTCGGCCCAAGCTCAAGGGTTCGTTGCATGGAAGTATAGGGTTCGCTGGCCATGGTTCGTGAAGCAGCTGTGTTCGGTCATGTAAGGTTCGTGGCTTGGCCAAGATTCGTGAGCCAAAGGCTCGGCTAGGTTGAAGGTTCGCCCAAGACCCAAGGTTCGGCCCTTATAGTTTCCCGCCCAAAGAAGGTTCGCCAAGAGAGACCTAGGTTCGCAAGGGTTCGGTCGCCAGCAACATCCCACGAACCTGCAATCTTCTTGATCTGTTCATCATCAATATCAAGCCCTAACCATCCCAGATTCGTTTGAGGTCCATCAGAGGTATTTACTACTCGATTAACACACACGACACCCATATATAATGTAAAAGTTGATCACTACGTTCGAAATGGAGTTTCTACCCAAAATCGAAAAGTAATACTCAGATTTACCTCGATTCGTGATTCCAACTCGAGATCTTCCTGTACTTCCTTGTTCTCCTTGTTCTTGTGGTCGTTTAGGGCCAAGAATCACGTGATTCCGTCAAGAAACGAGCTTGAAAAGTTAGAGAGAAGATGGGGGTAGTGAGGGTGACGAATTTGAGTAGGTTAGAGAGAGAGAGGGTTTGTGTATTATGAGGAAGAAGAAGAAAGGTTCTTCCTTATATCGCGTGTCGTTTCCCACTGTCCGGTCTCGTTTTTATCGCGATAACAAAATAAACTACACGGTTTTACCCGCTAAACATATTTAAAATATAAAGTGTTTAAATAATATGGTTTCATTAATTATCTTGGTTTCTAAATAATCTTTGTCTCGTAATAGGTCTCATTTAATACGCGTGAAATGTAATAACACGCTCGGTTTTTCTGGCATAGCATATTTAAACAATAAATCATTTTAAATAAATTGGTTTTGCTTAAATAAAATAAGTTTAAATAAATTGTTTCGTAAATCGCTTTCGTTTTATTATCGTTAAATAATTATTTAATTATCTCGTCGAAACGCATTACTCGCGTACGTATTCGTAAAGATCGTCACCTTTCCGAATCCGACGCTCGTATCGTATTTCGATTTGATTTACGATTTATGGAATACCGTTTCAGAATATTATTCTTAATAATTATATTCGTATGAATCGTCACCCACGCGAATACATTATTAAGTTAATGTTTCTGAATCAATACTCGCGTTTAATTAATGATCGTAACCTCACATCGCGTAAATAATTTCTATTATTTATTAATTTAAATATTAAAATTCCCAAACCAAAACCCACTAAACCCTAGTCACTGACACATCCATGATAGACCGGAATATGCATATATATAGGGCATATGTAAGGGTCAGTCGCAACTGCCCTAGCCACCGTCCCACCGCTATTTCGATAAACCATGTCCATGGGTCCTTGACTATATTTAGTAACCAGACTCAAACAAACTCCCAGTTCCATCCCAAATCCATTCTCAACCAATAATCCTTCATCATCAGAAATGAGTAACTGCGATAAACACTACGGGTCTGTGTAGTTGAATTACAACTAAACTTCCCGTGGTTTATGCGTATAATAAATGTGCTATAACATGTATACCAGTACAGTGATAATATCAATAATGTAAGTCAACAATTTCATAATCATTCATAATAAATAAATCTCCGGTCGTAACAGTTCAACCGTACGGATGTATGGACGTACGGACAACCGAAAGTATAGTGATGTTACAGTCTCCCCTAGTTAAAGGAATTTCGTCCCGACCCGTTCAAGTTCAGGAGGAAGTTCCAATTTGTAGGCAACCTTCCCGACCCGTTCAAGGATCTTAAAAGGGCCAACATAACGTGGAGCAAGCTTCCCCTTTTTCCCAAATCGAACAACACCCTTCCAAGGCGACACTTTAAGCAATACCATATCTCCCACTTCAAACTCTAGAGATTTTCTTCGTTTATCCGCGTAACTCTTCTGTCTGCTGCGAGCAGCTAACAGATTGTGGCGGATCTGGCGGATCTTGTCAGTCGTTTCCTGAATAATCTCGGGACCAGTGATTTGCGAATCGCCGACCTCGGTCCAACAAATAGGTGACCGACATTTTCTGCCATACAGAGCTTCAAACGGCGCCATACCAATGCTCGCGTGATAACTGTTGTTATACGAGAACTCAACCAATGGTAGATGGCTATCCCACTTGCCACCGAAATCGATGACACAAGCTCTCAACATGTCTTCCAATGTCTGAATCGTTCGCTCCGTCTGACCATCCGTTTGAGGATGATAGGCAGTGCTAAGATCCAGTCTTGTTCCAAAAGCTTCGTGTAGTGATTCCCAAAATCGTGCCGTGAAACGAGCATCACGATCTGATATTATGCTTAAGGGAATACCATGTCGGCTAATGATCTCATCAATGTAGATACGAGCTAACTTCCGCACAGGGTAAGTTTCGCGTATCGGTAAGAAATGAGCCGACTTTGTCAATCTATCCACTATCACCCAAATGCTATCTTTACCGTTTGCGGTTCGTGGGAGTTTAGTGATGAAATCCATGGAGATATTCTCCCACTTCCACATCGGTATTTCAGGTTGTATTAATAATCCAGAAGGTCGCTGATGTTCTGCCTTGACCTTAGCACAGTTAAGGCACTTAGACACATATTCAGCAATATCCTTCTTCATTCCAGGCCACCAGTACAAACCCCTAAGGTCTTGATACATCTTATCAGAGCCCGGATGGATTGAGTAACGAGATTTATGAGCTTCATCCATAATCACCATCCTGAGATCACCCCAATTCGGTATCCACAACCGATTCAAATAATACATTAAACCATCATCCTTAGTTTCCAATAAAATTTCAGCCCCGCAAGACATCTCATTTTTCAAGTCATCTTGAGCTAATGAGTGTTGTTGGGCTGTAAGAACATCATTTCGGAGACTATTGTGCACTCGGACACTATGGATCTGAACTTGACTCTTGCGACTAAGCGCATCTGCTACTACATTCGCTTTACCAGGATGGTAGCGAATTTCACAGTCATAATCATTCAACAGTTCAACCCATCTCCGTTGTCTCATATTGAGCTCTTTCTGATTGAGAATATGTTGCAAACTCTTATGATCAGTAAAGACTACACACTTGGTGCCATAAAGATAGTGTCTCCATATTTTCAAGGCAAACACGACTGCGCCAAGTTCCAAGTCGTGTGTGGTGTAGTTCTTCTCGTGAATCTTCAGTTGCCTTGATGCATAAGCCACAACCTTTCCCCGTTGCATGAGAACACAACCGAGACCCAGGTTGGATGCATCACAGTAAACAACAAAATCATCATTTCCATCGGGCAATGTCAAGACAGGAGCATCACAGAGTTTCTGCTTTAAAGTCTGAAATGCCTCTTCCTGCTTTGGTCCCCACTCATAAGGTTTATTCTTTTGAGTCAAAGAAGTGAGAGGGACAGCAATTCTGGAGAAATTCGATATAAACCGCCGATAGTAACCGGTGAGTCCAAGAAACGATCGAATCTCCGTCGGTGTCTTCGGTGTACTCCAATTCTTCACAGCATCAATCTTTGCAGGATCCACGTGAACACCGTATTCGTTGACTATGTGTCCCAGAAATTGAACTTCCTTAAGCCAAAATTCACATTTGGAGAATTTGGCATACAGTCGCTCCTCTCTTAGGATCTCCAAAACCAACTTAAGGTGTTTCTCGTGTTCTTCCTTGGTCTTTGAGTAAATCAAAATATCATCAATGAATACTATTACAAATTTATCCAAGTATGGCCTGCAAACACGGTTCATGAGATCCATGAAAACCGCAGGTGCATTGGTAAGGCCGAAGGGCATTACTAGAAACTCATAATGGCCATATCTTGTTCTGAATGCAGTCTTGGGAATATCATCATCATGTACGCGAAGCTGATGATATCCAGACCTAAGATCGATCTTTGAAAACCATGCCGATCCTTGAAGTTGATCGAAGAGATCATCGATGCGCGGCAGTGGATATCGATTCTTGATTGTCAACTTGTTCAATTCGCGGTAGTCGATGCACATCCGGAATGACCCGTCCTTTTTCTTGACAAACAGGACCGGTGCACCCCATGGTGAATGGCTCGGGCGAATGAATCCTTTATCGGTAAGTTCTTGCAGTTGACTCGCCAATTCTTGCAACTCCGATGGCGCAAGTCTGTAAGGAGCTTTGGCGACTGGGTTCACACCAGGTACTAAGTCAATTTGGAACTCAACTTGACATTCTGGTGGAAGACCCGGCAAATCGTCCGGAAAGACTTCTGGGAAATCTCGTATCACTGGAACATCTTCTATCTTCTTTCCTTTCTCTTTCTTCTCCACAATATGAGCTAAAAATGCTATACATTTCTTCTTAAGGTACTTGTGTGCTTTAGTGCAAGACATTAGCTTAAGACCTTTACTAGCAGTTTCTCCAAATATTCTCAAAGTTTCACCCGAAGGTAAGGGAATACGAATGTACTTTTCATGGCATACAATCTCCGCTTTGTGGGTGGCTAACCAGTCCATGCCTATGATAACGTCAAAGCTACCAAGATGCATAGGTATGAGATCAATTGGGAAAACGTGATCATTTAAGTTCACCGTACATCCAACGATAATAGTGTCAATATCAATAGTGTTTCCGTCAGCCACTTCCACGTTAAACGGTTTATCTAAATATGTACGTGTTCTACCAAGCAAGCATTCAAAATCATATGAAATGAAACTCCTATCGGCACCAGAATCAAATAAGACAGATGCATAAGAGTTGTTGATTAGAAATGTACCGTTGACGACGTCCTGGTTGGCTTGAGCAGCTGGAGCATTCAACTGAAAAGCCCGGCCTCTTGCCACCCTTTGATTATTTCCAGTCAACTTTGGGCATTGATTTCTGAAGTGACCCACTTCACCACATTCATAACAGGCTCTTGCCTGTGCTTGAGGTACCTGGCGAAAGGGTACAGCCGTAATAGGTTGTGCATGAGGAGCTGGCAGTGCAAGCGGTGCATGTTGCATCCTTTGTGCTTGCGGTGCACTCCGACCAACATTAGCATAGTGCCCAAACTTGCCACAGTTGTTGCAGACGCGACATGGCAAGTTAGGTGCATGATGATATCTACAAGTATTACATTGGGGAGTGTTCCCAGTGTAATTTCTTGCGGTAGAGTTATTGGATGACTGCTGCGCAGACTTAGCAGCAGGTACAGTGACCATAAAGTTTCTATTCTTTCTCTTCTTGTTGCTGCTTTTGGATGAGCTAGCAACTTCAGACTTGACTTCAGTTTTGACTTCCTTTGCAGCAGTCTTGGTGTTAGTTTTCTTATATCCCTTCCGGGTAAGTGTTCCATTCTTCACGTGATTATCAGTAAGAGTTGCAGATAAACGGATCGCAGCCTCCAGTGTTTTGGGATTGCTCCCATAGACTGTGTCCTGAATCTGTACCGGCAACCCGCCGATATACTTCTCGATCGCCCTATCCAAGGGTGTCACCATATGAGGCACTAGTAGACTATACTCATGGAATCAAGTATTGTAGAGGACATTCTCCCCGCTGTCCTGCTTGAGTTCCCAGAATTCAGTCTCAAGCTTCCTCATCTCACTGCGAGGACAGAATTCAGTGGTCATCAGATCCTTGACCTCAGTCCATGTCAGTGCAAGAGCGGCATCCACTCCCCTAGTTCGTTTTTCCCTATTCCACCAAGTCAGTGCTCTCTTTTGGAAAACACTGGTGGCATAGCGAACTTTCAGATTATCGGGGCAGTCGCTGTTGATGAAAGTATTCTCCATGCTCTCAAACCACTGTAGTAGCCTAGTGGCAGTCTCAGATCCCGTAAATTTCAGTGGATTACAGGAGTTGAAGTGTTTGAAGGTGCAAGTTGGTGGATTTGCACCACCTCTGTTCTAAGTGAGAGTTTGATTGGCTTGAGTCAGTTGGTTCACCAATCCCGTAATGAGTGTTGCTAACTCTTGCATGCCTGCGTTGGCATTACTGTTGTTAGCCTCCCCATTGTTTGAATCATTTCCGTTGTGACGGCGAGGCATGTTTCTGAAGAAGTTAGAAACATGTTACTACCGTTCATAATAGAAATCATACAAACAATGGTCAAATGAGTTCATTTAAACAGTTAGGATTACATATAGGAACTATATTTTTCTCCTGTCTGTCATTAAACTCATAACATTTATAAATTTCCTAAGATTATACTAACTGTCCTAGTTGGTCATAACTAGTGTTAGCTAACTATTCCTAGGTCCTATACATTCCTCACCCTATACTAACACTGACAACCTCCCAATGCAATGCAACAAGCTTATATATAGGGCATATGCAGAGGTAGATCGCAATCTCCCCTACACCGTCCCACCACCGTTCCATTGCACCACGATTATGCCCTTGTTAGCATTTAGGGTGTGTCATGTATCTCACCATAGTCTCACTTCACAACCCTTATCCCGAGTAGGATAATTTTGAGTGAAGTGGTCTCCAGTTCCCTTGGACAATTAGGTTCGCCTAATGTCTAAGTTCACCTGACATGTAGGTTTACCTATTTCTAAGTTCACCTAATGTCTAAGTTCACCTGACATTAAAGTTCCCCTAATTGTCTAAGTTCACTAAATTCTATGTTAATCCCATTGTCAATAATTATCAATGAGGGTTCATATCATCACCAAGTGCTCTTATTGTCACTAAGTGTTCATATCTTCCCTATAGTTTTATTCTCATCAAGTGTCCATACCATCACTAAGTGTTAGTATCATCACTATGCGTTTATATTATCATCAAGTGTCTATATTATCACCCAAGTCCATATTCCATCATTAATCGCTCATATCGTTCGTTAATCCTATGCACCTTACGTGTCCAATCCGTGTGTTTCATAAGTGAATTTATAAGTATTTATCAAATATGATCATCCATGAGTCAATTCCAGTCAATCCATCAGACATTTCATCAACAGTCCACAATCATATCCTCTCAGCCACTCCTAGTAAGGTCCTAATAATATCCTATGTTCCTGACACTGACAGACCCCCAATATACTACAAATGGTATATGTATAGGGCATATGTAGGGGTCAGTCGCAACTGCCCCAGCCACCGTCCCACCACCTTTGTAGTATACCACGAGTGTGTCCTTGTCTGGAGTTTATAGATCAAACAAATAATTCCTAAAGGAGATAATTCCTAAACATTTAATTTCTTAAGCAGGTAATTTCCCAAACGGGTAGTTCCCACATTCTTCAATACTGACATCCACCATATGTACCGTAAATGGTATATATATAGGGCATATGTAAGGGTAAGTCGCAACTGCCCTAGCCAACGTCCCACCACCTTTACGATACACCACGTGCATGTCCTTATCGAATCATTAGGGCACACGTAAGCAAGAAATACATGCGAATCAGATATATAGCAGGAGTTCAGTTAACATGTAATAAACACATAAGCATGAAATCCTGAATATACTAACTAGTGTATGAAGTAACTTCATACTAGGGTATCCTACGGTTATAGACTAGGTCAACCATGTAGGATCAGATGTTCTCATTTGATCAATTGCAGCGGAATTCAACGATGAATTAGCTCAAAATTAGCAAGAACAAAGTTAATCTAATAGAACAGTAAAGCACAAGTGTTTATAGAAAGAGAATTCTGTAAAAGGAATAATTCATTCAATTCGTACTAACTTCGTTGAAAAATACAATGTGTCAACTGCCCTAATATAGAAGCAGTGACGTCTGATGATGTCACAAGATGTTGACATCTAACAGACAAAAGATAACTACTGAAAATAACTAAACTACTGAGAATGTCTTCAACATCTGAAGACATCCTCTTACAACTACTGAAAAGATAAAACTACTCAAATAACACTACAACTACTGAAAAGATAAAACTACTGAAATAACACTACAACTACTGAAGGCTAACTACAACAGCTGAAAGCTAACACTTCAGCTGTTGTGAACAACATCTGAAGACTTGTTCTTCAGAGCTTGTAACTCTTCAGATCTTCTCTTCAACAGTTGTTTGTCTTCAGCCTTTGTGTTCTTTTTCAGTCGTTGTGAGCCTGTGGGACTTAGAGGATTTTCTGATCAGGCTCATTGGTTCTTTTGGTCCAACAAACTCCCCCTGAACCAATGCAGCCAAAACCTCTAATTATTAGTTGTCCAACTTATTGTTGATTTTCCAGGCAGAAAGATGTGTCTTTTTCCTTAGAGATCAGCTTCTAAGATGACCAATTAAGTGTAGGCCTGGATGACAGCAGCTACAGAAGATCTAGCAGTTGAAGAATGAGAGAGTACTCCAATTGGGGAATGGACTAAGAGTTGTTGCCTCTCTCATTGAAGCTACTGCCCATGCACAAGTTTAAAAGATTCTCTGACATAGGCTTCCAGAAGAACTACTTGATCTTCAGTGGTTAGTTGCTCTGGCTCTCCTTCAAAGAAGAACTCAGGTCCATAATATTCAGAGAGATACCTGCATGTGGACCCATTGTGCAATTCAATCCTTGTGATTTCTCTGTAAACAAATTCATCTGGATGTTTTCCTTCCAGGAACAATTGTAGCTCATTCTTCTTTACCCCTTCCATTCTTTTGTATACCAGCCCCTTCTTGATCATTTTGTTTTCCAATAGCTTGGACACTGGTATCTTAGCATTGTAGAACTTTTTAAAATCATCAATGATTTCCCTAGGGTCCATCACAAACCCAGCCATTATGTCAGCACTTATCACCTTTTTGATTCTTCCTCTGTAGTCTTGGGGAATGTTTCTTTTGTGTATCCTGTGTTGCACCCTTGGGTCAGGCCATACCCGGATTACATCTTTCCTGTACTGGAAGGTATGCCTTAGTGCAAACAATCTTTGTGCTTCCTTTCTCATGACTGTTAGTGAGGAAGTCTGAGGGTAGTCTTTGTCTACCAATCTCAGAATCTTGTCATCATATAACCTCTGACTTTCTTCTTCTTCTATCTTCACCTTTACAGCTTGCATCTGAGATTCAGGTGTAATCTTTGGATGTTGTCCAAACACCAAAGGCTTTTCAGGCATATAGTTGGCAGGCAATGTTACTACCTTCTTTTGAACAACCAATTCTGAACCAGTTTTTGATGATTCAGGCTTTTGAACTTTTGATTTAATCACAGTGGAGATGGGAAGCCTGTCTTCCTCATCAGATTCCTCCTCTTCTTGAATCCTTAAGAATCTCCTCTTCTTAGGAGGAGCACCAACATCAACAACATGAGCAGATGATTTGGTGAAAGGAGTTACTTGCTTTTGAACATCAGATATATCAATTCCAATTTCTTTCTCAACTCCACCCATCTGAATTTGATCTTTTTGTGCTTGCATTTCCTCTTGTTCAATTTCTTGTGATTCAGAGGTTGTAACCTCTTTTGCTGTTACTTTCTCAGCACTTTCCTCAACTTCTTTATTAGCAATTACTTCAATCTCCTTTTCCACATCCTCTACATTAACTTGCTCAACCTCCTCCTCAGCAACAGTAGCAACCTCAGCAGGTTTATTCTTCTTTTGTCTCTTGTATGTAACTTGAATAGCTGGAGACCTTTCAGAAACATTATCTTCATCTTCATTTCTTTGCCTTTTAGAAGCTGAAGCTGTGACTGAGTCTGTTCCTAACTCCCCCTTTTTGGCTGCAGGGGAAGAAGGAGTGTGAAGAGAAGTAAGCTTTGCAGTCACAGCATCATCTACCATGTGCTGTATTTGAGATTGTGAGGGTAGCCTCTCATCAAGGGCTTGGGTTATGATGTTCTTTAGTAAGGGAGTGATAAGAGGGATAACTGTGAGAAGGACAGCAGCTAATGCCTCTGGGGGGCTGGAACCCAAAGGATTAGTGCCTGAAGCAGAGGCTGGTGGCTTGTTAAATTGTGGAGTAGAGGTGGAAGTGTTTGTGTGACCTTCAAGATTAGAAGGTGCCATCTGGGGGGTAATAGGGGAAGATGGACTTTTGTCCTTGGACATCTTGGTGAGTAGCTCATTGAGCCTACAGACCTCAGCCTCAAGGAGTTTGTTCTGTTGCAGAACATCAGCAAGGGTCCTTTGGTCATCATTAGCCTTGGCTAAATCATCTGACCTCCTGAGAGAATCAGGATCTACCTGAGTTGAGTGTGGCTCAACATGATCAGGTGCCCCTTTTTCTTGGAACTGGGGACTTCCAACCTCAGGGGTAATCCCTTCATCAGTTGTTGCCTCTGACAGGGTCTTAGCTATGTTACTACTATCAATCACTCCAAATGATGGAGGTGAAGAAGTAGCAGCCCTGTCAGATATCAGAATCTCTCTTTCCACACTAGGAGATCTGATTTGGTAGTCAAAATCCTGTGGGTTATCAGAGACACTTTGATCCTCCCCCTCAATGTTGGAGCTAATCCCAGTAGTGATAGGTGTCTGGGTGGGGATAGGAGTGTTCAACTGATCCAGGATATGTTCAATGACAAAAGTTGGGCTTTGTTGGGTGGTTTCCATAGGATTTGGCTGTGAAACAGAGTGCACCCGGGGAGATTGGTGCTGTTCAATAGAAACCTTTTCAAATGAAAGAGGTTCTAGAAATGTGTCTGCCCCTTCAATGGTTGCACCAGGTTCCTGTTGAGAGGAAGCCTGGGCGGTTTGAGCTGGTGGAGTCTGATGGACCACTGGCTGACTACTTCCAGTGGCCATATCATGCCTTGGTGAGGCATGGGCAGACTCAGGGGACTCATCTCCCTGAGCAGCCTTTTTAGGCTTTTGGGATTTTGGTTTGGTGGGGACTTTGGATATGGATTTTGAAGTGGAGACTGTGGGTTCCCGAAGCTTGGGTTTGAGCTTTCGGGCAGCCTCTTGGAGAGTGGGGTTGGTGTTGTGTCGGGAATATACCTCCAGTAGAACTGCTGGAGCAGAGATCCTCTGACCAACAAGGCCATTTTGATGTAACTGTTTTTTTATGATGGCCATGATAAAACGTGGGTAAAGAAGCCATCTAGAAGAAACAGGTTTAGAAGCATGTTCAGTTAATTCAGAAAATAAGATTTGTGAAAAATTTAGTTTTTGAGATTCGAGAATGGAGAATAATACCTGCTGCCACCTGGAGGACATCTGGTCCCATGATGATGATTTTGGAGCTAGACAGATGTTAATCATGTGGAAAATAAGACGCTCTGGATCATTGAAATTCTTCTTGTACAGAGTTGAATCGCTTAAGTCACCTTGGTATTCATGACTTGTGAAACAGAGGTCAAGTAGGTTCTTTGGGAATTGGGTGACTAAGTTTGCATCATCAAGTTGAAGAACCTCCCTCAGGTCGGCGGGACTGATGTGGACAGTGTGTCCATTGACTGTAGATCGAAGAGAGAGAACACCAGTGCCGATGTTGAGTAGCTCGACATTCATGCAAAATTGATGAATGGATTCAACATGAAGTGTGGGATTGATGAGAAACGCAGTTTGGAATTGCGATGCATTCATGAGATCAACGGCTTCATCAAATTTTGACCAGAATGAGGATTTGGTGAGGTAGGCAACAGAGTTATGACGAGGTTTAAGGTTCATGGTCGCCATGGAAGCAGATACTTGAGAGGGAAGATAGGTTTTTGAAAAAAATAGAAAGTTCTGATGAAGTGGCAATGAAACAACTGAAGAAGGTTTGATATAAATAGAGAATTGGAATATGTTCTTCAGATGTTATAAAAAGAAAGCATCAGAGGTTGAAACAGCTGAAGAGGAAAGTTACTCATCAGGTGTTGGTGACAGTTTTTGTTCATCAGCTGTGTTCATCATGTACTCATCAGACTTTGTGAAACATCAGATTTTCTCATCAGATTTTGAAAAAATTTGTCATCAGACCTTGTGAACAAAAGTTGTTCATCAGACCTTGTGAACAAAAGTTGTTCATCAGCCGTTGTGAAAAATTTTTGACCTTCAGTACTTTGTCAACCAAAACCCATCAGTACTTTTAACTAAGAATATTGGTAAAGGTCAAATATTTCCTTGAATCAGTACTTGTGATATTTATCAGTATTTACTGAAAATATCAAAAGTTGCAAGGTTAGACAAAAATTTGAATTGTGGACAAAGGGAATATTTTTGTATTTTTGAAAATTTTATCTGGTGGATGGAATTTTATTAGTGTGAAAACCAATTTATTCAAGTTGCAGCATACCAAGCCTTAGAACTAAATATTGAAAAGTTGAAGTATCTAAAGGCTTAGTAAAGATATCTGCAAGCTCATCAGCACTAGGAACAAACTTTGGATCAATCAGACCCTTTTCAAAACAATCCCTTATAAAATGATGTCTGATTTCAATATGTTTGGTCCTAGAGTGCTGAACTGGATTCTTGACAATACAAAGAGCTGAGGCACTATCCATTAACAATGGTGTCTTAGACTCTTTGATGCCATAATCCAAAAGTTGAGTCTGAAGCCAGAGAATTTGTGAAGTACAGCTTGCAGCAGCAATGTACTCGGCTTCAGCTGTTGAAGTGGCCACAGATGTTTGTTTCTTACTTTGCCAAGAAACCAGACAGTTTCCCAGAAACTGACAACCACCAGAGGTTGATTTTCTGGTAAGTTTGCATCCTGCATAGTCACTATCAGAGAAAGCAACCAGCTTGCAGGAATGCCCATTGGAGTACCAAATTCCCAGAGATTGAGTGCCCTGCAAGTATCTGAAAATTCTTTTAACAGCAATTAAATGAGATTCTTTAGGTGCAGCCTGAAATCTAGCACAAACACATGTAGCAAACATAATGTCTGGCCTAGATGCTGTGAGATACATCAAGGACCCAATCATACATCTATAAAGAGTTTCATCAACTGATTTACCTTTCAAATCTGCATCAAGTTGTGTGGTGCTGCTCATGGGGTTAGAACATTGTTTACAGTTTTGCAAATCAAATTTCTTTAACAACTCTTTTGTATATTTGGCTTGATGAATGAAAATGCCATCAGTACTTTGTTTGATTTGAAGACCCAAGAAAAACTGTAATTCCCTCATGGCACTCATTTCAAAATGTTTGGTCATTAACTCAGTAAACTCAGCACACAACTTTGGATCAGATGAGGCAAAAATTATGTCATCAACATAAATTTGAACAAGAAGCTTATGCTGTCCTACTTTCTGTATGAACAAAGTTTTATCAATGGAGCCTCTAGTGAAATTATTTTTAAGAAGAAAAGTGGATAGAGTGTCATACCAGGCTCTAGGTGCTTGTTTCAGCCCATAAAGAGCTTTATCAAGCTTGTACACCCAATCAGGATGTTTATTGTCCTCAAAACCTGGTGGTTGACACACATACACTTCCTCTTTTATTTTACCATATAAGAAAGCACTTTTGACATCCATTTGAAAAACTTTTAGTTTGTGTAAGGCAGCATATGCTAAAAACAATCTAATTGCTTCCAGTCTAGCTACAGGGGCAAAAGTCTCATCATAATCAATACCTTCTTCCTGAGAGAACCCCTGTACAACCAGTCTGGCCTTGTTCTTAACTATTTGACCATTCTCATCAGTTTTATTCCTAAACACCCATTTAGTGCCTATTGCACACTTACCTTGGGGTAAAGGAACCAGCTCCCGGACTTGTTGTTTCTGGAACTGCAACAACTCCAACTGCATTGCCTCCACCCAGCCATTGTCTTTGAGTGCTGTGTGATAGTTCTTTGGCTCTTGCTGACTTACAAATAACGCATGAAGACAAAAATTTGACAATTGACTTCTTGTGGAAACACCAGCAGAAATGTCACCCAGAACTTGAGATAATGGATGATCCTTCAGTTCTTGATATGGAATAAGATCAGTGCAAGTGTTTGCTGGGGGTTCAGTTGCTGCAGATGTTGATGAAGAACCAGGGAACAGTTCAGCAGGAATTTCAAATGAAGTAGAAGAATCCAGAATTTCATCAGCATTTGTATTTGGAGGAACAACTGGAGCAGGAGGAGCATCAGATTTAGCAGAAAGTGGCAGATTATCACTAAATCTGAACAGATGAGTACTTTCATCTTCATCATCATGACTTCCTTGAATATTTCCTGTAGAAACTGTTGATTGAACTGCTTTAAATGCATCATCTGTCACAACAATAGACTCAACTGGTGATTGATAGAATTCATGTTGCAAGATGTCTAGATTAAACAGCTCAACAGGATTTTGTGGAATAGAATCTTTTGGACATTCATTGAATTTGACATGAAGAGTTTCTTCAACCATCTTTGTTCTGCAATTGAACACTCTGTAAGCCTTGCAAGTTGAAGAATAGCCAACAAAATATCCTGCATCAACTTTGGAGTCAAACTTTTTAAGTTGATCTTTGGTATTGAGGATATAGCACGGACACCCAAAAGCTCTGAAAAAGGAAATCAAAGGAGTTAAATTATGAAGCAGTTCATAAGGAGTTTTCAACCATCTTTGATTCACCAAAACCCTGTTGTGCACATAACAAGAAGTATTGACAGCTTCTGCCCAGAAAATCAATGGCAAGCCAGAATCAGCCAGCATTGTTCTGGCAGCTTCAATCAAGGTTCTATTTTTTCTTTCAACTACTCCATTTTGTTCAGGAGTTCTAGGGATGCTGTACTGTCTCTTGATTCCCTTAGACAGATAAAATTCATCCAGAATATGATTTCTGAACTCTGTGCCATTATCACTCCGTACACACTTGACAGGAAGAGAATATTGCTTCTCAACATACAACACAAAGTTTATAATGGACTTGGCAACCTCATTTTTTGAGTGCAAGAAGAAGGTCCAGACAAACCTTGAGTAATCATCAACAATTACTAAGCAATACTTCTTCTTTGCCATACTCATAACCTTCACTGGCCCAAACAAATCCATGTGCAGCATTTGCAGACAACCAGTGGATTTGGGATCACCAATTGGAGGAAAAGAAACTTTGTGTTGCTTCCCTTTCAAGCAAGCAGTGCAATTCTCATCACAACTAAAATCCTTCATTGGAAGACCTCTAACCAACCCATGTTTCACCAGTTGATTCATGTTTCTGAGATTGACATGACCCAACCTTCTGTGCCATAGATTAGATTCCTGGAGAGAGGCCTTTGAAAATAAACAAGGATGACCTTTAACAGAGATTTTCTTTGACAAATCAAAGGCATAAACCTTTCCCACTCTGTTAGCCTTAAGGAGAGTATACTCATCTAAGACTTTGCCAATAAGAGGCAGCACTTCAGAAGACAATATCCTACAGTCTTGCTTGGTGAAAAGAGAAATGTGACCCTTATCACACATCTGACTGACACTCAGAAGATTATACTTAAGATTTTTTACATGATTTACATCATCAAACCTTATCTCACCATTTGTTACAAAACCTTTTCCTATAATGTAACCCTTAGCATCATTTCCAAAAGATACAAATCCCTTCCTTCCTGTAAAATAGTCATTAAGAAGAGATCTGCTCCCAGTCATATGCATGGATCCTCCACTGTCAACATACCAGATGCTATTTTGGCATGCTGAAGGACCCTGCATACACCAACACACTTAGTTAGACTTTTGGACCCAAACCATTTTGGTTTTGGGTCTGTTAACACATGATGAAACAGAAGTAACATTTTCAGTTGAAGCAACACTTGAAGTAGTCTTATCAGAAGATTTTGCCTTGACTTTTGATTTTGATTTCTTCTTGTGAAATGAACCAACAGATGCCTCTGCTAGATTAACTTTTCCTAGCAGTTGTTGCATCATTAGCATCAGTTGATTATGATTTTGAGTCAAAATTTTGATTTCATCAGACACATCAGAACTTGATTTTTTATTTTTGTGTTGTATCATCTTAGTGTCTTTAATTGATGAAGAAACTTTCAAGTGTTGTTTCTCTGAATCTGGAACAATCCCTTTTCCTTTCTTGGATGTATTTGATTTATTTTCTTGTGAGGATTTTCCAGATTTTGAAACTACTGATGATTCAGGTACAAACTTGGAACTAAATTCATTTTTCATTTTGAGTATGTTCTTGTTTTTATGCTTTATTTTGTTGAATTTAGAACCTTTTCTGTACCAGCATTCATCAGTGGAATGATTAAACAACCTACAAATTTCACAAGGCACCCTTTTTTTCTTTTCCTTGTGAGTGTCTACAAGTACTGATGACTTAGATATAGATTGTTTGTTCTTCATAACATCTGAAGCATCAGTATTTGTAGCCAATTTGACAACAGCTGATGTGTTGACAACTTCTGAAGAGTTATTCTTCAGCACTTGTCGATCAACACATTCATCATCAGCAGTTGTTGCAATATCAACTTTTTCCACAACTGCTGATGAGTGACTCTGACTTATCAGAAGCCGTGCATCTTTCTCTCCAGTGCCATGCCCATCTGATTCAATCAGTTTTAAATTTAATTTATTTGAAACATTTTCATCAGAATCAATCTCAATTAAAACACTATCCTGACATGTTTCACCCTGGATAACATTTGTACATCCAATAGAATGAGAATAAGTTTCAATTTCCACAGTTTCATACTCAGATTTGCATGCACTTGACTCACTTCCAATTGATTCTTCAGCATCAGATTGTTCTGAAGATTTGGTGGATTGGTATACATTGTCCCCTTCAGACTCACAGTTAAGATTTTTTGGTGAATAATCAACTGGAGGGGCGGTATGATTGTATCCAATACCAAACCTCACATTTGATGCTGTTTGCTTGTTTAACAACAACTCAAACCCCTTGCAAGATTCAACCCATTTTTCACACTCTACTTGGGTTGCTGCAAGTGTTTGTTTCAGATCATTGTGTTTTACAAGCATGACTTCCACCCTAGCCTTTTCATCAGACAACTGACACTTGACTTTATAAATTTCAGACTCTTTTTCATTCAAAACTTTCTCAAATTCATTTTTATTCTTAGTCATGATCTTTTCTAAATCCAACTTCTCATTAATTAATTCAACATTTGTTTCTCTGATAGAAGCAAATGCTGAAATACATGATTCTGAACACAACTTGGCTTTTGATTCAGATGATACCTGAGATGTTGAAGAAGTTGAACTTGAGGTGTCAGTTGAATCAATAGCCATCAAGGCAAGATTCCCAAATGGGTTATCTCCACCATGTGGACTAGCTTCAGAGTACAGCTGCATATTGAAATCAGATAAGTCATCAGGTAAACTACTCCAATCAGCTACTCCAGGGGTGAAGAAGCTCTGATGTTGTTGTTGTGGAGGCTGTTGATTTGTTTGAGATTTGCTGGGATCAGGAAGAGCAGGTGATTGTGAAGGAATTAATGCTGGAGTGTGAGTAGGTTGAGGCATGTAAAAGCAGGGATATGGATATGGCATAGGACTTTGTGGAACAAAATGGGCTGGATAAAATTGTTGTTGACTGGTTCCAGAAGATTTTTGTCCTTTGTTTGTTGTGTTGTTGTTTGGAAAGGTCACAAAAGGTGCAGAAGAACTAGGTCCAGTAGATTTGCACTCTCTAGCAAAATGACCAAGCCTGTGACACTTGTGGCATCTCAACTTTCCTTTGTCAAAACCAACCTTGGTTTTGCCAGATAATCCAGGGAATTTTCTTCCTGTTCTTTTGTAGAACTTTTGAGATCTGATGTTGATTAATGCCATTTGACTCAAAATGTCCATTTCCTCTAGATCATCATCTGGGATTCCTTTCAAGTCATCCATCACAAAACACAAATTATCACCATAATTTCCTGCATTACCATCAACTCCCACAAAAGCATGTTCAGTATTGTTAGTAGAAAACTCAATATGTTCATCATAAGAACATTCAGACCCATTAAACTCTGACTCTTGACCAATCAATGCAGTGTTACCAAGAACAAAATCATCAGCAAGTTTTCCAGATGAAGACAGTTTTCTCTTCTGTTCTACCTCTCTCTCAAAAGTTAAGAGTTTCCCATGGAGTTGGGTGAGAGATAGATTTTCTAAATTAGCATTAGAGCGTAGGACAATTGTATATGTGTCCCATCTCTCAGGTAATGATCTGAGAAATCTGTTATTCATCTGACTATTAGTATATTCCTGCTTAACCATTTTCAATTCAGAAATCAAACATGAGAACCGCTCAAATTGTTGAGTCAATGATTCACCCTTTCTATGAGAAAAGGTCTCATACTGCTGAGCAAGGATTTCTCTAGTGTTTGCTAAAACCTCATCGGTTCCACCGAATTGTTCTTTCAGTGCAACCCAGAGATCATGAGCAGTATCATGATGCATCAAGCCAGAATAAATCTCATTCGGCAAAGCCATGGCCAGAATACCATGAGCTTTCGCATCAATTTCAAACAATCTAATATCCTCATCCGAATACATATCCGAAGGTTTCGGAATCATTAGTTTAGTTTCAGGATCAGTGATCATGGGTTTATAAGGACCATGCACTACAGATTTCCAACATCCTGCACTATTAATTGACAGGTGATGTAGCGTTTGACGTTGCCAAATGTTGTACTCACTCCGAACCAGCATTGGAGGCTTGGTTGCGGAGCCTGTATTGTGCGGATCATTGTTTGGAGTAGTCATGATCTCAGATTCACGCAATATCAATGAAATTCAGATGAATTAATGTAAATTCCAACCAATTGATTCAACACAGATTGATATTAAAAATCAAATCAACAGAAGTTAACAGAAAACTTCAATCTATAACAAATTCTTACTAATCGGCTAATTCGATCAACTTAGAGAACAAAATTTGAGCAGTTTCAGAGATCAATTGTTTAATCGATCAATGATTAACCAGCTCTGATACCATTTGTAGGATCAGATGTTCTCATTTGATCAATAGCAGCGGAATTCAACGATGAATTAGCTCAAAATTAGCAAGAACAAAGTTAATCTAATAGAACAGTAAAGCACAAGTGTTTATAGAAAGAGAATTCTGTAAAAGGAATAATTCATTCAATTCGTACTAACTTCGTTGAAAAATACAATGTGTCAACTGCCCTAATATAGAAGCAGTGACGTCTGATGATGTCACAAGATGTTGACATCTAACAGACAAAAGATAACTACTGAAAATAACTAAACTACTGAGAATGTCTTCAACATCTGAAGACATCCTCTTACAACTACAGAAAAGATAAAACTACTGAAATAACACTACAACTACTGAAAAGATAAAACTACTGAAATAACACTACAACTACTGAAGGCTAACTACAACAGCTGAAAGCTAACACTTCAGCTGTTGTGAACAACATCTGAAGACTTGTTCTTCAGAGCTTGTAACTCTTCAGATCTTCTCTTCAACAGTTGTTTGTCTTCAGCCTTTGTGTTCTTTTTCAGTCGTTGTGAGCCTGTGGGACTTAGAGGATTTTCTGATCAGGCTCATTGGTTCTTTTGGTCCAACAAACCATTTCTAGTAACCTAATTCCCTATAACCCAGGCTCTGATACCAATCTGTAACACCCCGACCGATGGCGGAAACGTCGGGATGCCACGAGGGATGTGTAGATTGTTCAAAAGCTCGTGGGCATCTAATTCAATCATCATATATCATTTAAGCAAACAACATAATTACACAAAAATCATGTTCGTCATGAATCAATTACATCAATTACACAAAAGAATTAGTTAAACTAACTAAACTCTAATCGCCAGAAATTTAGTTAATTAACTAAGTCCAAGATCCTATATGATGATGTCCAAAATAGAAGAGATCCTCTCTTCATCCTACTTGTCTCCATCACCTGAAACATGTAAGAAAATCAAGTGTCAACTACAAAGTAGTTGGTGAGTAATCATAAGTTTTTATACTAAAAAAAGTTTTATAAAATGGATTTAAGAGTTTACGTTTAAAAATGGTTTTATAAAAGGTTTAGATCTAATGAGTATAAAGACTTATGAATTTCTGAGAAAATCCACAATAATACCTGTATGAGATAATCCAATCAATCCCCAAACTCAACAACCAAACACATACACAAACACATAATCACATAACCAATCAGTCATAATCAATCACAAATAATTATAGTCAATCCCAAATATTCAAAGTCAATCATAGATAATCAAACCACAAACCAATTAACCAATCTCATCATCAGTATTCTCAAATAATGTTCGTGACTATACATGATCATTATGTAAATAACATAAGTTAAATACATGATTCATGGAGTGGTCGCTAACCACGTGACAATACATGAATTCAAAGCATTTGACCGAAATCAAAGGCAATAATTCACAGATGTGGAAATCATCCACGTGACAATACACGATGTCAAAGCAATTAACCGAAGTTAAGAGCGATGATTCTCGGGGTTTGTGACAATACTTGTAATCTTTGTTAGTGACCGGAGTCAGTAACAATGTTTACATGGATATAAAATAATAAGAAACAATCCATCATAAATGATAATTTTATATTGTGAATATCATATTGATAAACAGGTATTAACCTTGAATTATCAAAATAATATTTGAATTTGGTATACATGCTTCACCTCCGAGTTTTAAAAATAGTTTAAAGAAAGGGAGGTTATGAGAACTCACCTGAAGTCCTTAGAATCAGTGTTCTCTAATAATGCGCGCTCGCGTGCGTAACTCAAGTCAACTCAACAATCTGTGATTATTGTGTATTTGCATTTATGAGTATATATGTTTCATCACAGTTTAGTGTTCATTAGGTTTACTTAAACTCAATAGCATCTTGATAACTTAGTTTATTTTGCCTAATTTTAATATGAGATGTTAACATCTTATAATTAATTATTATCAACCTATGGTTTAACTTGTGAGTTAGGTCAATTAGCAATAGAAGCCAATTATGTTGTCTTATGTGTGATCCCTTAATATATGTATTCCAAGATGATAATTTTAATCATATACCCATTAACCCGTACATGGTCAATTTATAGTTCAACCAAATCTAATTTACATGTATGAAAAAGATCAAGTTCAAGATTTAAGAGGATCTATGTTTACATTACTTTCATAATTGTTTCTCATTATACCAAATTCATAGTTTATCATATTAAGAAAAGGTGGTGACTAAATCTTCATGCATGCATGCACGTAAATCGTTATAGTATTCCTAACTCATCTTTAACCCTTTATTAGAATGTTTAAGTTTCCTTTTTCCTTAATTTCCAGCGAACCTCTAGCCCTTCCCCCCTTAGGTTCGGTTAATCATGACGCAACTAAGTTCGGCCAACCCCCGAGAAGGGTTCGCTGCATGGATTCGTAGCCCATGGTTCGGCCCAAGCTCAAGGGTTCGTTGCATGGAAGTATAGGGTTCGCTGGCCATGGTTCGTGAAGCAGCTGTGTTCGGTCATGTAAGGTTCGTGGCTTGGCCAAGATTCGTGAGCCAAAGGCTCGGCTAGGTTGAAGGTTCGCCCAAGACCCAAGGTTCGGCCCCTTATAGTTTCCCGCCCAAAGAAGGTTCGCCAAGAGAGACCTAGGTTCGCAAGGGTTCGGTCGCCAGCAACATCCCACGAACCTGCAATCTTCTTGATCTGTTCATCATCAATATCAAGCCCTAACCATCCCAGATTCGTTTGAGGTCCATCAGAGGTATTTACTACTCGATTAACACACACGACACCCATATATAATGTAAAAGTTGATCACTACGTTCGAAATGGAGTTTCTACCCAAAACCGAAAAGTAATACTCAGATTTACCTCGATTCGTGATTCCAACTCGAGATCTTCCTGTACTTCCTTGTTCTCCTTGTTCTTGTGGTCGTTTAGGGCCAAGAATCACGTGATTCCGTCAAGAAACGAGCTTGAAAAGTTAGAGAGAAGATGGGGGTAGTGAGGGTGACGAATTTGAGTAGGTTAGAGAGAGAGAGGGTTTGTGTATTATGAGGAAGAAGAAGAAAGGTTCTTCCTTATATCGCGTGTCGTTTCCCACTGTCCGGTCTCGTTTTTATCGCGATAACAAAATAAACTACACGGTTTTACCCGCTAAACATATTTAAAATATAAAGTGTTTAAATAATATGGTTTCATTAATTATCTTGGTTTCTAAATAATCTTTGTCTCGTAATAGGTCTCATTTAATACGCGTGAAATGTAATAACACGCTCGGTTTTTCTGGCATAGCATATTTAAACAATAAATCATTTTAAATAAATTGGTTTTGCTTAAATAAAATAAGTTTAAATAAATTGTTTCGTAAATCGCTTTCGTTTTATTATCGTTAAATAATTATTTAATTATCTCGTCGAAACGCATTACTCGCGTACGTATTCGTAAAGATCGTCACCTTTCCGAATCCGACGCTCGTATCGTATTTCGATTTGATTTACGATTTATGGAATACCGTTTCAGAATATTATTCTTAATAATTATATTCGTATGAATCGTCACCCACGCGAATACATTATTAAGTTAATGTTTCTGAATCAATACTCGCGTTTAATTAATGATCGTAACCTCACATCGCGTAAATAATTTCTATTATTTATTAATTTAAATATTAAAATTCCCAAACCAAAACCCACTAAACCCTAGTCACTGACACATCCATGATAGACCGGAATATGCATATATATAGGGCATATGTAAGGGTCAGTCGCAACTGCCCTAGCCACCGTCCCACCGCTATTTCGATAAACCATGTCCATGGGTCCTTGACTATATTTAGTAACCAGACTCAAACAAACTCCCAGTTCCATCCCAAATCCATTCTCAACCAATAATCCTTCATCATCAGAAATGAGTAACTGCGATAAACACTACGGGTCTGTGTAGTTGAATTACAACTAAACTTCCCGTGGTTTATGCGTATAATAAATGTGCTATAACATGTATACCAGTACAGTGATAATATCAATAATGTAAGTCAACAATTTCATAATCATTCATAATAAATAAATCTCCGGTCGTAACAGTTCAACCGTACGGATGTATGGACGTACGGACAACCGAAAGTATAGTGATGTTACAAGTCTCATGGCCAATTAAATGACAATGATCCAAACCACTTAATCCCTTGGGCCAAACCACAACCACTGGGCCGAAACAGTAAACGGTGGGCCCAAATCATTGTATTGGGCCGAAGCTATTGCTGCTCGACCAGAGAAGTGCCGTTGGGCCTGCTAAATGCCATTGGGCCGAACAGGTCTTGTGGACTTAAACCAAATTGAATTGAATCAATTATGTTCTGGGCCCATCTGTTGGACTAAGCCTTATACAGTGCTACAGGATCCGTCTAATGGTCGAATAGAATCATCATGAACGAATGGGTGGTGATGGTCAAATGGTGTATGGCCGAATGAAACATGGCTGGTCGAATGACGGTCACATGGTGGTGGCTGGCAAATGTCTGGCGACTGAAGAAGGGCGAACGAGTGTGACCTGTCGAATGGGGTGAGTATGGGCCGAAGGAACAGTGGCGAATGGTTTCATCGATCGAATAAGTCTGTGGTAGAATAGGGCCATTCGGCCATCTGAATGATAGAGCTCATTCGGCCATGGCCTTAGGCCATTCGGCCACCTGTGTTCTTCTCCTTCGACCAGTAACAGCTCAGACTAGAGGTTTCGACCTAGGGTGAAGTCCGACCAAAAGGTGTTATCCCATGGTGGTGTTGACTCGAAGGAGAGAGTGGTTGTGTAGGTTGCAGACAAAATATGAACAAGATGGGTATAAACCCTAATTTTCGGACTTTTTCGCAGCCTCATACCTCGTTTTTCAGTGGACTAGGCTCTAGATCGGTTGTACTTTCACGTAGAGGGCGATGAGAGCTTCATTTAGGCGCAAGAATCACTCAATTTCGTTAAGAAATGAGTGAGATATGGTAGAGAGAAGTTCAACCTTTCTAGAGAGAGAAAGTTCCGGTTGAGGGTTTTAGAGAGAGAGAGAGGAGAGGGAAATGAGGAAGAAAGCCTCATTTACGACTTTTTATACCCCGAGGGTATTCGGGTTCGTTTCGGTTGTTCGGTTTTCGTCTCAGTTTCGTTTCCGGATCGTAACGCGCGTAATATACGAATTTTAATTTAAAAGTTCTTTCAATTCATTTTTGATGAGTTTCAAAATTGTAAAATAGAAAATATTATATTTTCTTAAATTTATTATCGTTCGTATCGTTTTCGTTTCCGTTTCGTTAGAAAACGTCACTTACGTGCGTTTTCGTACAGAGCGCTAACTGTACGAACACGATCGTACGTTTCACTTTCTGATTTTGTTTTCTACTTTTCAGTCATCATTTCAGATCGTTAAACTTTCAGATTTATTCGTACAGATCGTCACCCATACGAATAATTTGTCGGTTTAGCATTCTGTAACAACAACTGTTATGGTTTTGTTTTGAATAACCTCGCATACGTTTATGCATAATAGCATCAAATCGAGCATTTGTCTATCTGTGCAGTGTTGTATGATTGTGTTTCTGACTGTTAAACCATGAGGTTTAATTCAGATTTCAGAACAATAGCGTAATAGTTTATGTTTAACCTCATGTGTCAATAGCATACAATAGTTCACATGGTTTGTGCCTAAGTTCCTGTGCCAGTTACTGTACATATAACTGTTTTGGAAACGTTTTCGGCACAGATGTTACAATATGCAAGTAAATCATAAGTCCTATGTTCTCTACATGCAGGGTCCCTTGGTTATAGTCTAGGCCAAACCGTTTAAATAAGTAACCTATATTTCTCTATAACCATGGCTCTGATACCAATCTGTCACAGCCCGAGCCGGCGGGGTTGGATCGGAGTCCCCGTCGGGCGGAAAGTTCCCGGGGCGCGATATCGAGAGTGATAATCGAAATGATCAGATTGTTTACATTGCACATGATATAAATGAGAAATGCTAAATAGAATAGAATTACAAAGTTAAATTACATCCGTATCGTTCATAATTTAACAATGTAAATCTATCATAAACATCATAAGATTTCTATCTTGTAACTGCACAAGATATACAAAATAATTGTATAATGATGTTTCAAAAGTATGCAGGTCCAAAAATACTAAGTCTTCTATCTGAAGTCCTGGTCCAAAAGCATAAGCTTCTTAATTGACCTGTTCGTCACCTGAGAAGTCATGCAAAAATAAGGTCAACACATGGTTGGTGAGTTCATATAGTTTTTTTATAAAATGAGTTTGAATAAACTGAATGACAACCTTAACCTCACCATTAACCACCTATACCATCCAGTTCAGTATGCTTATATATAGGGCATATGTAGGGTCGAACTTACCGCCCGCCCAGCCATCGTCCCACCACATACTAAACTACATGATATATTGTTCCTGGTGATAATTAAGCATTTCATTCCACTACTTTGATTCCATGACACATGATTCTTATTGTTTGATCACCCTGAAAATGTTTATCTTGATTCCCTGAAGTGACTACCTTAACCTCATCAACAACCACCTATGTTATCCAATCAAGTATGCTTATATATAGGGCATATGTAGGGTCGAACTTACCGCCCGCCCAGCCACCGTCCCACCACATACCGGACTGCTTAACATATTGTTGTTAATGATAATTAAGTATTTCACCCTTACCATTAACCCAAATGATTCTTCATTTCATTGTTCCTGTAAATACAATAACCTGGAATCTATGTTGATTCCTTAAGTTCATCACAATAATGTTCAACCACAGTAATTGTAGGAACAGTAATAAATACTTAATTAAATAATAAATAAACATTTAATAAAATCTAAGTCCTAATGATTGGGCCTTGGTCAACTCGAGTAGACTAGTCTATCAATCAAGGTTCTTAGTAGTTAGGGAATTCTGTAAATATCAGCAAACATATGACCTACAAATTAAACGGTCTAGCTAGGACTTCTTGAAATGCAGGGTTTTTTTTTCGTACTTGATTCGTCTTGTTTCGTTGGCATATGTTATCTTTGATATTTCCCAGACTTTCCCCTGAAAATGATTTATTGATTCGTCTAGTTTCGTTACAAGATGTACTTGATTCGTTGATTATGGAATACTAGATTCGTTGATCAAATGTACTCTTGGTTCGTTGTTCATCAAACACTTGATTCGTTGAAATCCCACACTTGTTTTGTCAAAATAGTTTCGTTTGATTCGTTGAAATGTTTAGTTTAACTCAATTACCCACTTAACTCATAGTAGATAAGTTTAGTAAAACCTGCATAAAATTTACCTAGACATGATCTAGGATAACAGTTCACATATAAAACATATATTAAGTAAAAGCGTTTAAGTAAACAATTTAAATAAAACAGTTTACGCATGCTTCTCAGCCCCGCGTTTTAAAACAAAATGTTAAAAAGGGGCAATGAACTCACCTGTGTTGTTATGTAGTTGATCTAACACAAAATGCACGCTCTTGTTGTAGCTTAGGTTTCTTCAGTTCCTGAGTTGTTTTAAAATAATTCGGATGCGATAAGTATACGTATTACTCGTCGATTCTAAGGCTTGGTCTCAGTGTGTGTAACTAAGTGTCCTAATGTACTAAGTAATTCTATGATCTAATCTAATTATTCTAACTTAATTACCCATTGGTGACCCATAGCCCATAATTAGTTACAACAAGTCATGGTTACTATATTTTAATTACTTTCATTCTAATTTAAATATGATTTTAGAAAATCATTTAATTTATTTTAACAAGTTAATAAACCATTTATTTTATTAACACGTCATTAATTTAGATTAATTTAACAAGTAGCATGTGATGGGCTTAACTAAGCCCATTGGGCCCACTTAGACCCAAATGACGATCTTTGATTTCAAATTGATTACAAGACTTGTGTTTTGATTCTCATGAACTCTCTATCACTTTCTTAGATGTTAAACGAATTTAGACCCCATTATTTTGACGGGTAATAATCCAAGATCACCTAGCCTTCTCTTTATCATTAAATGACTTTAATATATACCCATGTTCATGCATTGAACTTCATGCTTACATATCAAATTGATTCCATGCACACATGTAAGATTATTTCATGCATGCACATTTTAAAGTCCAACTCTCATGAGAAGATTAGTATTTATCAAGTCCAAAGCTATGCATATTAAAAGGAAAATAATTTGCTAGATTTAGAATAAACTTTTTAGTTTCCGACAGTACAGTAATTGTAAACGTTAAATGTCTAATGATGTTAAATGAGTCAAACCTGATAGTTGGCGGTTGTCACACATACCGGGTCTAACACAACACGATAAGATATGGCACATTAAGACACGAAACACGAACACGAAAAACTATCGTGCATGTTTTTTAAACATGAATACGACCTGTTTAAAACGAGTTAACCCGAAATGACCCGTTAAGAAACTTGTTAACAATTTACACTATAAATGACCTGTTAGGGAACATATTAAGAAACCGAAGTTAGAGAATTACAAATTTTAGAAGGTAATTAAATTATAAACATCTTAACATACTTTTACCTGCTTAAATATGAAAATAAACATGTCTTAACGTGTAGACGTTTTTAAACAACATTAGGGGTGTGAATGAAACCGAAAAAGCCGATCCAAAACCAAAAAAATTGAAAAAACTAAACCGAAATAACCAAACCCAAATATAAACCAACGGGTTTGTATAAATTTTCTAGGAAAAAAGGTTAGATTTGGGTTGGTTTTAGTTTTACCTAAAATAAAAACCAAATATATGTGTATTGCCTTTCAAAAATTCAATAATTTATAAACAGTACATTTTTATTTTTCTGGATTCTTGATACCAAAAGCCATGTAGATGGACAAAAACTTCAAATTAATTAAACGCATGAAATCAAAATTCAAAAATCATATATTTATTATTTTTTATGCTTATGGTACAAAAAATACAAATGATTTTCCCTAAATTTAAATATTTTTATGTATAATTTTAAATGTTAAATAGTGTTGCAACTCAAATATTTTTAGTCAAATATAATATTTTGCGTTGCTTTTTTATAAGCCTGAAATTTTTAGACCTAAGTAGAAAACCGAAAAAAAACGAAACCAAACCGACCCATACGTGTTTTAAGAAGAAAGAAACCCAAAAAACAAAATTTAGGATTTGGGTTTTGACTAAACCAAAAACCAACTCAAACCGACTCATGCACGCCTTACGAAACATGTCAAAGACAAACACGAAACATGTTACCAGAATATTTAACTTTATATTTATATAAATGATTATCTCTAATGAATGTATTTAAGAATGTTTATTTTTATTTTTTAAATAATATGTGTTCGTTTGTGTTCGTGAACAGGTTATATCCACTAACGAACGGACATGGAAAAGAATTTTTGTTCGCTTAGCTTTTATAAATCGTTTGTGAGCAGGTTACAAGTTTAACTAACTAACACTAACAAGGACTCGTTCGTGTTCATTTTGTTCGTTTACAGCCATACATTTAACTATCTAGGCATTTGCTTGTATGTGATCCTAGTTTTACTTGTTCCTAAAGAAAACCACTAAAATAGTATAAAAAATAAAACGGCAATACAATTTTATTATAATTTTTATTTTTATTTTAAGAGAGAGCGATCTGAAATTGTTTTTTTTTTCAATATAGAATATGTTTTTTTTTTTTATTTTTAGGATATGTATTATATGCGATCATAAAAAATTCCCTTTTTTAAATTTTGAAAAGTTTGTAGACTTGTGCTCAAATCAATTTAATAGCAAAAATTTATATGATTGCCAATTTTATAATTAACTAAAAGTTACTATTGGCAGAGATTTTTTGTTTGTTTTTTGGGAACCTATTTCTATAAATATATTTAGACCTAAATAACTTTTACGTACTCCATGTGACAACCACAAAATTTTCATTCTCAAACACTATTGACAACAACCAAATTTTGGGACGAAATTTCTTTCAACAAGGAAATGATGCGACACCCGACAATTTCACGTAAATTCCAAACCTTTACAATTTTGGATTTCACATTCATACTTGTTGCATTTCATTTAATTAAGTTTAATTAGATGAGTTAAACACAAACAACTGCGAAACGATAAGTTCGAGGAACTATCGAATCGTACATTGCGCACTGGTTTTGCAAACCAAGTGTGGCAAACACAAACACAAACACAAAACAATAATTCGAGAAATTATTGAATTGTGCATTACACATTGATTATGATTAATCAAATGTGCAAACATTTAATAAAAGACGAACACAAACGATCATCGATAATTCGAGGAATTATCGAAACACACACGAGTCTCACGAACGTTGGTGAACAAACATACGTGTCATTATGTGCTAAACATGAAACTAGACATTTAGGATAAATGTTACGGATCGAACACGAATGAAATCGAATCAACGAAATCGAAAAACAGAAAAATTGAACATTCGCGGTACGCCAGGACCTCTCGGAGAAGAGCTTGGTGGTGCGCGAAACAGAAACGAGATTTTTGAAATCCCGAAATACTTGGTAGTACGCAGTGAGTCTCGGGAGGAAAACTGATTATTTTAATCATTGCGATACGCCAAGGCCATGCAGCCTTGGACTTGGCGGTACGTGACGGGTCCCGGAACTCAAACCTTTTATAAAAGCAACCCCAACTCATTTCACTTTCTTTACCAAAAAGTCGAACTTCCTGACAATTCTCTCGACCAAATCTCCGATCAAACCCTCCCCAAACCTCTGTTAATCTATTCCAAGCCTCTTCTTGCAACTTTGGAGTGTTCTTGGATCATTGGAGCTTCAAGAGGAAGCCTTGGAAGCCACCCACCAGCTAGGAGCTCATCATCAGCCCATTGTAGCCCTGTTCAGTCCAAATCCATCCATCTAAGAGCTTCTAAGGTGGTTTTATATGTTTATCTATGGTTAGATCGTACATGCAAAGTGTAAAAACACACATGCAAGTGTGTTTGATCACATGCAACTCCGATCCACTCACATGCATGAATTTTCAGTTAGTTTTGGATGTCTATTGATGTATTTTGACTAAGATTGATGATAGAAATCATTTAGGATTTGGTCTTGATTTATTTGATGATGATTTGTAGAACTTGCCATAAAGGAAACTTTTATGTTGCATGTTGTATATTTGTAATGATCTAGACATGCTAGACATGTCTATATGTTGTCAAATCTATATTGAGATGTTTAGAAACACATTTGGGTATTTGGATTTGTGAAAAACATGTTTTTATAGAAACTTACTATATTTGGAAACTTTGGTAAATCAAAAGATGGATTTTGGTGTTTTAACAAGTGTTGATAAATATTAACTATCGAAATATGTTTAAAAATGATTTTCAACATATTTGGAACCTTGATTTTGTGAAAACGGATCTTTAAACGGGTACTTACTATTTAAGGAAACTTTATTTTGGCAAAAAAGCGCATAAATGGCAATTTATGCGCAAAAGATATATTTTAAGTGTTAAACTTTTTTTATAAACATACTAAAAGTATTAGTTTTATGAAATGGGATTTCATAACTACACTTTCCAAAAATATAAACTTTCTAAATATAGAAAGTTTCCTAAAATAAAAACTTTTCAAAAATGGTAACTTTCCAGAAAAGGAAACTTTTACGATTTCATAACATGACTTATGAGAAAGCATTACGATTAGAGTCGTAGGATGCATGTTAGTCTCCTACTTGCATTTAAGACACATAAACGAACTAAACACAACAAATGTGTCACCAACGATTCGTCGAGTTAACACACAAACACTCGGTTGAGCACACCAACACTTGGAGTTGTATAAGATACAACACACCACAAACCACATACTCACGACCTAATGATTATAGGTGCTTACTAGCAGGTGCTAGCACTCGTAGTCGTGAACACACTTAAACCGGAACTTATTTACCAGGTGAGTTCACTACCCCTTTTTATCTTTTCTACCTTTGGGGGAGAAACGTTGCATGATAAACTGTTTTGAAACAAAAAACTTATTTTGGTTACATATGGACATGTTTTATCATTGTATGTATACGTGTGGCACACATCACAACTCATAGTCCTCACAAACACGCCTCGCACCATTAGTAGCGCGGGGCGCCTAGCGTGGTAATCTTGGATAGTATTATTTGGGCCTGACAAGCCCTCCCATCGCACCTGGAAGCCAACCCGACCGGAGGTCGTAATGGGTGCAAAATTGACCAAACACTTTGCCATTGTCTTATGTGATGGACATGGCGGGAGGCATGCAGTCAGCTTCTGTTTCAAACCCACATAAAATATAATTGTATTGACTAGCAATCAATAGATATTGCATTGTAATGATATGTATTCATTGCAAACACTTACTTTAAACATTTGATGTTTACTGCCTATGAAAAACATGTGCTCTCACCAACCTTTGTGTTGACCTTTGTGTTAACCTTTGTACTCGCATGTTTTCTCAGGTAGCTAAGGCACGCGCACAAGGACTAGGATGCAAGGATGGAGTCCATGCATATACTTTAGTGTCTTAGTCTACTGAACACATAATATCATTATGTTATGTTATGTATTGCTAAACAACTTAAATCGTTTCCGCAACTATTACTCTATATTGTTTTGAATAACTGTTTTTAACATAAGCTTCCGCAACTTATGATTTCAACGCTATTTTGAAAACTCATACATTTACTTCCGCAACTCTGATTTTACAAAACGGTTTTATCCAAGTTTTTGGATGTACCTATGCAACCAGACATATAGGTCTCGCAACTGTAACTGGAGACTGCGATCCTTCAAAGACCCTGACTGACCGATCTCTCGTCGCGCCCTCGGAAGGCCGGGGTGAGACACTACATTACTTAATATATAACACACTAAAAAATCAAGCAATTATATTAGTTAATACTAGATTTTAAAATATGTTGATTACATAAGTTAAATAAAAAGAATAAAAAAATTAACAGTTATTCACGCGAATTTAGAAATTAGAAGATAATACTTTAATTTATAAATAATTACAAAACAATAATAGTTAAAATAAAAAAGGAAAAAAGAATCTTAGGAGCTAGATAAATATAATATTACTAATAGTAAATTGTTGTGTTTTACTAGTATTTCATTATTGATTCCTAAGTTTCATAAATTACACACATAGTCTTAAACTTTTAACATTTGTAATACATATAATCCTTAAGTGATGGTAATTTGGTTAAGACTCAAGCATATGCGGGTAATTTGGTCAAGCATATGAGAGTAATTTCGTAACATAATGACTCTATGTGTTACAAATATTTAAAAGTTTAAAACCATATGAGTAATTTATGAAACCTTAGGCTCATGATATTAACAGCAGAAACAATATCTTCAGTAGTGCAGCAGAATGTCTTAAACGTTCAATAAATAATCCATCTTTAAACAATTTTATAAGTTCAAAGTAAATCATAAAGTCTCTATAGATGGGAATGCTAGTCTTTAGAGTGCATGTAGCTTCACTAGTTAGTCAATAGTCTTTGTCATCAATCTAACATGTAATGAGTCTGATAAATGTAAAAGTCACTAAGTGAGTTCTAGTTTTAAAAATAAACAAACTTTTAAAATGTAACCTTTTTGAGCATCACATCATCACATAATATATGAAACATGGATATAAAATAATTAATACACATTTTGTATTTAAGTTCCATAATTACCCTGAGCATACTAGACATAAGCTCACGGAACTATCAGAAGCCTCCTTTATAATTACCTCGTATATAGTACTTCCACATAGTTGCCTCGTATAGAGATCTTCCTTATGTTTGCCCATATAGAAGCCTTCCTCATAGTTGCCCCATATAGAGGACTTCCACTTTAGTCAAACTATAGGTTACTTATACATTATAGCAAGACTCTACGTAATGACCCAACTCATACACAACCATAATCACATAACATATTCATTTTCATACATCAATTCGTACTAAATGCTTCACATAGAATGTCATACATGAACATAGTCTCAATTGAATCTCAATTTATTATTATTATTTTCACATAAACATATCATAATGTGACTTTATATAAATATTTATAACATGACTTTTATTTTACAAACATATTATATTATCTTTGTAACACCCCGACCGATGGCGCAAAACATCGGGGCGCCACGAAGTGTAGATAGTTCATAGCATAGGGTATAAAGTTGTAATTACTTAAAAGACATTTCATTAAATTCAAACATTCAATTCAACCATCCAATACATAGTCAAAAGGTTCAAATCATAACTATCACATCAATTCAAGTTTTAAAACATTAACATAAACCAAAAATAAAACTAAGTCCAAGCTCAATGACCATGCTAATTTGCATTCCCACCTAAAACATGTTTAAAATCAAGTGTCAGTTGGTGAGTTTCATAGGTTTGAACACCGACACCAAAATGTTTGTAAAAATGTTGTAAATAATGTCTTATATGAACTCAAAGCACAATGAACATAGTCAAAATGAACTAGCAAGTAAGCAGATCAACTGATGTTCCGACCGCGTTCTAGCATTCCTAACAATGCTGATCTAGCAAACTATCACTATGTGCCTTCCCCATAGAGTCAATCAAACAACGGTGGGATGTGCAGCCCAATATGTCACACCCCAAGCCGGCGGGGTCGGATCGGATTTCTCCGTCGGGCGGAAGGTTCTCGAGGCGCGATATCATGAGTGATAATGGTGATGATCAGATTGTTTACATAGCATCAATGTTAAGAATAATTAAAGCACAATAACATTTAAACTAGGATTACAAAGTTAAATCACAATATCAAGGTTTAGTAATTTAACTAAGTAAACCTATTCCAAGAATCAAATGTTTCTATCTTGTATCTGTACAAGATATCAAAAGATGTGCTTCTCCAAAAGTCAACTAGGATCTATATCTGGGCCTTCTAGCATGCAATCCTGAATCTTAGCCTAATCCTATGCATCACCTGAGAAAACATTTAAGAAAACAAAGTCAACACAATGGTTGGTGAGTTCATGTAGTTTTATATAAAAATACTTGAAAAACCACTTGAATGGCAACCTTAACCTCACCATTAACCACCTATACCATCTGATTCAGTATGCTTATATATAGGGCATATGTAGGGTCGAACTTACCGTCCGCCCAGCCACCGTCCCACCACATACCAAACCACATGATATATTGTTCCTGATGATAATTAAGCGTTCCATCATGTATCTTTGATTACATAACCCTTGATTTATAAAATTTGATTATCCTATAAATGTATACCCTGATTTCCCGAATGACAACCTTAACCTCATCAACGACCACCTATGCTATCCAACCAAGTATGCTTATATATAGGGCATATGTAGGGGACAAGCCCCAGCCACCGTCCCACCACATACCGGGCTACTTAACATATTGTTGTTAATGATAATTAAGCATTCCATTCCCCACTATTGATCCTTAACGTTTGATTATTCTTAATATGTTTACCTTGACTCCCCCGAAATGACAACATTAACCTCACTAACAACCACCTATGCTATCCAACCAAGTATGCTTATATATAGGGCATATGTAGGGGACAAGCCCTAGCCACCGTCCCACCACATACCGAGTTGCTTAACATATTGTTGTTAATGATAATTAAGCGTTTCATTCCTAACCAACACCACATATGTTTGAGTTTGAAAATGAGTTTATGAGTTCACTTCTGTGGGCAACTGAATTTCTGGAGGGTGAATCACCAAAGGATACACCCAATGGTATTCAGTATCATTCCACAGAAGCAACTAGGGTGTAACGGTCTGCATCGGTGTGCAGTAAGAGGATATCCATTAGTAGGCACTAGTCCTACTAATTGATATCATAATCATCCTAGCCACCGTTACAAAACATGGCTGGACAATGAAGAACACTGAATGACTAATAGGGGTTGACTCCACAGGTCAACACGCGATGGCCAATCAGTCTGTCTTACAATGTCTTGACAACGAAGAACACTGAATGACTAGGAGCAGTTGACACCATAGATCAACATGCGATGGCCAATTAGTCTGTCTTACAAAGTCCTTGCTGATTGTTGAATGTTTCACCTTTCCGATACCATGCACACATGTACCTGTTTACCCACTTGAATCCCCTTTGTTAACGTGTTTGAGTTTCTAAGTCTAATGAGTATTGAGTGTTGATTATTGAGTATTTGATTATGAACACTTATCACAAGCATTGACACTAAATAAGAATATTGAGTATTTGAACAAAAGAATTTAACTTAAAGTACTCACATCCAAAGTATCTGAGTTTAAAGTATTTGAACATAAAGTATTCGAGTGTAAATATAACTGAGTATTTAGTAAGCAAGTATTAAATATTGCTTTAAAAGCATCAAGCATAAGTCTTAAATAATAGTCTTAAGCATACGAAGTATATGTTTAAGGAAATAGGCTTTTGAGAAACTGTATGAGTAATGATTTGAATAAGTCTATGTTTGAGAAAAGTTACAATCATGACTTATAATCATGATAGTTTATAACTGATGTCATTAAGAATTAGCATAAACAAAATGAATGAACAATTCAACAATTAACAGTTTATAAATAATTTTATAAACAGAAGTTAATAAGCATTTCATAAAACATGGCAATAATTATATAATTCATTTATACAAAACATTTGACATGTTTTTCAGTCCCGAAGTAAAAACAAAATAGTTTGAAAAGGGACAAATGAACTCACCTGGTGTTTGAAGTGGTTGACTACGTATAACAAGAATACGCGCGCTCGTTGTTGTGTTTGTTGTTGTATTCACAATCCTGTATTGATTTTCACGTTGTTTGCAATTTGTAAGCATAAGTATTTGGGTGTGTGTTTATGTGTGTGTGTGTGTGTTCGTGTTAGCCCTTAAAGTTGGCTAACACTTGCGAGTCCCGGTCGTCATTCGACCCCTATTTGGTTGTTATAGACTCGATAACAGTCCTCGCACTGGGTTTAGATTAACTTACTTTGTTGTTGATTTTAGGTTTCATTAGCATCTTTATAATGATAAAAGAATTCCAAGTATAAAACTTAGGATTTAACTTAAAGGTTATTACTTTTTAACATATTGTAGTCTATGTTGATGTTCATTGATCTTAAGCCTTGTGGGTCTCATGTTGGGCCAACCTAGTCTCTGTGGGCCGAATGGTTGATATTGGGCCCAATTTACTAGACCGAATTTTCGAGCCGAATTAAGGTCTTAGATCAAGTGACATGTTCATGGGCCGAGTGAATTGGGCTACTGGCTTGCTACTTGGGCCTAATACATGGTTAATTCGAGTTGGCCGAGGCATGTGTGTGTGATCCAACTATTTGGACGAGAGGTCCCCATGTCCATAGCCGGATGTTGGGGCTAATTAAGCTCATGAGCCGGATCGGTGGGCCAATCCAATCATTGTTGGGCCGAAATATTGATGTTGTGCCAACAAAATCAATTGTCTAAGCCCAGTGGCTTCCTGGCCCAACAGCGGAAAGGTGGTGGCCGTATTAATCTCGGCTAAACCCAACGAACCTTAGGGTTCGTGGCTTTGCATGATTTGGTGCTGGGTTCGGGAAGGTTCGGCCATTTAAGATGTAAGGGTTCGATGGCCTGTAGGATACAGCAGGTTCGTGGATCTCATGTCAATGGTTCGTCGAGTAGGGGTTCGGCCAGATGATGGTTCGGCCACCATGCTTGGTTCGCAGATTGTTTGCTTAGGAAGGGTTCGGCTAAGTCTTGAGTTCGGACCAAGGTTCGCTGCTGTTGCAGTTCAGCCATGGGGTAGGTTCGGCTGAGAGGGTTCGGGGGTTTCATGAGGCTCGGCTAATGGTGATAGACGAACCAAGAGTTCGAAGGTTCGCCAAGGGGAAAGGTTCACCACTCCTAATTGGGTTTGGCCAACAAGAGAGAGGTTCGGCTGAGCTAGCTGTAACGACCCAGGTTCGCGAAAGATGGTTCGCTCTTATAGAGGTTCGCCGGAAAAGGCACAGGTTCGGCACTACGCAGGTTCGCCGACCTGGCCTCTTTGTGAGCTGACATGAATCACCATCGTGATAGAACTCTCGATCTAGTAACCCTCATGGCATAGCTATACACCGGTCAACTCCTCGTGGTGCATGGTGTGGGTGGATTAGGGTTTTATGCCGGTTTGTGTGACATGATCGACTCAAGATGAAGAAAACCCTAACTTTTTAGTTATTCTTTTGATCATACCTTGAAAATGGATGGATAAAACTCCAGATCGGTTGTACTTCCGTGTAGAGGATGACGAGAGCTTCGCGTGGACACCAAAAACACTCAATTTCACTAAGATTTGAGCACGTTATGAAGCTTGGAAGTCTTGAAATGTAGTGAGAGAGAGAGTGAACGGGAAAGGAGTTAGAGAGAGAGAGAAATGAGAAAGAAATGAGAGTGGAAGTCTCATTTTAGGATTTTTATATCCCGAGGGTGTTTGGGTTCGTTTCGGTTGCTCGGTTCGTGTTTTCATCGTGTTTCCGGATTTCTTTTACGCGCGTGTTTTAGTAATTTAAATAAAAAGAGTTTATTTTTAACATTTGGGAGCTGGTTATTACTAATAAATATTTTAAATATCGTATTCCCTGAATTATTTATCGTAGTTCATTATTTTACGCGTTTCGTTATTTTCTTTCGCGTATTCAACGTATTTTAATTTAAAGTGGTTTTCTTTTTAATTTATTTATGATGAGTTTCAAAATTGTAAAATAGGAAATATTATATTTCCTTAAATTTATTATCGTGCGTATCGTTTTCGTTTCGTCAGAAAACATCACTTACGCGCGTTTTCGTACAGACCGCTAACTGTACGAACACGATCGTACGTTTCACTTTCTAATTTTGTTTACTACTTTTCAGTCATCGTTTCAGACCATTAAACTATCAGATCTATTCGTACAGATCGTCACCTATACGATTAGTTCGTCCGTTTAGCATTGTGTAACAACAACTGTTATAGTTTTGTTTTGTTTATCCTCGCATAAGTTTATACCTAATAATAACAAATCAAACATGTATGCATCTGTTCATGGTTGTCTGATGTGTTTCTGACTGTTTAAACCATGAGCTTTAATTCAGAATTTCAGAAACATAGTATAATAGTTTGTGTTTAGCATCGAATGTTAATAGCTTCTAAGTAATTTTCCTAGTTTGTAACTGAGTTACTGTGCAAGTTACTGTTTAGTTTACTGTTCCAGTAATGATTCCGGCACAGATGTTACAGTCTCCCATTGTTAAAGAAATTTGGTCCCGAAATTTAAAAGTTATTATCGGTAAAACTTTCTTTGTAAACAAGTGGGAAGACTTTTGTATGATATGAGGCTTTTACGCTCCCAAATTAAATTATGGGTCGCGTCTGAGATTTCTTCTGTATAGCCTCATAGTTTTGATATTCTTATTGCCCATAGTTATCTTACTGCTACAGCTTGTTAAATCTCTGTATGACTCAACACCTTATTGTTCAAAACTAACTGATGCTATGAGCATCAATTGTTACACAATCTTAGTGTTAGCTATGGTCTCCTACGTATGTTATGTGTGTTAACCAAGGATTCTTTCATTGCTTCTATCGAAATAAAAGAATTCCTAAGTTCCATGGTATACTTATGTGATTATACTAATAGGAACAAGTTAAGTTTCTTGTTCATACTAGTATCAAAATGAAACGAGCACTTAGGGTTTAAAACATATCACATACCAGTACCCGTCTTTGGCATATCTTTGTCTTGTATCCGTAACTGATTTTCCCTGTCTGCTTATGTAGCTTAACTATGATTCCAGCACAGTTCTAACATTCATCCTCTATTAACATCCTAGAACCAAAGTTCTCCAAATTAAGTAATTTCGAGTTCTATGAGGTCTAGGTGAGAAGTGACAGTTTACACGCTAGTCTTAGCATTTTGACGTTCTACGGATTTTAGTGTTCTAAATAGGTAAGGTCCTCTTTCTAATTATAGTAGTTAAACTATGATCAAGAATTATCTCTTCTTCATTAAATCATTTAACACTTATTTGACCTAAGGATTTCTTAGGTTACTATCCCGATTATCTTATCGGTACCGAGTTTGCTTACAGTTACCTTAGCTGTATTGTTTCTAAAATCACAACAGATCACGCATTTCTAATTAATACATCAATAAATAATTTATCGTAACATGATGAAATTTGCATACCTATGTGGTCATCGGACTCCGAATGATCTCCAGGAGCTGGTAAAGCAAGTAATTCCTCAGTGATTGCTGGGTCCGCTGGAGGCATCCTCCTAGGGCAGTCCCTTGCGAAATGTCCGAGCATTCTGCATGTGTAGCAGTTGTAGTTATGTTGAGAGGGAGTAGAGGTACTTGCCCTTTGTTCCTATTTCCTGGTGGAAATAAACCGACACTGTTGGATCCAGTGTCCGTATTTCCCACAATTCAGACAATGTCTACAAGGTTTCTTCTCGTCATGGTGAAAACCACATGTGGCACATTTAGGATATATGCCAACATATTTACGGGGAATGTGGGTCATTGGTGTACTGCATTGTCGCATCCAGTGGCCCGCCTTCCCACAGCGTGTACATCGTACACATGGAAGTTCAGCCCGATGATAATAGTGACAAGCTAAACAGAGAGGGGTTTTTCCCCAAAAATGAGCATTGACTCCTGTAGTCAAATTTGGCAGAATTTGACTGATAGGTACAACTTCAGTGTAGTTCACAGTTCTCTTTCACCTTTTTGCAGAACGACGTTTAGGTTTCTTGCTGGTTTCTCCTTTCTCCAGTTCCTTCTTCTCTGCAAAAAGGAGTGGGAAGTTCCTAGCAAACTCCTCACTGTTCCGAATCCGGGTGATGATTCCAGGAAGAACCGCCATCAACTCTTCAGTGATCAGAGTTGCGAGTGCATCAACTGCTGGGTCCATCTCCTGTGAAGGGAGAGACGGTGATGGTTGTCTTCTTGGTGACATTCTGATCGTAACCAATAAGATATCAGTTAGTGCAATGATCGAACGCAGAAGACACAATGCAGGTAATTTCCTAATTCCTATGATCTCTACATGAAGGGTCCCTAAGTTATAGTCTAGGCCAAACCATTTAAATAAATGACGTATTATTCTCTATAACCTTGAGCTCTGATACCAATCTGTCACACCCCGAGCCGGCGGGGTCGGATCGGATTACCCCGTTGGGCGGACGGTTCTCGAGGCGCGATATCGTGAGTGATAATCGTGATGATCAGATTGTTTACATAGCATCAATGTTAAGAATAATTAAAGCACAATAACATTTAAAGTAGGATTACAAAGTTAAATCACAATATCAAGGTTTAGTAATTTAACTAAGTAAACCTATTCCAAGAATCAAATGTTTCTATCTTGTATCTGTAAAAGATATCAAAAGATGTGCTTCTCCAAAAGTCAACTAGGATCTATATCTGGGCCTTCTAGCATGCAATCCTGAATCTTAGCCTAATCATGTGCATCACCTGAGAAAACATGTAAGAAAACAAAGTCAACACAATGGTTGGTGAGTTCATGTAGTTTTATATAAAAATATTTGAAAAACCACTTGAATGGCAACCTTAACCTCACCATTAACCACCAATACCATCTGATTTAGTATGCTTATATATAGGGCATATGTAGGGTCCAACTTATCGTCCGCCCAGCCACCGTCCCACCACATACCAAACCACATGATATATTGTTCCTGATGATAATTAAGCGTTCCATCTTGTATCTTTGATTCCATAACCTTTGATTTATAAAATTTGATTATCCTGTAAATGTATACCCTGATTTCCCGAATGACAACCTTAACCTCATCAACGACCACCTATGCTATGCAACCAAGTATGCTTATATATAGGGCATATGTAGGGGACAAGCCCCAGCCACCGTCCCACCACATACCGGGCTTCTTAACATATTGTTGTTAATGATAATTAAGCATTCCATTCCCCACTATTGATCCTTAACGTTTGATTATTCTGAATATGTTTACCTTGACTTCCCCGAAATGACAACCTTAACCTCATTAACAACCACCTATGCTATCCAACCAAGTATGCTTATATATAGGGCATATGTAGGGGACAAGCCCCAGCCCCCGTCCCACCACATATCGGGCTGCTTAACATATTGTTGTTAATGATAATTAAGCGTTTCATTCCTAACCAACACCACATATGTTTGAGTTTGAAAATGAGTTTATGAGTTCACTTCTGTGGGCAACTGAATTTCTAGAGGGTGAATCACCAAAGGATACACCCAATGGTATTCAGTATCATTCCAAAGAAGCAACTAGGGTGTAACGGTCTGCATCGGTGTGCAGTTAGAGGATATCCATTAGTAGGCACTAGTCCTACTAATTGATATCATAATCATCCTAGCCACCGTTACAAAACATGGATGGACAATGAAGAACACTGAATGACTAGTAGGGGTTGACTCCACAGGTCAACACGCGATGGCCAATCAGTCTGTCTTACAATGTCCAACGAAGAACACTAAATGACTAGGAGGAGTTGACACCATAGATCAACATGCAATGGCCAATCAGTCTGTCTTACGAAGTCCTTGCTGATTGTTGAATGTTTCACCTTTCAGATACCATGTGCACATGTACCTGTTTACACACTTGAATCCCCTTTGTTAACGTGTTTGAGTTTATGAGTCTAATGAGTATTGAGTATTGATTATTGAGTATTTGATTATGAATACTTATCACAAGCGTTGACACTAAATAATTTTATTGAGTATTTGAACAAAAGAATTTAACTTAAAGTACTCGCATCCAAAGTATCTGAGTTTAAAGTGTTTGAACATAAAGTATTCGAGTGTAAATATAATTGAGTATATAGTAAGCAAGTATTAAATATTGCTTTAAAAGCATCAAGCATAAGTCTTAAATAATAGTCTTAAGCATACGAAGTATATGTTTAAGGAAATACGCTTTTGAGAAACTGTATGAGTAATGATTTGAATAAGTCTATGTTTGAGAAAAGTTACAATCATGAGTTATAATCATGATAGTTTATAACTGATGTCATAAAGATTTAGCATAAAAAAAATGAATGAACAACTCAACAATTAACAGTTTATAAATAATTTTATAAACAGAAGTTAATAAGCATTTCATAAAACATGGCAATAATTATATAATTCATTTATACAAAACATTTGACATGTTTCTCAGTCCCGAAGTAAAAACAAAATAGTTTGAAAAGGGACAAATGAACTCACCTGGTGTTTGAAGTGGTTGACTACGTATAACAAGAATACGCGCGCTCGTTGTTGTGTTTGTTGTTGTATTCACAATCCTGTATTGATTTTCACGTTGTTTGCAATTTGTAAGCATAAGTATTTGGGTGTGTGTTTATGTGTGTGTGTGTGTGTTCGTATTAACCCTTAAAGTTGGCTAACACTTGCGAGTCCCGGTCGTCATTCGGCCCCTATTTGGTTGTTATAGACTCGATAACAATCCTCGCACTGGGTTTAGATTAACTTACTTTGTTGTTGATTTTAGGTTTCATTAGCATATTTATCATGATAAAAGAATTCCAAGTATAAAACTTAGGATTTAACTTAAAGTTTATTACTTTTTAACATATTGTAGTCTATGTTGATGTTCATTGATCTTAAGCCTTGTGGGTCTCATGTTGGGCCAACCTAGTCTCTGTGGGCCCAATGGTTGATATTGGGCCCAATTTACTAGGTTGAATTGTCGAACCGAATTAAGGTCTTAGATCAAGTGACATGTTCATGGGCCGAGTGAATTGGGCTACAGGCTTGCTACTTGGGCCTAATACATGGGTAATTCGAGTGGGCCGAGGCATGTGTGTGTGATCCAACTATTGGGCCGAGAGGTCCCCATGTCCATAGCCGGATGTTGGGGCTAATTAAGCGCATGAGCCGGATCGGTGGGCCAATCCAATCATTGTTGGGCCGAAATATTGATGTTGTGCCAACAAAATCAATTGTCTAAGCCCAATGGCTTCCTGGCCCAACTGCGGAAAGGTGGTGGCCGTATTAATCTCGGCTTAGCCCAACAAACCTTAGGGTTCGTGGCTTTGCATGATTTGGTGCTGGGTTCGGGAAGGCACGGCCATTTAAGATGTAAGGGTTCGATGGCCGGTGGGATACAGCAGGTTCGTGGATCTCATGTCAATGGTTCGTCGAGTAGGGGTTCGGCCAGATGATGGTTCGGCCACCATGCCTGGTTCGCAGATTGTTTGCTTAGGAAGGGTTCGGCTAAGTCTTGAGTTTGGCCCAAGGTTCGCTGCTGTTGCAGTTCAGCCATGGGGTAGGTTCGGCTGAGAGGGTTCGGGGGTTTCATGAGGCTCGGCTAATGGTGATAGACGAACCAAGAGTTCGAAGGTTCGCCAAGGGGAAAGGTTCGCCACTCCTAATTGGGTTTGGCCAACAAGAGAGAGGTTCGGCTGAGCTAGCTGTAACGACCCAGGTTCACGAAAGATGGTTCGCTCTTATAGAGGTTCGCCGGAAAAGGCACAGGTTCGGCACTACGCAGGTTCGCTGACCTGGTCTCTTTGTGAGCTGACATGAATCACCATCGTGATAGAACTCTCGATCTGGTTACCCTCATGGCATAGCTATACACCGGTCAACTCCTCGTGGTGCATGGTGTTGGTGGATTAGGGTTTTATGCCGGTTTGTGTGACATGATCGACTCAAGATGAAGAAAACCCTAACTTTTTAGTTATTCTTTTGATCATACCTTGAAAATGGATGGATAAAACTCCAGATCGGTTGTACTTCCGTGTAGAGGATGACGAGAGCTTCGCGTGGACACCAAAAACACTCAATTTCACTAAGATTTGAGCACGTTATGAAGCTTGGAAGTCTTGAAATGTAGTGAGAGAGAGAGTGAACGGGAAAGGAGTTAGAGAGAGAGAGAAATGAGAAAGAAATGAGAGTGGAAGTCTCATTTTAGGATTTTTATATCCCGAGGGTGTTTGGGTTCGTTTCGGTTGCTCGGTTCGTGTTTTCATCGTGTTTCCGGATTTCTTTTAGGCGCGTGTTTTAGTAATTTAATAAAAAGAGTTTATTTTTAACATTTGGGAGCTGGTTATTACTAATAAATATTTTAAATATCGTATTCCCTGAATTATTTATCGTAGTTCATTATTTTACGCGTTTCGTTATTTTCTTTCGCGTATTCAACGTATTTTAATTTAAAGTGGTTTTCTTTTTAATTTATTTATGATGAGTTTCAAAATTGTAAAATAGGAAATATTATATTTCCTTAAATTTATTATCGTGCGTATCGTTTTCGTTTTCGTTTCGTCAGAAAACATCACTTACGCGCGTTTTCGTACAGACCGCTAACTGTACGAACACGATCGTACGTTTCACTTTCTAATTTTGTTTACTACTTTTCAGTCATCATTTCAGACCATTAAACTATCAGATCTATTCGTACAGATCGTCACCTATACGATTAGTTCGTCCGTTTAGCATTCTGTAACAACAACTGTTATAGTTTTGTTTTGTTTATCCTCGCATAAGTTTATACCTAATAATAACAAATCAAACGTGTATGCATATGTTCATGGTTGTCCGATGTGTTTCTGACTATTTAAACCATGAGCTTTAATTCAGAATTTCAGAAACATAGTATAATAGTTTGTGTTTAGCATCGAATGTTAATAGCTTCTAAGTAATTTTCCTAGTTTGTAACTGAGTTACTGTGCAAGTTACTGTTCAGTTTACTGTTCCGGTAATGATTCTGGCACATATGTTACACAATATATCTATCTTAGTCACTAAATGAGGGTGATTAATGCATGTTATTAGCTAAAGTTCACTAACTATAAGACCATTAAACTAAGTTCACATGAAAAATGGTAATAGAACCCCAAAAGTTAAAGCAGTAAAAGAAGGGCTATTAAGACTCAATTTGACTTATGAGATAGTTTTTGTATATCAACTTATGGCTCAATGTATATCCAACAAGTTCAATATCAATCTAAATAGTTCATTAAGCATAATGTTATATAATTGTCTTTCTGTGGGTTATCCAAAGTTCAAAATAAATAGATCAACGGGTTCAATTTGTTTTGAATTGTTAAAACTTATAATTTATTATGATCCATTTGTTAAATGAAAATAGTAATTAGGTCTATAAAGTTTAAATTATTCATGTTGACATAACATATTTATTAAAAGTTTTATAATTAAAATAATTGATGTTCAAGAAATAATTTAAATTCCTTTAAACAAAATATTAAATACTTGTTTTGTAGTTCCAATAGAATAAATAAATCACAACTAACATTAAATAAAAATTTTATGATTAATAATTTTAAAACATGAAATCATCTCAAATAGTTGTAATTAGTTTTTAAAGTAATCACATTTAGTGATTAAAATATTCGTATATCGTTTGTAACATGTTATAAATTAAACTAGATGGCGCATTCGCGCGTTGCCGCGTGGACATTGCAATCTAGTCGTATTAGATCAAACCGGTAGAAGTAACAATCTAGTTTTGTGTTAGGCTAAACCAGGGGCGTGCCCGTTTTATGGATCGAGGGTAATGTTCGCCTTGAAAAAATTTTTTAGAAGTATACATATGTTATATCCTAACAGCCATCCCAAAGCTTTGCATTCATTCCTCTTTTATTTTTAATTTATAAGTGATAATTATAAAGTAAGTTGAAAAACTAATAATTTAAACCTAATTTAAATCAAGCTTGAGTCCATTATTAACTTACTAGCCAATTTTAACTAATTCCATTAATGTTTTTGTATATGGTTTAAGGGTTGTTTGGTTGGGTATCGTTTGTCTCGGATAAAAAACACATTTGAATGGGTTCCAATGTCTGAAGCAATGTCTGAGCCATTCAGACTTGAGATGAAGTCTGAATGAGAAGAGAAGTATGGAGTCAACCTCTATCGGCCCTAGGAACCTCGACGATGGTGATGGCGACGACCGACCGGCCCTTGCTCAGCCATGATAGTTGCCACTCCACCACATCTAAGATGAAGCCGACCTACGACCGAAGGATTCTGAACCTCGATCGGCCCTGGGAACCTACGCGTTGGTGAGGTCGACAACGGCAAGGGCTGTGACGTAGGCGGCGACAGTTAAAGGCTATTTTTTACTTTTCATTCAGATGTGGAATCAAACAATCTTAACTTGTTCAGCTCTTAACTATTCAGACTATTTTAACCATTCATATATCTTAGTTATTCAGCACTTAATGATTCAGACGTTATCAAACGACTCTTTAGTTTGATTGTTTTTTTAACATGACTGGACTCCCAACAAAAAGAAAAAAAATTACGTAATGATAATGGCCATAAAAAATTTTTGTTCCTCGTCAAAAATATTTCCAGAGTTCAATATACAGAACCAATTTCTCAAAAATTCGACGAGAACTCAAATATGGATACCAGTTTCTCGGGTACGAACCGGTTAGGGACCAGCGGTTTCAAGCGGGTAGGGACAGGGTCTTGTACGGATTGGGTCCGAACCGGTTCCGGGTTGAACCTCCGGTTCCGAACCCGGTTTTCTTCCCCGTCTCTACATACGACGAAATCTGACGCCAAATATGGAAAACTATTTAAACTAAAGTAGTATTATCATTCACAATTTATTAGTGAAAGTGAGGTCTCAACGTGGCATCCATAGGAAAAAATATACGTGGTGATAATCTAGATTTAGAAGTATGCTATGGAATCTTGAACCCTGCATGCAAAAAGCTAATGTACCTTACTGTTCATAATTTAGTTTTGTTAAAGATAGTAATATGAGATACATATACAATATATTGTAATTCAAACTTAATTGTGTGTGTCTATATATATATTTTATAAAAACATTAATATATATTTTATAAAATGTATAAGATCATTTTTTTGAACTCATTTTAAACAACTAGCTAGTTATATTTATATATATATATATATATATATATATATACATACTAGGTTAGTACCTCGTGTATTACACAGGTTGAATAAAAAAATATAATAAATAGTCGCTAATGAAAATTTAGATAATATAAAACGATTTTTTAATATAAAATATGATTAAAACATCATATAATTTAATAATAAAATAATATTATTATTTATTTAAATACGAATTTCTTCAAAGTTTTGTTTCTTTAAACATTTTATTTTACAAAATTGTTTTACAAATTTTATATTTTATAATAAATTGTTTTTTTAAAGTGTTCTTTAATACTAATATATTTTTAATGTATTAAAATATCTTTTTAATTTAGAAATACATAAAAAGTATATTTCATATTTAATATCTTTATTTAATATTAATTGCATTTAATAAGTGAGAGAAGATGGAAATTAAAGATGAGGTGATATAAGAACATGACATGTGTCCTTAAAAACTTTTATTTATTAGTATAGGTAGATAGGTAGATATATTATTAATAATAAAAATGTTTATTAATAGAATTTTTATTTAATTTTATCTTATTTTTTTCAGCAAAATGATAGTATTTTGTTTAAAATAACTTTTGTGAAATTAGAATTTAAAAATGATTTTTAAATCAAAAGATATACAAAATATAAAGTTCAAAACCGGTTTCTACCCGATTGGAGGGTTTGAACCCGCGACCTACGCCCAGAACCCGTAAGCTCTAACCAGTTGATCTGAAGCTCTATTAGGAACATGACATGTGTCCTTAAAAACTTTTATGTAATAGTATAGGTAGATATGTTGTTGTATACTTGTATAATTATACATATTTATATGTATGTACATATGTGTTTGTGTAATATTTAAAGATAAAAGTTCCTATTGACATCAAAAAAAATTATTGCATATAAATGTTTATTACAAAATATAAGAATGTTACAGTCTCTCTTACTTTTAGGAATTTCGTCCCAAAATTAAGAAGAAACCGTAGAGAACATATGTGGATACGTTGCTTACATTTGGTCTTCACGTTCTCAAGTGAACTCGTGACCATGCTTTGACTCCCAACGGACTTTAACAATTGGAATTTGGCTTCTTTTGAGTTGCTTGACGTGTCGATCCATGATCTCTACCGATTTCTCGATAATATGCATCGAAGAATCAATGGGAACCTCATATGGAGGTACATGTAGATTCTCTTCAGCTAAACACTTCTTCAGGTTCGACATGTGAAACGTTGGACGCACGTTGCTAAGTTCAAGAGGTAGATCAAGCTTGTAGGCCACTTTCCCAATTCTTTCAAGAATCTTAAAAGGACCAACAAAGCGAGGAGCAACTTTACCTTTCTTCCCAAATCGAATCACTCCCTTCCAAGGTGAAACTTTAAGCAGTACCATGTCACATAATTGGAGTTCCAAAGGCTTACGACGTTTATCAGCAATTCAGCATAGCTCTTTTGTCGGCTTTTAGCAACTAACAAATTGCGGTGAACCGGATGAATTTTTAGTCATTTCTCGAATCAACTTAGAACAAGTGATTTGATCTTGGCCAATCTAAGTCCAAGAAATAGGCGATTGACACTTATGACCGTATATTCAAAAGGTGCCATGCCAATAATCGCAAGATAACTATTGTTATACGAGGACTTGACTAGCGGTAAATGATCATCCCAATTACCATCAAAGTCAATGACACATGCCTTAAGCATATCTTAAAGAGTTTGAATCGTGCATTCAATTTGACCATACGATTGAGGATGATAAGCCGTGCTAAGGTCCAATTGAGTACTAAATGATTCCTGAAGTGATTCCCAAAAACGAGCATCGCGATCCAATATGATACTGAGAGGTACACCATGCCGGGTTACAATTTCATCAACATAGATGCGAGGTAACTTTCGCACCGGATAGTTCTCGCGAATCAGTAAGAAATGTGCCGATTTTGTCAAGCAATCAATGATCACCCATATAATATCATGACCACTAGATGTTCTTGGGCTTTTAGTAATGAAGTCCATAGAGATGTTTTCCCATTTCCACATGGAAATTTCATGTTGAACTAGTAAATTTGAAGGTCGTTGGTGCTCGAATTTGACTTTGTAACAATTCAAACACTTTGCTACATACTCAAAAATGTCTTTCTTCAGATCGGGCCACAAATAGAGGACTAAGGTCTTGGTGTATTTTATCTGCACCGGGACGAAACGAAACGAATAACGATACTTGTGTGCCTCGTTCATGATGGTAAATCTTTATGATTAGTAATCCAAATATGGTTCAAGAAGTATAGCAAATCATTAGACTAGGTTCCTAGTTGAAGTTCAGCACCACAAGACATTTCATCATGAAAATTTGCCTTGGGTCAAAGAAGTTTGTTGAGCAACAAATATGTCATTATGAAGATTATTTTGGATTCGAATGCTATGAAGTTGGACATTGCTTTTTTGACTGAGGGCATCGGATACAACGTTCTCTTTGCTGGAATGATAACGAATATTGCAATCGTAATCGTTTAGAAATTCAACCCAACGTTGTTGCCTCATGTTGAGTTCCTTTTTGACTTAAAATGTGTTGTAGGCTTTTAAGATAAGTGAAAACCACACATATGTACCATAGAAATAATGTTTCCAAATTTTTAAGGCAAAAAAAAAAGTTCCTATTGACATCAATTTTTTATTACATATAAATGTTTATTTTAAAATATAGGAATGTTACAGTATTTTAATAGCATCTTTAGACACAATCGAATTGATACATTTAAAATTATTCTTACTTTAAGGTCCTTTTTTGAAATGACAAATTCAAAATATGCAATCTTCAATCCACATGAAATTTCAGGTGATATATGTGTCAAAACTCCAGATCGTGCAAAACAACACATGCTAGATGTGTATTCATTCCATAGTGAGAGAACTATTTTTCTTGCACCATATATATCAAGGTAATAAGTATTTTTTTTCCTTTTTTTTGCAATATATATTTTTGTGTATATATATCTATTTATAAATGCTAACCAATATATATGCCTAATTTAATTATTTATAACTTATTTATTGTAGTGATCAATGGGTGCTATTCATAATATATCATTTGTAGCAAAAAGGATATATTTTAGATTCAATAAACAAGCATAAAAGCAAGCAAAATTATGCATTTACATTTCTAATTAAAGAAGCTTTTGGCTTGAAAATAAAATGGGAAGTGGTTAAGGTATGTTTATTTTTTAATTGATTCTCTTTTTTATTTAAAATAATTTGTTGTTATTGTAATTTAGTGTATACAACAAAGAAACACTTGGAAATGCGGTTTTTGTGTGATCAAACACATGTATGAGTTTCTCAATTTCTATCAACATGATTTTCATGAAAGTGCAAGTGTTTAATTTAATTTACATACAATTTTTTATATAAATATCTATATATTTTGTATCTAACTCTTTAATTTGTTAATATATATTTAGATTTGGAATGTAAAGAAGTACATCACAAGTAAAGAAATTGATCAATTGATCATAAACTTGTCAGCGCAATTCTTTAAACATTTGTTTTCAGATCGTACATGAAGTTACCTTATAAATCTATCTTTGTTGTAGTGATGGATGTTATTATTGTCAATGTTGGTCTAGATATGAAAATATTGTGTTTGTATGATAATATAACTTACATACGTTGTTTTGAAATCAGAAATTTGTATATTAGTAGTAGCTGTGCATATTTTGCAATATAATTTGGCTGAAAAAATATGTATTTGCAGGATGGAAATTAATACCCAAAATAGGTCCTGATTTAAAAAAAATAAAAACAATAACCGCCTCCAATAAATAATACAAACCGCCCCAAATCTATAAAACCACCCCAATAAAAGAAAATTAAAACCGCCCCAGCAAAATGTAAACCTCCCCATATAATTCAAGAAACCACCCCAAACTTTGTTGAACTGCCCTAAAAAATATTAGATTCAGACAATTTCAAACACATATGAGGCGGTTTTTTCATTTTTTGAGGCTAACTATATAACCACCCTAAAAGACATTTTATTTTTTAGAGCACATACATATAAGGCGGTTCAATAACCACCCCATATGGGTATTTTAACCACCCTAAAAAAGGTTAATTGTACCGGTGTTCTTTTCTGTGTGAAGTATACATTTTTCGTCAATCCGCATAGCCACTTGAATAGTGTCATAACGTTTAGATGTTCACAGTAACTTAGTTTTTATGATAACTGTAAGGCACTGTTTTTTTTATATGGGAATCGCATAAGCAAACTAGAGCTCTAATAGTAGTTACTATCCTTACACTGTCACGTTACTAAGCTTAATGTCGTGAGAATTATCCTATATGTGGATCTAAAACTCTAGACACTTACCATACTTCACATGACATTGCATAACATATAGTAGCATAGCATGCATATAGGTACATTAATTCCCATAACCTAGCATAGAAAATTCTATTTGATTTCTAAATAATTCTATGATAAGGACACTTTAATTAGTTAGTTACCTTACTTTGCATTAGACAAAATATAACGTCAATAATTGTTGTATCATCAATATATTGACTACAAATTATGATGGTTAAATCATCATTTAAGAATGTACCTATGTTATCCTCAATAATTGCCTTTAGATTTATCCTCTTATGACCTTCATTCCTTACTCCATCAAGCTTTACCTTTCCATAGTAGCGAACTTATGTCCATTCTCACCACAGGTTGTACATTTAGCATCCATACAACTAAAAGAGAAATGCCTTGTTTTCCCACATTTGAAGCATAGATCCAAGCCAAGACGACATTCTCGTAGTGTCATTTTCCATTGTTGTTTCAATCATTCTTTTTATTAAGGCTCTCTACTCCTGATTCTTGTATTTTCATTTTGTCATTCCTATATATCCTCATGCATGCAGTTTTTATTCCTGAACTTTTTGCTCTTATTGTTGATATTATTCTCATCCTTCTTTGGCTCAAATAATATCACATGATCCCTTTCATCATACAACATTCCACTAATGTCTACCACAAAGAAAAATATGGTAGGGTTGGTGGTCTTTACCAGTTTACGAATATCAGCCGGTCACCGTTGTATGTATCGTTTGATCCTCTTGATCTCAGGAGTTATCAACTTAGGCACCAAGCATGTGACACCTCGCAAATTCCAGGTCAGCAATTGTTTGAATTAAATAATGATTTAATTGATTATTAAATACGTGGCACTAGAATTTGTTTGATTTAGTGTGACACATGGCGCGATAGTACAAACACAGTCACATAACACAATAATTCGAGGAATTACCGGAAATACACACGCGTGTCTTAAACTCTCAAACATTGGTGAACATCGAAAAATTTATTCAATTGAACAATAATTGAAAAATACATGATCTAATAACAAACAAATCAATACAAAAGTCGAGAAACGATAAACAATAACGAAAAACAGACGAAAAACGAGTCAAACAAATGAAAATGGGCCATTGGGCCAATCTAGAACTCTTTGCGGTACACCAAGGACCCCGGCGAGATCCTTGGCGGTACGCGAAGGTGGGCGAGCAATTTAAATTCTCCGGATTTCTTCGCGGTATGCCACGACGTGTACCAGGGGACCACCCGACTAAAATAATCGTGACGGTACGCCAAGACTCATGGGGGCACTCTTGGTGGTACGCGAAGCCCCCAGAAGCTTAAAACATTATAAAGACTAAGCCAATTCATTTGTTCACTTTCTCACCATTTCTCTCGAACTCAAACACAAACTCTCTGGCCAAAATCACCAGTTAGCTCCACCCTCACCCTCAGTAGCTATCTTGAAGCTATCTTGAAGACTTTGGAGGCCTTGAAGCTTGAAAGAAACCTTGGGAAGCTTTCCACCACCACCATTCTTGGGTAGCAGCTGTAGAAACACTACCAGGTGCTGCTGGAACTCGATAAACTCTTGTTCAAGCTAAATCTCAACTCCAAGAGTCTTGGGAAGGTAGTCTTAGTAGTCCTTTTGCACTAAAACAACATTAAAACACACATGCAAGCATGGATGCTCACATGCAACACTAATAACCACACATGCACGAAATTATACAATTTCATATCTGTGTTTTGATGTCTTGATGATTGATTTGGGTTAATGGATTGATCTATGGGAGTTTTGGTCATAAATTTGTTACTAAAAATGCTTATTTCTATTAGAGGTGGCAATTTTTACCCATATCAAAAGAAATGGGTTGGTTTGGGTAAACAATTGTAGTATAATGAATTGAAATGGGTAACATCATAATATTGAATGGATTGAGATGGGTAATAGTTAAACACAATGTGGGTCAAGATGGTAACCAAAAAACTATGTAAATGCAATGTATTTGAACATTTAATAATGATTAATAACATATTTGATGAGAAAATCACTAAAAATTATACAAATGGACTATTTGTTTACTTATAACATATCTTAAGTTAAACTAAATTGACGTTTTTTAAGAACAATCCATTTAAACCCGAACTGGTTTTGCTTAAAACACGTTCTGACCCGCACCCATCCTGACCCGAACTCATCCTGACTCGTTACCCAACCTGACCCAACCCACCCATTTTTCCAGACATAATTTCTAAAAATGGTAACTTTTTGTGACATGCAATATTGATCTATGATGTTATAAGCTATGTTAGAAATGATTAAGTAGGGATTTATGATATTGGGATCATCTATGATGAATATTGTAGTTATTTGTTGATTATGGTGATGATATATGCATGATTGGTGGGTTTGACTTGATAAAATGGTGATTTAATTATATATTTCTATATTTAGAAACTTTTATCAATAAACTTGGTTATGCATGATGATGTTGGTTATGTTTAGGAACTCTGATGATGTTAAAGTTCATATGAACATGTTTGTATAGTTTGATTTCGATAAAACGAGTTTATTAACAAACTTTCTATTATTAGTAACTTTGTATATGGGGATTTTGCTACTAATGTTATAGGAACTTGTTAAATGATTATATAGGATTATGAATATCATATTGTGATGATGTATAAGATGAAGAATGATTTTTGAGTTTAAAACATATTAAATAATGGAACTTTCTATATTTAGTAACTTTAGTTGCTTGAAATGGATTCTTGTGCTTATTTGACAACATGTGACAATGTGTTATGTGATAACATGATGACTTAGGAAAAGCGAGCATGCTAGAATGGTAAAATATGATTTTTGTGTAAACTTACTAAAAATAGAAACCTACTAAAAATGGAAGCTTACTATAAATAGTAAGTTTGCCTTTCAACGTGCTTTGTATGTTTACATGAAATATGTGGTACATAAAGAACACTGAACGAACAATAATAAACTAACAATTCACCAACGGGTCATCGAGTCGACACGGTCAAACTTGGTCAAACACGGTCAAACTTAGTCAATCATGAGCAAACATAACAACTTAGAGTTGTTGAGCACGAGCAAAACACGTACACAAACACGAACTTATATATCCTATGTGATATAGGTAACCGTAAACGATCAAGCAAGTTAGCTTTCGCACGCACATAACTCAGATGAATTTACGACCCCTTTTCTTTAACTGTTTTCAAGTTTTAAAGTAGGAGAGAATACATGTTATTCAAACTATTTGTACGAACATTTCGTGTGTATGTTGGTTTATTGGGAACAAACATATAAGTGTTGTATATCGTATAAAGTCCTCGCACAGTCATACCGTTAATGTGTATACAACGAGGTGAGTTTAGATAGTACTATTGGGTGTGACGAACCCCACGCGGCGCCAATACTGACCGGAGGTCTGGACGCGTATAATCTCGACCCATCACGCCATTGTTATACGATATACATGGCGGAGGCAGAGACAAACAGTGTAGTTCGGTAGTGACGCAACTGACACTTAGAGCCTGGGGCCTGGTTAACATTAATAAACATCATGACATACGGCAAACTTATTTTTGATCACTTAATCTTTATCAAAACCAATGAACTTACCAACTCTATGTTGACACTTTTTCTTAACATGTATTCTCAGGTATATGAATGACACATGGATAGGACTGTACTTAAGGAGCCAAGCTTAAGGGGTCCTGCATGCATGATTTCTTATTTTGAAAAACAATTTACTTTATTATGTCGTGTAAAACAATGTAGTGTCTACTGATAAATTCCGCTACTTAAACATTTACTTTTCCGTTGCTTAACATTTGAACTATGTTGTCTATTGGTAATATATTGACGTATTTTCAAAAGCATATAGAGTCGTTCTATATAACTAGAACTTCTGATCCTATCACGTCACACCTAACGGCTTGATGCCGTAAGTGGAAATTTGGATGTGAGAAAGCAAGCCATTTCATTAATTTAGTTGCAAAATCCCTCTCAATCTTATCTAATTCATTAGCTAGGCAGAAAATGTTCCGTAACAGGCTTCTTTAGCTCTTTCCTATTAATTATTTTTGTTGCTCGTTCACCCATAACTGACCCTGCATTTACTTTTTTGTTTAAGTTTTCTAAAAATTGGTTCATCCATGTTACAAAGCAAAAATATTGTTTACTTTTTAAGGTAGTGTGCTCCTATTTACTAACTTGATCTTTAGGTTAGTCAGGTTCGTCTTCAAGATTTTAAGTACTTTGTGCAAGCATTAAAATAAACCCTTAATATATGTTTATATCCACATATAAAAAAAATTCATAAATCGATTTTAATTGAGTTAAAATTAGTCAATTATCAAAATAAACATAATTATTGTTACATTTTTTACATAGAATAATAATGTTTTGTTTGAAAAAGTTATACATAAAATGCATATAGTAAAGTGATGTTTTTACACAGTAAAATAATGTTTGTTCAAAATAATTTTATGCATAAAATCCATACAAGAAGTTCAAAATTCTAGACTCTTAAAAAATCAAGTCATGTATAGTCATACATTCCAAACCCTTATGGTTGTGTTTCGCCCCACCAAGAAACGAATCATTCAACCATCTAGTCATGAATAAGGATAATTAGGGCCGTGGAGGGACACCGCTCCCACTGTTTTGTCGCTACGTAATGTAATTTTACGGTTTTTTCGTTCAAAAAATTAATACATGTTGAGTTTGTCCCCTGATTTAGAAATTCGGTCCCCTGCCCCTGCATAACTAGCCAAGCTCCGTGACTTCATCTAGTTAAACATATATCCAAATAGTGAAGCATTTAATAAATAAACTCTAAAATCAAATAGTTGGTTAAGTGGTTTGTGCGCTTGCTTTTCAAGAAAGAAAGAAAGAAAGGAAAAAAAAAAAAGTGGTTTGTGCGCTTCGTTGTCCCCGCGATGGTGGCCTAGTGGTAAGGGGTGAGAATGAAGGTCTAAGGTTCAAAGCCCGACACCACCCAATTTTCCGGGGGGTCACGCGATTTATCTCTCTCATGTTGGCCGTGGGACCGGTCGGTCAGGGGTGCCTAATGGTGGCGTTCACCATTTTCTTTTTTTTTTTAATAAATAAACTCTCACAAAAAGTATATTTTACGGAACGAACAAATGTTATTCTGTTGTTAAAAGAAAATAAAATAGAATAACGAATCCAACAAAAGCTCGAAACGTGGCAAGTGTGGACCGAATGTCACTCCTAAAGGCTAAAATCGGTACGTAACTGACTGCTTCAATATATATGTATACTATCATCAGATGAAAACCCAAATTATCCTCACAATCATAATAATCAAACTCAATCATGATGATGAAAATAATTTCATCAATGGCGGAGCTACATAATTCTGTTTCTTTTTTTTCTTCAGATGAACATCAAACCAGGTGTTGTCTTCATGATGATCTTACTTTATTTTTTTGTTTCCTTTTATGATATGATTCTGATTTTATGCTCACATAAATTGATCGAAAGCTGCACTATCAATTTCTAGATTCAGTTCTCTGTATGTGTAATTGATCGTCAGATCTGTTACATGATCTGCGTCAAAATCTTGTTTTCTCGTACATTTTAATCGATCGGGCGTAAAACAAACGCCATCTGATTTGATTTATGCAATTAATTTTGAGTTTTGATGTAACATTTCGGTATTTATGAACTCAAAATCTGTTCAAGATCTGATATGTGTCGTTTATGAGGATGAATTTAATCATCTAATAATGGTCAATTTCTCTGGTGTTTTTTGTGGAAATTAATAGTTTGAAATTTATGAACAAATGTTTTGATCTTTGACGCCTTATAAAATTTTAGATCTCGAAAATCAGGGAGGAAGCTTGAAAATTTTCTATAGGGGTCGAAAGCAAAAGCTACCGGTGGCCCTAGTATATGAAATTTTCTGGAGGGGCTGAACTCTATTAATATAAAATTTTCCGACCAAATCCTACCACATACCTGATTCCAAGCCGAAAAACAGCAGGGACCGGGGCCACCCCTGGCCCTAGTTATCCTTCGTCCTTGTCGAAAATAAAATTGAATTTGTTAATTAAAGCTTCCATGTCTTGTTGATGGGGATAAGATTTGGTTCCTCACCAATTCGTTAACGGAAGCAAAATGGAAACGATGAATTGCCACTGATTTACTTCTGCTTTGCACTCTACATGCACTGCAGTTCAGGCTGATTCTCGACATTCTTTTAATAATAATTCATTCAAATAATCTGTTGTTCAATCAACTTAAAAACAAGTCAGACTTAAATCTTTTTGAGGGTACAAACATAATGATTTAAGTCATTTTGGTAAATAATTTTTTGTTTGTGATAGAAATTTGTAGTTTATAAATACTAAAAAACATAAAAATAAGTTAATTTGTCTTAATTTAAATAAGTTTACTAAAAAAGATGTGTGACAACTTTGTAATAAAAAACTTTAAACATACCTTCTTATTTTTTTTAATAATATTAGGCTAGAAACTCATTATTACGTGAGTTTAATAAATTTAACATGTTGTAAAAAACAATTTTTTTATAAAGATATGTATTTTTAAAAATAAAAAATTACAAATAAAGAAATTTAAGAATTATAAAATTATATTTTATGATATTATACAATTAAAATTTCCTTATGATTTATTAAGTTTTGATTAATTTTTATGATGAGATCTATATATTTTATATTTAATTTTATAACTTAATTATTTAAATTATTTATTGTTAATATTTAATATAAAAGATAATTTGTATTAACATGAGAGAGAAGCGTGAAAAACATTTCTAAAGTTTATAAGAAAATGACATGTGTTCAAGCTAACTATTCTTTTATGGACTGGTTATTCACACACCCACCTTTTTTAATTCAACAACCTCACCGACCCTATACGCCTCGTATAAGTCTGTACGTGGCGTATAACCCGACATATACGGTCTATACTACTCGTATAGGTCCTCAATCATTGACACTGCCACCCAATGATTGGTCACGTATAGAGTCACGTATATGACGTATACGACTCGTATAGGTCCCAATCATTGGTACGAACAAATTCTAACACCCAATGATTGCCACCATATACGCCTCGTATAGACCTATACGAGACATATAGGAGGTGTGTGGTGAGTGTGTGAATAATACAACACTTCTTTTATTATAATAGAGGCATATATTCAAGCTAACTATTCTTTTATTATAACAAAGATAAAATTTTATTTTACTTTTTTCAGATCTAGAACAGCAAAAAAAAAAAAAGACATCGGTTCCAAACAAATAACTTGCACATTTTAAAAGTTTGAATGGGTAAAAATGTCACATGGATAATATTGGGTCGAATATGTCAAAGTATGTGAATGGGTTGAATGACAATTGACTTTTATTGACTGTGCATATTTACATGATTTTGTTTGAATGTATCTTTTAAGAATTGACTTTTCCTTTTGAGTTATTTGACAGTGAGCCTTTTTTTATGCTAAGAATGAAATCGGCATGTATTTGATCCATTTTTACATTCTTTATTTTGAACGGATTCTCCGGGACTTTTTTTTTATTTTTTAATGGTCATAAGTACATAATTGCACCAATTTGTCCAATTTTTCTTACATGGTGCACAGTACATGCATTTAATTTAATTCATTTGAGCTCCACAATTTGGTTTCTATATGATGCATAGATACATACATAGTGTATACCAAATTAATTTGCTTGAACAAATTTAGTATTTATTTGCTACAGAATTCTGTTTTCATAATATCATTAAAGTTGCTAAAAAGGTTTATTGCAAAAATTTAGAATTCAATGATTGCTTCATTACATATTATTAACATAACTTAGTTGTTTTATATATTTATGGGTTAATTTTGTACTTTGTTAATTCTTGTATTACTTATGTGCCTTTATTTCATGTATATAATACATCTCCTCCACACATTTGTGGATGCATTGAGTATACTTTATTGTGGTATTGAGCTACAAGATCCTTTAACCCTTCCCCTTCATCTTCACCGTAACTTCCTCCCAACTCTCATCTTCCTTTTTTCCCTTCCCTTCCCTTCCCTGCAACCATCCACCTTCAATGGCTTCTTCCTCTCCTGCCAACACTACCTTTCCTATCAATACCCTCATGCACATGATCACAATCAAGCTAGGTGCCGCAAACTATTTGTTATGGACGAATCAGATGGTTCCTATCCTCACCTATCAGAAAATTCTATCTCATGTTGATGGAACCTGTGTCATCCCTTCATCTACAATTACTTCTAAAGGCAAGATTGTTGATAATCCTGATTACTCTTCTTGGCTGGCTTCCGAACAACGTGCAATCATCATGCTTCATGCTTCTCCATCCGAAGAAGCGGTTACGGTTATTCTCAGCCTCACCTCTGCTCGTGCTATCTGGCTTCCACTTGAAACCGCATACGATAATGCTTCAATTGAACGAACTCATAATCTACGTGATCAACTTAGCAACCTTCAGAAGGGCTCGCAAACCGTGGCTGTTTTTGGTCGAAAGTTTAAACATCTAAGTGATCAACTTGCTGCCATTGCTCACCCGGTTCCTGTTACGGATCTTATTCACTGGTTTTTACGTGGTCTAGGCACCTCTTTTGAAGGTTTCTCAACTTCCATTTGGGCATCGCGCCCGATCCCTTCATTCCCAGATTTGCTTGCTCAAGCCGAAAATCATGAACTGTTCATTCCATCTTTACATGGGCCTTCTCCTTCTCCTGTTGCCTTCACTGCCGGTACTGCTCGAACAGGTGCCAGCCCAACCGGTCGTGGAGGTCGTCAGTCTCGTGGCTCTTTTGTTCGTGGTGGTCGCAATGGGGGTTGTCGGCCACCTAATTGTCAACTATGTCGCCAACCAGGACATTATGCTACTTCTTGTCCCAGTTTGGTCTCATTTGCATCTCGACAAAACCAGTCTCGTGACAATCTTGTCTCGGATTTTTCTTGCTTAGTGTAATATCAACACGACTGGCTAAGAATGGTTTGTTGACTCGGGGGCTACGGGAATTTTTTTTTAGAAGTAGGGTATTTTACCCTAGTATCATCACTAGGGGCCAACCAGGATTTTTTTCACAAATGGGTCCATCGCCACTGGTATGGGCGATGGCTTCCTAATCTGTTGTCATTAACCATAATCAGGAAAGTGTTAAGTTTTTTTATGTCAGAAACCGCCCGTAACAGGGGCGATGGCTGATGTGGCTGCCAAGTCACCTAACTCGCCCATGGTAGGGACGACATTACCCACGTGGAAACACCCCGTGTACACAAAAAAAAATAATAAAAGCCATGCGTGTTCAAATGAAAAAAAAAGTAAAATAATTGAGCTATCACCCTTGGTATGGGCGAGATCTGCCACCGTTGTACCAGTCCCACCAGCTTTTGGAGACATCGCCCATGGCAGGGGCGAGATCTGCCATGGGTTGTCCAATCACGCCTTTATATTTTGTCTGTAAGTGGTAAAATATGATGCTCACGCATATTTTGAAATGAAAAAAACAAAGCACATGAGGGTCCACATGGTAGGTGTGAAATAAATTGGGAAGCACTCATTTCACCTTTTTGTTTTTTTCGAGTGAATTATATTAGTTCGAGAACTGAGCTGTTTCGAACAAGAATATATATCACCCTTTGGTGTTTCAAAACTTTATAAGCACTTTGAACATACACATCAATTCCATACATCAATTATCTCTTTCAATCTTTCTAATATGAATACTCATTTTACGTCCGATCCACTAAATAATGATTTGTTATGGTTAAGCGGTAGTCATAGGAGAGATTATTATTTTCAAAACCCAGAAAGAGATGAAAGAATATTAAGAATTAGACGCGGCGATCAAGATTTCTGGGTACATTTAAATTCAAATCTCATTCCTGAGAATGTTATGGAATTCATAACATTGGCAGGATTTGGAGGTATCATTCTGTGTGGAAACAGAAGACTTGATAGAGTGTTAATATCCTCACTTGTGGAAAGATGGCGTCCTAAAACCCATAAATAATGATTTGTTATGGTTAAGCGGTAGTCATAGGGGGGATTATTATTTTCAAAACCCATAAAGAGATGAAGGAATATTAAGAATTAGACGTGGCGATCAAGATTTCTGGGTACATTTAAATTCAAATCTCATTCCCGAGAATGTTATGGAATTCATAACATTGGCAGGATTTGGAGGTATCATTCTGTGTGGAAACAGAAGACTTGATAGAGCGTTAATATCCGCACTTGTGGAGAGATGGCGTCCTGAAACCCATACTTTTCATTTACCCATTGGCGAAACCACAATAACATTACAAGATGTAAATATATTGTGGGGTTTACCAATTAAAGGAAATGTAGTTTTCAGGTGCGGATTTGACTTTAAATGGTAGTCAAATTGCATCACTGTTTGAAAATTTGATGGGCGTTGAACTGCCTTTAGAGGCAATCAGTGGATATAAAATAAACTTTTCGTTTATTTTATCCATAATAAAAACAAATTTATCTGAAAATCCATCTAGACTTCAATTAATTCAGCGGGCTAGATTGATCATTTTCTATTTGATTGGTGCAACGTTATTCCCGGATTCAGCTAGCAACTGGGTCCATATCAATTATTTGACTCACTTGGAATATTTAAATAATTGTGGTGAACTTAGTTGGCGTAGTGCTGTATTGGCGCATATAAAAATTTATGTAGGGTCAGTGATAATTCCAAAGCCGATATCAGTGGTCCTATGTTTTTGCTACAATTGTGGGCAAGGGAAAGATTTAACGGATTTGCACCGGAAACTGTGAATAGTATCGATTTTCAAAAGCCATATGGTGCACGGTATGTGTTTAATTTTAAGTGCATTATTTCACAAATTACTTTTTTTAATACATTATTAAGATAACGTGATAACAAGTTATGTGATTTTTGTAAGATGGCGGAGTCCGTTAACATATGATCGCACAGCTACGCATGTCTTGAGTGCTTACTGCTCTCAATTACACTCTTTAACAGAAGACAAGGTAATTGCATCTAAATTAATTTTTATTTTATTTCATTACTGACATGTATTTTTAATGCAGTTCAATTGGAGGCCTTATGATAATGTGTTCCATCTTTTACCTGGATTTTGTCTGAGTGGTCAAGGTAGCGGAGGTGCGAAACGCATCTTGTATTCTAGGAAATTGTAGAACCTCACTTACCAAATCCTGCCAATGTTATGAATTCCATAACATTCTCGGGAATGGGATTTGAATTTAAATGTACCCAGAAATCTTGATCGCCGCATCTAATTCTTAATATTCCTTCATCTCTTTCTGGGTTTTGAAAATAATGATCCCCCCTATGACTAACGCTTAACCATAACAAATCACTATTTAGTGGACCGGACGTAAAATGAGTACTCATTTTTGAAAGATTGAAAAAGATAATTGATGTATGGAATTGATGTGTATGTTCAAAGTGCTTATAAAGTTTTGAAACACCAAAGGGCGATATATATTATTGTTCGAAACAGCTCAGTTCCCGAACTAATATAATTCACTCGAAAAAAACAAAGAGGTGAAATGACAACACCCTGGCAGTCGCCATTACCAGGAGCGAGTGCTTCCCAATTTATTTCACACCTACCATGTGGACCCTCACGTGCTTTGTTTTTTTCATTTCAAAATATGCGTGAGCATCATATTTTACCACCTACAGACAAAATATAAAGGCGTGATTGGACAACCCATGGCAGATCTCGCCCCTGCCATGGGCGATGTCTCCAAAAGCTGGTGGGGCTGGTACAACAGTGGCAGATCTTGCCCATACCAAGGGCGATAGCTCAATTATTTTATTTTTTTTCGTTTGAACACACATGGCTTTTATTATTTTTTTCGTGTATACAGGGGTGTTTCCACGTGGGTAATGTCGTCCCTACCATGGGCGAGTTAGGTGACTTGGCACCACATCAGTCATCGCCCCTGCTACGGGCGGTTTCTGACATCAAAAAACTTAACACTCTCCTGATTATGGTTAATGACAACAGATTAGGAAGCCATCGCCCATACCAGTGGCAATGGACCCATTTGTGAAAAAAATCCTGGCCGGCCCCTACTTGTGGTGATACTAGGGTAAAATACCCTACTTCTAAAAAAAATTCGAGCTACGGACCATATGACCGCCTCCCCACATGCTGTTACTAACCCCGTTCCATTGGTCGGTAATGACTCAGTCACATTTGGTAATGGTAACACTCTCCCCATTACTCATACAGGTCATTCTACATTATCTAATAGATTGCAGTTGAACGACGTACTTGTTGTTCCTAACATTGCAAAAAATTTATTATCCATAAGTAGGTTAGCACAAGACAATCCGGTTGATATTTTGTTATCTTACCCACTCTTTTTTATTCAGGACCGTTACAACAAACCGGTTAAAGATGCTGACCATGTTTGCTATGGAATTATATTGGTTAAAAATGGATTATTCATTGATTGATTTGTAGATTGTAATTTAGAATGGAGGGTGCAAATGCAAAATGAACATGGTAACAATAAATTTCATCCTTTTACTTTTCAGGCCTATTTTTTAGTAGTGCGGGTTGACCCATTCATTTCATAACCCTATTCTAAGATTAACAAAAATAATATTTATTTTATTTTAACTTTACTAATGATTGATACATATTTACCGTATGTTAAATAGGTAAAGCATGTTCGGATACAATTTCTGCTTCATTTTGGTTCAACAGTATTTTGTTTATCCTTTCGCAAAACAAAATGTTCAAGGACCCGCCGCGACGCTCGGCAACACCTTCTAGTTTTAGTTAAACTCGAACATGCATGAATTACAAGGTTCTCGTTACCAAAATTTAAGTTGACGTCCCTAAATAATATTGTACATAAATAATATTGAACGAAAGATACTGTCAAAGAAACTAATTTTCACTGAAGATAGGAAATGTGTTTGTTTTTGTATGAAATGTATAATGGCAATCTTACCCAAAGCAAGATATATAAATAGATTGGTTTGAGTGAGCAATTATTGTATTTTTTGTTAAAATGAGTAGCATCATAATATAAATTGAGTTGAGATGAGTAACATATTTACACAATTAGTGTCAAAATAGATAACCTAAAAATTATGAGAATAGATCAAATTCAAACGGGTAATATTATCAATAATATATTTGTAAACAAAAATTATTAATTTTTATACAAATGTACTATTTGTTTACTTAGAGCTCATTCTAACATCAATTAAATGATGCTTTTTAAAAATGACACATTAAAACCCAAATTTATTTTGCTTACAACTCATCATGACCCGCATGCATCATGACCCGCACTTATTCTGACATATTACATAACCCGCCTATTTTACCATGTTTAATAAAAATGTTTGATATATATGAGGCTTAGAGAAGTCCACGTGCAAATTTTAAAAGTTGTACGTGTGGTATATAATTATACGCTACTTGCCACTTTTATTATAAGTGGAGTTGATGTCGACGGAGCTTAGCTAATAAACTAACTATAAACCGACTCTAAAATAGACACAAAGTAATAAATCTAGACTCTCTAAAACCTAAGCTACCGACAGGCAAGTTTACCTATCGTATGTAGCAGAGCAAAGCAAGTCCGGATATCGAACCCACAGACTTCTACAGACTGTACTAACTAGACTCTATGACTTATCTATACAAAATTTGTACTTAAATAAAATAATAATAATAAGGAGGGGGGTTTTGCTAACAAAACTAAGAATAACTAAAAGAAAGCTAAAGAGAAGACACCAAAATGAACGAAGATAGAAACGAAGATCAAACGAAGACAAAACACTACCTAGGCATGAATCCTACACATGTTCAACAAAGAATCTATCGGTAATGGAAAAAATGTGATACCGGGATCTTAAAATACTAAACTCAAAGGAAACCTAGAGCACCCTCGACCCTTCTCAAGGATTGTCAACTAAGAGTCCTAGAAGCCATTAAACCACCGGTTTAATGGATTTCCCTCACAGGTCATCCAATTATACTCAAAATGTATCCGCTAGACAATCTACCTCACGGCACGATAATCTCAAAACACCTAAGAAGTAACTGTTGAACAATCTACCTCACAGCGTGAAAGTCACAGTTTTCTTAAATGCTAGGGATGACTTGGGTTTTCCTATTGGATTCGGTAAACAAAGATATAAGATGAACTAGAAAGATCTTCTCACAAAGCTTCTAAACTAGCAGATCTAACACCCTAGACAAACCGACAATCTCTCACCTCACGGCTATCAAGATTGGTTGCACATCTAATATATCCATATCAAGATAATAACTCCTATGGTAAACTCGTACGTAGTAAACCATCCAATAATCAAAAACACACAGTAATTGACCTAGCATGCACCTATTACATGAAAGACATTCACCAAGGCACACAAGGAGTAAATCATCAATTCATAAACAATCATAGACACACATAAACATCCAATAATCCAATCCAAGTTTGTTACATCATGAGTTCATCACATAAACATAATCCAAAACCAATAAAAACCAAGGTTAAACATGTGCCATCATCAAAACCTAGGTAGTTCTAAAAGATTAGCCAAGAAACATCATACGAATACAATCCATAATCTGCTTAAAGTGAATGAGAAACATAGAAATCAAAGAAAACAAAGAAACAAAGAAAACCGAATGAAGAACACCCGAATTCCTTGATCCTAAGCCTTCAATCTTCAATCCAATGCTTTCCCCACCTTTAAATCACCTTAGAATAGCTTTTCTTCGTCCTCCTAGTCGCCTCCAGCCGTTCAAAAATGTATTTTCTCCTAGGGTTTTCGACTTTTTGGCTTAAAACTGATTTTCTGCGATTTTAAGTCTGTGGCGTAGCGCGACAGATACCTCTAAATCTGTCGCGTAGCGCGAGAGATGTCAGAGGGTATTTTTGTCTTTCCCAGCTCTAGCGTAGCGCAACAGGGTTTCAATATGTTGTCGCGTAGCGCGAGAGAATCCAGAATTCAGTTTTTGGCCTTCTTTGATTCCAGGTTCGTTCTTACCCAACCGTGAGCTCGTTTCTTTGTACTTTAGCACCAAATAAACGTGTTTATTACCTGCAAGCATCAAATTACAGAAATGTGAAGCACCAGCTTAAATCGACTCTAGAACTGAATAAAATGATACTGAAACTTAACAAAAACAAATGGAAAAATAGATGTGTCTTACAACACATCACATCCCCACACTTATCTCTTTTTCGTCCCTGAAAAAGACTTATGCAAAAATCTGGGATCATAGCTGGGTAAAATGGTTTCCACACAATTAAACTCATTAATTCAAAATTAAATGCCTTGGAAAAGATTGCAAGTATTGTTATCCTACTAAACCCATAATGATTTTCCCAGTCCCTTAGTCATGGTTCATTATGTTCATGTTCTACATTTCATTTCATTAGACCCACACTTAGGAAATTAAAACCAAATCAATCCTGGATTCTAGCTTTCAAGTCATCCTTACATATAAACAAATAAGAAATTTCTCAAATCAGATTTTTATGAATGAAACAGATGGAAGCGTGAGCATTTTTCTTTTATTTTTCAATCCATTGAATTTAACTTAGTGGTGTTTCAACCAGGCTGCAACCCGGCGTGTGACACATAAGTTTTTAATCCAACTTCTTTTCTTTTTATTTTTTTTCTTTTTACTCAGCTTGTTTGGTGAAATGGAGGCGCCATAAGACTCGGATTTATTCTCATAAAAAGAGTACTTATGTGCCAAACAAAATCAGATTTTCAAAACTCTCATTTATTATTATGCAAAGACTTCTTTCTGACTAGAAAACAGTTTCATCAATTCCAAGACCCCAAGATGTTTCCCATGAAAATCATGCATTTAATTAAGATTTTACCAATCCTACGGGACAAATACAATCAGTTGAGCCTACCTACACACCCCATAATCAAAGCATAAACCCAAACCAATAAGTTAACCATGAGAGAAACCACAAAACCCAACTTTCCTATCATTTCCCATCATGCTTTTGCAACCAACTTAAACAAAAACAAGAAAGATCTAGGCTAAAAAAAATAAAAATAAAACTAAATTTAAAAATTTTGACTCAAAAATTCAAAAACTAACTACTAAAACAAAACTAAACTAAGTTTTCCATCCCCACACTTAAACTGTACATTGTCCCCAATGTAGAGAAAAAGGAAACCCAAAAGAAAAACTAAAAACTAAAAACTGAAAATGACTTAGCTGGTTGAAGAGAAGACTGTCGAGTGCCAATCTTTCCACGTAACTCCACAATCTACAAATTTGCTCCGCAGGCTACAAACATACACATAAGATCTACACAAAAACAAAGATAAAACAAGCATCAACCCATCCAAAACATGATAACAATGATATCGATGATTAAATCCAACCACAAACCAACCCGGTTCCCCGAAACCAAGAAATCAAAGTAATAATATACAAATTTTCTAATCGACATAGCCATGAATGAATAAACCACAAGAACCACAAACATCCCCACACTTAGCCTTCATCATCACCATCTCCTCTCATCTCGGGTGGCTACAGTGTATGAGAATGGAGGGCCAATGGAGTAGAAGAGAAGAAATGGGGCTAAAAATCTGATCTCTAAGGCTTGAAAATCTTTTAACTAATCTCGGAGGGCGTCGCGTATCGCGACAACATGTGAAGAAACCCTCGCGATACGCGAGGGAACGTTGACTTGCGACGTTGACCATGTCCTCGCGTAGCGCGACAGATGGGCATGTGACCCTCGCGTGACGCGACGATGCTCTTTTTCCAAAGAGTTTCCATATTTCCATGCCTTAGCCAAATTTTCAACCCCAAAACTCACTAAACCATCCACAACCGTTCTAAAGCAAGAGATACATACCTGGTGGCTCCACTTCATCATTATGGCATCAAATTGATTAAAAACCTGCAAAACAAATTAAAACACACAAAAACGAAAACGAAAAAAACGAAAAACAATCACGAAAAATGAAAAACACACCAACGACACACAAAATAACCTACAAACTCTACACTTGGGAGTTTAACCCAAGAACTCACTCACACTCAACTCAAATGGGGGAATCAAGGGAAACCTCCTCCCTTGCAATCAAATCATGACCATGATCACCAACATCCCATGGTCCTCCTCCCACAACTTCATTTACACTTACCTCATCACTCACCAAATTCACACCATCAACTTGATGGACTAACTCACCACCGGTCCTCATAGACTTTGCTATCTTCAAACAAACGCTCTCATCACCCACTCTAAAAGTGAGTTAGCCCTCATACACGTCTATAATCGCCTTAGCGGTGCGCAAGAATGGTCGTCCAAGAATGATGGGAACCGCCGTGTCTGCCTCCATGTCCATCACAACAAAATCCACGGGGAACATAAACCTATCCACTTTGACTAACACATTCTTCAAAATCCCCCGTGGACATTTAACCGACCGATCCGCCAAGGACAAGGTCATGCGTGTGGGGGACAAATCACCAAGGGCTAACTTCTCGTATAAAGAATATGGCATCAGATTGATGCTAGCCCCTGAGTCCGCCAGAGCATATCTCCTCACATCATCTCCAAATAAGCACGGGATAGTGAACATTCCCGGAGCTGCAAGCTTTTCGGGAAGCTTGTTTAAAATCACCGCGGAACAACCCGCACTCAATGGTACGTTGGCGACCTCTCCTAAACGGTCCTTACCTTTCAGCAACTCTTTCAGAAACTTGACATACTTAGGTATGTGCTGAAGGGCTTCAATAAAAGGGAGATTGATCTTGAGTTGTCTAAACATGTCAAGAAAATGCCCGTATTCCTTAGCATGCTTTTGATTAGTCAAGCGGGCCGGATAAGGAACACGGGTAAGATCAATCTCCGTGGCGGGTTTGAACATGACCGGCTTACCAACTACCGGCTTCTTAACGGGAGACTCACTGTTAGGTGCGGTACTTGCTGGGACTAGCCTCGGGGGCACCCTCCCAGGAGTCTCCATCTCAATCTCCTCATCCACCGGTTCCTCCTCATCTAAATCAACCGGTGGAACCAATCTCTCACTCTCCTCAACTTCCACCAACACCGGTGGTATGAACACTCTCCTCCACCTCTTCCACTACGGGTGGTGACCGCCTTAACGTGGGCGTTTGGGTTGGTTTGGGGCTGACCCGGGAACTGGCCTTGAGGCCGTTCATCCAACCGTTTGGCGATGTCACCAACCGTTCTCTGAAAATCCAAGAACGCAGATTGCTGGTTCTTTAGGAGAATGTCATGCTCATGTAGGATCTTCTGTGTAGTGGCATCCTTAGCCACTAACTGAGTCAACAATTCCTCTATCCTACCCAAACCACCACCAGCACCTGAAGTGCTACCCTGATTACTACCACTAGGAGCTGGATTATGTCCCTGATTATGACCAGAATGAAAACCAGGGGGATTACCTGAAGATCTATAAGGCTGGGAGTGCTGAGAATTTCCCCATCCGGGGTTATATGAGTGCCCGAACCTACCCTGTCCTCCTAAATAGTTAGCCTGCTCCTGGCTCACCAAACACTCAGAAGTGGCATGACCACCTCTGCAAATCTCACACCTGTCTACTCTCATCTTCAAATCCTTAACATCCCTAGCCAAAGACTCAAGAGCAGCAGCAACACTAGTGTCCGTGTTCACATGGTGGACACCCCTCATTGACGAGGAAGAACTAGTGATAGGATTTGAATTCCTATTTGAAGACCGCTGCTCATACTCGGCCTGAGCAAAACTCTCAAATAAATCATTACATTCAGCCACATCCCTCTTACCCATGAGGTGGCCTCCTGCAGAAGTGTCAAATCGGGCACGAGTCTCATATGTGAGCCCATTGTAGAATTTCTCTACAAGGGCCCAATCAGACAAACCATGCTGGGAGCATCGGCTTAGAAGGTTTTGAAACCTCTCCCAAGCAAGATAGTAGGGCTCATCAGGGGCCATTCGGAATGAATGGATCTCATCTCTCAGGCGGGCGGCCTTAGCAGGTGGGAACTATTTTTTAAGAAAAGCATCCCGAAGGCTAGCCCTAGTAGTGAAAGTGCCTGGAGGATGAGAATCGAGCCAAGTAGCTGCTCGCCCTGATAAAGAAAAAGGAAATAGGTGCATGAAAATCGCATCTTCGGTGGCACCTTGAAGGTTAAAGGTGCCACAGATGCGTGTGAGCCTAGCAAGGTGCGCGGGTGCATCTTCATCATCACGACCGCTGAATTGAGCATTATTAATAGCGGTCATGATATATGAAGGAATCTGCCACGAATTTTCATTCGGGATCGGTGGCGGTGTAATGGGGTTGTTAAGCCCCGTGAAACCCGCAGTGGCCTGCTGATGAACAGTGCGACGCGCCGCCATGGGTGGAACAAAATGAAAACGTGGGCTAGAGTGAGTAGAAGAAGAAGAGGATGGTGTGTGCTCAGAAAAATCTGCAGAAATAGGAGTGGAAGCACTTACCTCGCTCGTAGAACCTTCAGAAAAGTCCCGCGAATCGCTCCTTGATGGCAAACAAAGCTCAGGTGGCGGTCCGTGTGAACGTAGGTGTGGCATACACTACCAAACCTGCAACAAATAAAAATGAATCAAAAATAAATAAAATAAAATAAAATTGAAAAGCAAAATAAACACAAATATGCACAGATAAAAACAAGAACTAGTAAGCACAATCGACTAAGAAATCCCCGGCAACGGCGCCAAAAACTTGATGTCGACGGAGCTTAGCTAATAAACTAACTATAAACCGACTCTAAAATAGACACAAAGTAATAAATCTAGACTCTCTAAAACCTAAGCTACCGACAGGCAAGTGTACCTATCGTATGTAGCAGAGCAAAGCAAGTCCGGATATCGAACCCACAGACTTCTACAGACTGTACTAACTAGACTCTATGACTTATCTATACAAAATTTGTACTTAAATAAAATAATAATAAGGAGGGGGGTTTTGCTAACAAAACTAAGAATAACTAAAAGAAAGCTAAAAAGAAGACACCAAAATGAACGAAGATAGAAACGAAGATCAAACGAAGACAAAACACTACCTAGGAATGAATCCTACACATGTTCAACAAAGAATCTATCGGTAATGGAAAAAATGTGATACCGGGATCTTAAAATACTAAACTCAAAGGAAACCTAGAGCACCCTCGACCCTTCTCAAGGATTGTCAACTAAGAGTCCTAGAAGCCGTTAAACCACCGGTTAAATGGATTTCCCTCACAGGTCATCCAATTATACTCAAAATGTATCCGCTAGACAATCTACCTCACGGCACGATAATCTCAAAACACCTAAGAAGTAACTGTTGAACAATCTACCTCACAGCGTGAAAGTCACAGTTTTCTTAAATGCTAGGGATGACTTGGGTTTTCCTATTGGATTCGGTAAACAAAGATATAAGATGAACTAGAAAGATCTTCTCACAAAGCTTCTAAACCAGCAGATCTAACACCCTAGACAAACCGACAATCTCTCACCTCACGGCTATCAAGATTGGTTGCACATCTAATATATCCATATCAAGATAATAACTCCTATGGTAAACTCGTACGTAGTAAACCATCCAATAATCAAAAACACACAGTAATTGACCTAGCATGCACCTATTACATGAAAGACATTCACCAAGGCACACAAGGAGTAAATCATCAATCCATAAACAATCATAGACCCACATAAACATCCAATAATCCAATCCAAGTTTGTTACATCATGAGTTCATCACATAAACATAATCCAAAACCAATAAAAACCAATGTTAAACATGTGCCATCATCAAAACGTAGGTAGTTCTAAAAGATTTGCCAAGAAACATCATACGAATACAATCCATAATCTGCTTAAAGTGAATGAGAAACATAGAAATCAAAGAAACAAAGAAAACCGAATGAAGAACACCCGAATTCCTTGATCCTAAGCCTTCAATCTTCAATCCAATGCTTTCCCCACCTTTAAATCACCTTAGAATAGCTTTTCTTCGTCCTCCTAGTCGCCTCCAGCCGTTCAAAAACGTATTTTCTCCTAGGGTTTTCGACTTTTTGGCTTAAAACTGATTTTCTGCGATTTTAAGTCTGTGGCGTAGCGCGACAGATACCTCTAAATCTGTCGCGTAGCGCGAGAGATGTCAGAGGGTATTTTTGTCTTTCCCAGCTCTAGCGTAGCGCGACAGGGTTTCAATATGTTGTCGCGTAGCACGAGAGAATCCAGAATTCAGTTTTTGGCCTTCTTTGATTCCAGGTTCGTTCTTACCCAACCGTGAGCTCGTTTCTTTGTACTTTAGCACCAAATAAACGTGTTTATTACCTGCCAGCATCAAATTACAGAAATGTGAAGCACCAGCTTAAATCGACTCTAAAACTGAATAAAATGATACTGAAACTTAACAAAAACAAATGGAAAAATATATGTGTCTTACAACACATCAGGAGTATAGCATTATACGCTATGCACTACTTTTTCATTATGACAAACACATACTACGCCTCATGATTGTGCTCTATATGTTACGTATACTCCTAACTATATGAAGCGTACAAAATCCCATTATTACTCATAATTTTTGTACCGGTAAGATATTTGTTGCATAGACCCTATACGAAGTGCATATCACGCTATACGTGTCGTAGGATTCTATACGAAACATATAAAAGGGTATGAGAATACGGAAGTGGGTGTAAGAATAACATGACTTATTTTTTATGACTTTTTTCTTTTCATTTGGGCTTTATTTGTCCATGTGAAAAATATATATTATGTGATCTTTTCTTGAAATGGTCGTTAACTTCCTTCTTTTCTTAGGGCTTTATTCTTGAACAGCGTCACTTTGAACCTTTTGAGTTTATAAAATTTATAATATATCTGGAATAATTTATATAATCTGATTTTCATGAATACATTTGTTCTTTAATTTAAAAAAATTATCGTCCATTATATTGGCTAATGACAATATGTTGGTTTGGTAAATAATGAGGTCAACACTGATAGAATAACATCTACACCCTTATATAACTATTTTTTATATCTATAACCAAGTATTCATAACTGCATATGTTTCTTTTATATACTTAACCAATCTAATTTCATCAACGTAATGTAAGTCATGAATTTAGCAAACATGTTGCATCACGTGACATTGTTTAGCGTGGTTATATATTTGTCAATTTGTCAAATGACATTTTTGGTTATGATTTATGAACAAAAACAAGAAACGACCATTAATGACGAAGACCTAACTAAATATTCTTCTACTACTAAAATTTAAACGAAAACAAGTAGTTCTAAATATTATTATATTGCCTATGAGTGCGAGTTTTTGAATTGAATTCGTAAAACTTGAATTTCGATTCGAATTTTTAAATTCGAATTCGATCCGAACTCTGATATTTAATGTCAAATTGAATTTGAATTTGTGATTTTCATTCGATTTGGTTCGTAATTCAAAATATATATAGTTGTGTTCTAGTAATAACCCAATTTTAAAGCATTAACCCAAATAACTCCGTTAAGATGAAGCCAAATCTAAGATTTTTTAACCTCATTGTAACATATTAAGAACACTTTCTTCTTATATTAATTTGCGTAAATTAATAAATGTTTAAGACGTAACATTATTGTCACATCCTGGGCCGGCGAGGTTGGATCGGAGTCCCTGTCGGGCGGAAGGTTCCCGGGGCGCGATATCGTGAGTGATAATCAAAGTGATCAGATTGTTTACATTGCACATGATATAAATGATAAATGCTAATTAGAATAGAATTACAAAGTTAAATTACATCCGTATCGTTCATAATTTAACAATGTAAATCTATCATAACATCATAAAATATCTATCTTGTATTTGCACAAGATATACAAAATAACTGTGTAATGATGTTCCAAAAGTATGCAGGTCCAAAAATACTAAGTCTTCTATATGAAGTCCTAGTCCAAAAGCATAAGCTTCTTAATTGACATGTTCATCACCTGAGAAGTCATGCAAAAATAAAGTTAACACATGGTTGGTGAGTTCATATAGTTAGGTAATTGAAAATGATTTGTAAACCTCTTTCGGTAAAGACCCTAACCTCATTAACATCACATGTAATATCCACATCGGTATGCTTATATATAGGGCATACCCCTGAGTCAAGCCTACAACCCGCCCAGACACCGTCCCACCACATACTAATATGTATATGACACTGTTGTTAATGATAGATAAGCATTTTTACCTACCATACACTCAAAACATTTGTTAAACTCTCGGGTAACAACCTTAATCTCATTAACATCACCTGTATCATCCAGATCGGTATGCTTATATATAGGGCATACCCCTGAGTCGAGCCTACAACCCGCCCAGACGCCGTCCCACCACATACTAATCCACATGGGACATTGGTGTTAATGAAAGTTAAGCATTTTATCCCTACCATTAACACAATGATTCTTCAGTTCTTTGTTCCTGTAAATACAACAATTTGGAATCTATGTTGATTCCTTAAGTTCACCACAATAATGATCAACCACAGTAATTGTAGGAACAGTTATAAATGCTTAATTAAATAAATAAATAAACATTTAATAAAATCTAAGTCCTAATGATTGGGCCTTGGTCAACTCGAGTAGACTAGTCTGTCAATCAAGGTTCTTAGTAGTTAGGGGATTCTGTAAATATCATCAAACATATGACCTACAAATCAAACGGTCTAGCTAGGACTTCTTGAAATGTAGGGTTTCTGTTTCGTACTTGATTCGTTTTGTTTTGTTGGCATATGTTATCTTTGATATTTCCCAGACTTTCCCCAGAAAATGATTTGTTGATTCGTTTGATTCGTTGAACTCACGCACTTGTTTCGTCAAAATAGTTTCGTTTGATTCTTTGAAATCAAACACTTGTTTCGTAAAAATAGTTTCGTTTGATTCTTTGAAATCACACACTTGTTTCGTCAAAATAGTTTCGTTTGATTCGTTGAAATGTTTAGTTTAACTCAATTATCCGCTTAAATTATAAGTAGATAAGCTTAATAAAAACCTGCATTAAATTTTTTTTTACCTAGACATGATCTAGGATATCAATCATACATGTAAAACATATAGAATTTAAAAGCATTTAAGTAAAAAATTTAAATAAATAGTTTACGCATGCTTCTTAGCCCCGCGTTTTAAAAACAAAAAGGTTTAGAAAAGGGGTAATGAACTCACATGTGTTGTTGTGCGAATGATCTATCACAAAATGCGCACTCATTGTTGTAACTTAGGTTTCATCAATTCCTGAGTTATTTTAAAGAATTCGGATACTACAAGTATGCGTATTAGTCGTCATATCTAGGGTTTGGTCTCGGTGTGTGTAACTAAGTGCCCTAATGTACTAAGTGCTTTTATGATCTAATCTAATTAATCTAACTTAATTACCTGTTGGTGACCCATAGCCCATAATTAGTTACAACAAGTCTTTGATTACTATGTTTATTAAACTTCAGTTTTAAATTAGAACATTATTTTAAGAAATCATTTAATTCTAATTTAATAAGTTCATAAAACATTTTATTTTATTAAAAATTTCATTACTTGAATTACGTAACAATTGCCATGTGATGGGCCTTAATCAAGCCCATTGGGCCCACCTATGCCCAAATTAATGACCTTTGATTACTCCATGATTATTGATCATGAACCTTGAAAGCTTTAGCCTATATAATCCATTTATATCATTTGAGTTTAGAAAAATCTCATTCCAACCTATTAGGCTTGTGTTAAGATCTTCATGATTTAATAGTAACTTCTAATGTGCCAATTTAACTCTTTAGATATGAACAACTCATATAGAATTGTTATAATGTCTCAACTAATACCCTTCTTATCAATCAAAGACAATATACCTTAATTAATAATAAGGGTAAGTTTGCATGAACTTAAATACCCTATATTATTCCCATGCGCACACACATGATTTAGCTCATGCATGCACATGTACACAAGCCCTATGTACCATGAAAACTAAGGATTTTGAGTTTCTTTAGGTTCGACATCCCCCAGGGCAGCGAACCTATGAATATTACTCAAGGTTCGGCTAACATAGCAACCTCAACGAACCTTAAAGGTTCTGCCGTTAAGTTCGGCCCAATGGGTTCGCTGGTCTTGAAACTTGAGTCGTGGTTTCCTAGGTTCACAGATGTTAGGTTCTACCAACTTAGCAAGGGTTCGGCTGCCTATCAGTCATCTAGGGTTCGGTGGTCACAACAGCTCGGCGAACCTCTCGGTTCGGCTGATAGAAGGGCTCTAGGTTCGTCGATGGTTCGTGACCTTTAGTGTTTGCATGGACATGGTTTGGCTATGCAAGGTTCGTGTCTCTTCCTTATTAAATAGATTCGGCTGATTTGAAATCACTCAAGGTTCGGCTCACCCGGGCTTCGGCTGTATTAGGTTCGGCCAATAAACCAGGGTTCGGCCGCTAAGAGGGGTTCGCCGGTAACAGATTCGCGGCTCAGAGTGGTGCAGGGTTCGGTGCAGAGGGTACAGGTTCGTAGCTCAGAACATTCCAGGTTCGGTGCAGGGTTCGTGGGATGTCAATAGGTTCGGCTGGCCCTAAGGAGAATCACTAGGTTCGCTGCATCTGATTCTTTATCCGAGAAAAGGTTCGACCGACCTTCTCCTTTCACGAACCTGTAGCACCTCTTTCATCAACAATCTAGGCCTGTTACAAACCAGTTTCTAGGACTTCCTATGTGTTAATCATGGCTTATCTCAACGTTACTAAGTGTTTAAAACCTATTACAACTACAATAGTTACTAAGATCGTGAACTACCCACTATCCGAATTAAACATTAAAATTTACCTCAAATTTTGTGGATGAAAGCTTAAAATTCTTGTACTTCTGAAATCTGGACCACGAGATGATCGTTTTGACACCAAATATGCTTGAATCCGTTGAGAAATGGCCACAAGACCTTAGAGAGAAGCTTGAGATGTTTTAGAGAGAGAGAGAGTGACGAGTAGAGAGAGAGAGAAGAGGTTGGTGAGTGATGGTTGTGCATTAATGAACCATCTTTAATGCTCCAAGAAACCCGGTGATTCGGTCTCGCTCGGTTTCGTGTAACTTATCAGTTTCTTCGTAGTTTTCGAAACGAAACGATACGGTTTATAAATTAAAGTTTATAAAATTTATTTAAGTTGTGGTTCCTAATAAATTAACTAATATCTTTTATTTATTTTAAACTTTCTTAAAAATATTAATTTACTGTTTAAATTGAATCGTATGGTTGTCGCGCGTATTCGTTCGAATCGTCACTCGTACGAACACGACGGTAACTATACGTTTCAATATTGTTTTCTAATTATAGAATATCATTCAGAATGTTAAACTTCCAGATTTATTCGTACAGATCGTCACCTATACGAATAATCCATCTGTTTAGCATTCACGTAACGACATCCGTTGTTATTTTGTTCTGTATATCCTCACATACATTTATACATAATAAATCCTAACATGAAATCACCTGATGGTTTCGTGTTGCCAGATAATTATCTGACTGTTAAACCATGTTTATTGAGTTTAGTTTCTTTGAAATGGTTTTGAATTCACCGTTTGTTACATGAAATGATAACAGTATATGATATGAATATGAATTTTACACTGAAACATATAACAGTTGTACATGCTTACTGTTCATGTTCCTGTTGCGATCACTGTTCAGGTGACGGTTCCGGCACTGATGTTACAGTTTCCCCTTGTTAGAGAAATTTCGTCCCGAAATTTAAGAGTTGTTATCGGGTACTGCTTCCTCTTCAAACAGTTGGGGATACTTTGACTTCATGTGATCTTCACGTTCCCAAGTAAACTCGGGCCAGCGCCTTGAATTCCATAGAACCTTTACAATCGGGATACGGCTTCGCCTCAGTTGCTTAACCTTACGATCCATAATCTCCAAAGGTTCTTCAATGAAGTGTAACTGTTCATCCACTTGAATTTCCTCGATCAGGATGATGAGAGACTCGTCAGCAAGGCATGTCTTTAAGTTCAAGACGTGAAACACGTCATGCACACCGCTGAGCTCATCTGGTAATCTCAGTCGATACGCGACAGGACCAATACGTTCGATGATCTCGAACGGTCCCACGTAACGTGGTGCTAATTTGCCTTTATTCCCAAAGCGTACTACACCTTTCCAAGGGGATACTTTCAGCATGACATGGTCTCCCACTTGAAATTCTAACGGCTTACGCCGTTTGTCGGCATAGCTTTTCTGTCTGCTCCTTGTTGCTTGTAGTCTTCTTTGAATCTGGGCAATCTTGTCAGTGGTTTCCTGAATAAGCTCTGGCCCAGTTATTCGATTGTCTACAACTTCAGTCCAACAGATCGGTGATCGACATTTCCGGCCATAAAGAGCCTCGAATGGTGCATATCCGATACTGCTGTGGTAACTGTTGTTGTAAGAGAATTCGATCAGTGGTAAATGAGAGTCCCAATTCCCACCGAAATCCGAAACATAGGTTCTCAACATGTCCTCCAGGGTTTGAATTGTACGTTCGCTTTGACCATCCGTTTGTGGATGGTAAGCTGTACTCAGATTTAACTGCGTCCCTAGAGATTTCTGTAGTGATTGCCAGAACCTTGATGTGAATCTGCTGTCTCGATCGGAAATAATAGACAATGGCACACCGTGGCGTACCACTATCTCATTGATGTACAATCTCGCCAGTTTATCCATCGTGAAGGTCTCACGCATCGGCAAGAATTGAGCAGATTGTGTTAAACGATCGATGATCACCCAAATTGTATCGTGACCACTGGAAGTGCGGGGTAGCTTGGTAATGAAATCCATAGCTATTTGTTCCCACTTCCAGAGCGGAATCTCATGTTGTTCCAGTAAACCAGACGGTCTCTGGTGTTCCACCTTTACCTTCGCACACGTAAGACATTGACCGACGCACTCGGCTATGTCTTTCTTCATTCCAAGTCACCAATAAAATACACGCAAGTCTTGGTACATTTTATCAGCGCCTGGATGGACGAAGTATTTGGTCTTGTGTGCTTCATCGAAGATAAGTCTTCTCAATTTGTCTACCTCCGGAATCCATATACTATTCTGGTAGTAGATCACTCCATCAGGCTTAGTCTCAAATTGTTTCTCTGCTCTGAAGTCAAGCTCTTTCTTTAGATTTCCTCGTTCAAGTGATTCTTGCTGTGCTTGAATAATCTTGTCTCTTAAACTGGTCTGCACAGTCATTCCCATTGCTCTGACGTGCAAGGGTTTGACCCGTTCCTTCCGGCTCAAGGCATCAGCTACAACGTTCGCCTTTCCCGGATGGTACTTGATCACACAGTCGTAATCATTCAGAAGTTCAACCCAACGACGTTGTCGCATTTTGAGTTCCTTCTGATCAAAGATGTGCTGCAGACTTTTGTGATCACTGAATATGGTACATTTAGTGCCATATAAATAATGTCTCCAAATCTTCAATGCGAAGATTACATCTCCCAGTTCAAGATCATGAGTAGTGTAGTTCTTCTCATGAACTTTTAACTGTCTTGATGAATAAGCAATAACTTTGTCCCGTTGCATTAGTACGCAACCAAGTCCTTGATGAGAGGCATCACAGTATACGACAAAGTCATCACAGCCCTCTGGGAGAGATAGAATTGGAGCATTACATGATTTATGTTTCAAGGTCTGGAAAGCATCTTCTTGTTTCTGCTCCCAAACAAACGGTTCACTTTTCTGAGTTAGTTTGGTGAGTGGCAAGGCTATCTTAGAAAAGTTTGAAATAAACCTTCTGTAATAACCCCCCAATCCCAGAAAAGACCGTATCTCCGTCGGTGTCTTCGGAGTGTCCCAGTTCTTTATCGCTTCAATCTTGGCAGGATCAACGTGTATTCCCTCGCTGTTGACTACGTGACCCAGAAACTGAACTTCTCTTAGCCAAAATTCACATTTAGAGAACTTGGCATAAAGTTTCTGTTCTTTCAACAGCTCCAAGATCTTCCTGAGATGTTGTTCATGATCTGCTTTGGTTTTAGAGTAAATCAGTATGTCATTAATAAAGACAATGACAAACTGATCCAGGTACGGCTTGCACACGCGGTTCATGAGATCCATGAAAACCGCTGGTGCATTCGTCAATCCGAAAGGCATCACCATAAACTCGTAATGCCCATATCTGGTTCGGAAGGCCATTTTCGGTATGTCTTCGTCTTGAACTCTAAGCTGATGATATCCAGACCACAAGTCAATCTTTAAAAAGTATTGAGCTCCTTGCAGATGGTCAAACAAATCATCAATCCTCGGTAATGGATACCGATTATTGATGGTTAGTTTGTTCAGCTCCCTGTAATCTATGCACATTCTGAACGATCCGTCTTTCTTTTTCACGAACAAGATCGGAGCTCCCCAAGGTGAGTAGCTCGGTCTAATGAAACCCTTGTCAAGTAACTCCTGTAACTGATTAGACAATTCCTGCATCTCTGACTGTTTGAAAATAAGGACTGACGAAGCAAAACCACCTTTCAAATAATCAATTTGAATAAATGTTGCAGGACACTAACTTCCGAAGACATGAAGAATAAGGCTTCAGAAGATGCTTTGGAAGACACTAAATAAAAGTCAATTGCTTCCGAAGACAAAACTTCAGAAGATGCTTCGGAAGGCTCTATCGGAAGACAAACCTCAGAAGACACTATTGGAAGAAAACAATTGCTTCCGAAGAATAAAAGAATAAAAGACAATTACTTTGGAAGACTTCCGAAGACATCTGCTTCAAAAGAAAAACATTACTTCAGAAGACTTATGTATTTACATCAGCTTCCGATGAAAGAATAAATGTTTTCTTCTTCAGCTTCCGATAGGATAGTTGATTCCTTTAATCAGCTTCCTATGAAGACATTCCGAAAGAATAACTCCTTAGCATCAGTACAAATGTCTGAACCTCCGAAGACTTCAAGATCTTTGAAGATCCTAAGTTGACTTTACACTTGTACTATTCTGATGCTACAGTGTCTGTAAAAGTGTCATCAGTCTTATCTATTTGTCTTCTTCTTGTATTTGTCCTGAAACATTAAATGTCTGGGCTATTTATACCCCAACATCAACTGTATAACTACAACACTTTTCTGAATCTTCTTTGTGTTGCCTTACTATTTTCTGTTCTCTCTTTTCTTTAAAACAAGAAAACTAAACACTAAAAATAACTTAAGTGCAAAACCCTAGAGGGAGCTAATACCAAAGGCTTTGACTCAGTATCAAAAGCTCTTGTTCCTGGTTGAATCAGTCTCTCCTTAGGTCACTGATTTTCTACAATTGGTATCAGAGCTATGTTCATTAGTCTTGGTTGAACCATCAAGTCTAAAACTCAAAGCTCACTTTGATATCTTGTGTTTAGTTTTCTGTGTTCATCTACTTTTCATAATCCGCCGAAGATTGATTTTTGAAACTCTAAAGTGTTCAAGAATCAATCAACCAAACTACCTTGAGTACTCATTACTTGTTGATTTACTCATAACTGTTTGAACACATCGCAGAAAAATTCGCCTTAGATCCCCATAACACCGGTTCTGCCACAAAGCCACCAATTTTGGTTAGGCATCAATACAATATTTGGCAGAGACTGATGTTACATTTCCTGTCAAATAATCATACAGGATGTTGGAAGTCTGTCATGTTCGGACCTCATAAACCAACGGTCCTTGACACGGAGACTGGAGATGATGTCCCTAAGGACCCTCGGAACTACACTGAAGAAGACTTTCATAAATTGGAGCTTGATGCCAAGGCACATGCTCAGCTGGCTATGGCCCTTCCGAATGAAATTTATTCGGGTCTTCTTCACCATGAGTCCGCTAAGGACTTATGGGATGCTCTAAAAGAGCAATTCGGTGGTACCGATGATGTTGTAGCCAACACTAGGGAAATATTGGCTCAACAATATGAGACTTTCTGCCAACTAAATAATGAGTCACTGACTCAGCAATTTGAAAGGTTCACTTCTCTCTTAAGTGAACTAAAATTAGCTGGTCAAGTGTACCCTCCTGTCTCAGTTCTTAATCGACTTTTTAAGATCTCTTCCTGAAAAATGGGAAACTTATTATATAGTTATGAGATCTTCACCAGATTTTGGAAAACTCTCACTTACCCAACTTCATGGTAAGTTGCTCACTTTTGAGCGAGAGATTGACCAGAAAAGAAAACTAATAAAATCTGGTAAATCAACTGAAGAGTATGTTCAAGGGAACACAGCTCTTCTTAGTCATAACTCTATGATAAATTGTGACAGTTGCATACGAGAATTACGTCATCATTGACGTGAGCACATTTGATCGTTCTAGAAATCCATGTTGATTTAATAATCTCAATTGTTACAGATTGATAGTAAACGAGAAATGATGAAAGTAGGCGAAAACCGTGCACAAAACGGAGTCCTGGATAGCCCGGAATCGAAAAATGAAGAAAAATTTCTAAGTGTTGGTCGACTGGACCCATCGCGGTACGCGATGGAGGGATTGAGAATCCTCCGCGGTACGCGATGCTTGCAAAATATCAAAGATTCCCGAAAAGCTTCGCGGTACGTGAAGCCCCTTTTGGCTTTTGGCCGCGGTACGCGACGGATGTGGCGGTGCAACAATCTGATCTACTTCATCAGATTTCCATGCAGAAGATATTTCTTCTTCTTCTTGCGTCTGTTCCACCACCAAACGAAGAAAACACACACTTTCACCATCTAAATTCATATCTGAAGTCCTCTGAACGTAAGGATCGCACCAGGGATCATCTATACAAGTTCTGATCGTAGTTTTAGCCACATATATCCGTCAGATTAGGTAATGATCCGTTTAAACCTTCTGGTTTGATTTTGATTGATTAGATCTTGATTTTGAACGTAATGACATAGTTAGGATTGTTGATTATTGTCTAGATGATGGCTAGGATTTATTATAAACAAAGAACACGAAGTTTTAACGGTTAAATCCTTGTTTTGATCCGTTGTAATGCCTGGTTTGCATGAAACCATACCCATGATTATAATGGTTTAATCCATTTGATTATAACAATGTAGGTGATTAGTTGGGTTAATCCTTGAAATGCAAGGTTAAATCCAAGTGTTTCAAACTAATCACGACCATTAACATACTCATTGGAACGATTATCTGATGTTTATGATAACAGTCAGATTAGTATGTTAAACTTGGTTATTACACCTATTCTAATGCTACATTGTGATATTTCATGATAATTGGGTAATCAATAACAAGGATTGATCATTCCTAAGCCATTAAATTATCGAGAAACTGTTACAGTATCATAATCAACAACATTAACTATTTGGTTAATCCGAGATCATTCTGATTAATCCAAAGCGTCATCAACTTTTTGTTAGGAATCTAATGTAATGTAGGTTCCTACATTATCATACATTGTATGATATAACATCAAATTAGTTATTTAAGCAATTAATATCGAGTTGATGATTTACTAAGCAATGTCTTTGACATTGAACGTTCAGGAAGATCTAATCAGTAAACTAGAACATAAACAATTCATTAAATATAACTAAATGCAGAATCATCTCTGTACTATCAGTTTGGTGATACTCTGCTACCTTTATATTATCAGGTGAGTTTCGTACAACCCCTTTTATTTTGAATCTTTTATAAACATCGGGGAAACTCTTTAACTGTTGTCTGAACATATGGTATGCATCAATGATATCTGTGTGATTTCATGTGATTTTGTGGGATTTCATGGGATTTTGCCTGTAGACTGAACTCTATCATGGAACTGAAAGTCCTCATTTCTGAACTGTATCTAGTGAACCCATGTGTGGCCGAACAGAAAACATTGATAGTACTATTGGTTGACACCCCATTCGCTGGGAGGATTGCATCTCCCCTTGTGTGAATGTTTGTTATCTGTTTCCTGAACTTCTTAATGGTATGATAGACATTAAGATAATGAGGCACTAAGATATGTACCGACGGGTAATATCTTGAGACAGACTAGACGTCCGAAAGGAACTAGATACGGGTCCCATGGTTATCCAGAACTGAACTTTTGAGAACATGCTTATCATATCATATTGTTTTAAAATGAACTGTCGATCTCACCAGCTTTGTGCTGACGTTTCAAACTTAAATCTTTTTGCAAGGAGACAGTGACACTCGGTGAGGCAGCACTTCAAACACTAGTAATTAAATAAGTCAGTTGTATAATAAACTTAGTTGTAAATTATGATACTGATTGTAATGACGGAACCCTGTATTGTATTTATTTTAAGTTAATCTGTGTGCTTATGATATCGGTTCAAGTAAGTCACCCCTCACCTCGGAGACATCACCACTATGCTTCCGCAACCGGTTCAATGACGTCAGACCATACACGAGGTGACGAGGGGTGGGGGTGTGACATAAATGATCAGGGTTATGATGAACACATTGACATAACTACTGGCATCACCTCTTCATTTTCTTCGTGTGATGACCATTCTCTCCCTTCTGACCATCTGAGTTTTATCATGGACGATCTTCATCAAGTCCCAAGTGATGACTTGGAAGAGATGGACATTCTCCATCAACTGGCTCTCTTGAGCATAAGAACTAACAAGTTCTACAAGAGGACAGGAAGAAAATTTCCTGGTATCCATGGAAAAACCAGGATCGGTCTAAATAAGGCTAATGTCCAATACTATAGGTGTGATGGCACTGGACATTTTGCCAGGGAATGTTCTAATGTTCCAAATTCTAACCCTTCCTCTTATGTGACCTTCCCAAACATACCTTCACACACCTCTTCAACACCATTTTCTTCCACCACCTCCTCCTCCTCTAAAAGGTCCAATAATCCTCAAGAATCAGCACACATTGCACAAAACTCTTCTTCCTCCAATGTGCAATACGTACAAGCTGCAAACGGTAACATGTATCAACTCACTCCTGCTTCACTTCAAGTTGTTGCTGCTCCTTCTTCACAAATAAATGCACCAGGCCATGCTGTCCAGTCTTCATCATCTAGTCAACAGGCTCTTTTCTCTCAAGAGTACATAGACTGGAGCAGCTTGCCTGAAGATGTTGGCTATGCCCTCATCACTTCTGAACCAATAGAATTTGCTCTCATGGCTGTTAGTGAAGACTCCTGTTCTTCTGTTCAACCTGAAGCAGATATTTCTGATGCTCAGAAACTCTCTTCAAACCAAAATCATCTCTGGTATGTGGATAGTGGAGGATCTAGGCACATGACAGGATGCAGATCCATTCTAAATGACTTCATTCCAAAGAATGGAGGATCTGTTTCCTTCGGAAAAAATGCAAAAGGTTGGATAGTGGGGTCTGGTTCTGTCTCAAGTGGAAATTTGAAATTTAAAGATGTTAGCTTAGTTGAGAATCTCAAGTTTAATCTCGTGAGTGTTTCTCAACTACCTGACAAGAATTTTAGTTCATTTTTCACTAAAGACAGTTGCAAAATTCTTTCTCTAGAAATAAATTCAAAAATAAAGGTCTTGATTGATCAACACACTCTGCTAACGGCTAGAAGAAGTGGAAATTTCTATATTGTAGATATGACTACTGACTCTCAAACATCTTCTCCTACATGTTTGATAGCCAAAGCATCATCTTCTGAAACTACTCTTTGGCATAGAAGACTCAGTCACCTTAATCACCAAACTCTTCATAAGCTTTCAACCCTTTCTTTAGTGAGAGGATTGCCTTCTAAAGAATTTCACTTTGAAGGTCAATGTGAATCTTGCTTAAAGGGAAAGCAACATAAAACTTCACATAAGTCCATTGAGGAATCCAAAACAACTAACTGTCTTAATCTGCTTCATATGGATCTGTTTGGTCCAGTGAAGGTAGCCAGTTGGGCAAGAAAAAGATATTGTTTAGTTGTTGTGGATGATTACTCAAGATTTTGCTGGACCTTCTTCCTTTTTAGCAAAGACGAGACTTCTGATATAATAATTGCTCTTATCACTAATCTTGAGAGACAATTTAGTCTCCCTGTTAAAATAATAAGGAGTGACAATGGCACAGAGTTCAAGAATCAAGTTCTTGATAAATTCTGTATCTTTAAAGGAATCCTTAGACAATATAGTGCTCCTAGAACTCCTGCTCAGAATGGAGTTGTAGGAAGAAAGAACAGGACACTAACTGAAGCTACAAGAACCATGCTTGCAGATTCAGGATTACCTTTATCATTCTGGGCTGAGGCAGTAAACACCGCTTGTTATGTCTTAAACAGAGTTCACATTGTAAAAAGACATAACAAAACTGCCTATGAAATCTTGTATAACATAAAGCCTCTCATTTCCTTCTTCAAAGTCTTTGGATGTCCGTGTTTTATCTTAAACACAAAAGACTCCTTGTCCAAATTTGCTGCTAAAGTTGATTCTGGATATTTTGTTGGATACTCTTAGACCTCTAAGGCATACCGAGCCTTCAATCTCAGGACCAAAATCATTGAGGAATCCATTGATTTTAAATTCAATGAATTAGCATCAACCACATCCTTTCCTTCTACTCCTGATGACCTCTTTGATCTTGAAAGCTTATCCTTCATTCCTCCCATCTCCCCCTCTTCATCTTCTTCAGAATTGTGTCAAACCTCTGAAGATCTATCCTCTCTAGATGAATGTTTGGCTTCTAAATTCTTTACTTCCTTTCCTTCTTATCAAATAAATTCTCAAGAAACAAACTCTCAAAACCAAGACAATCAAATTTCTACTCCTTTATCTCCTGTCTTGGATAATCTACCCGTAGACATTCCTTAAAATATTCATGTCTCTCCTCCAGAAAACTCTCTGAGCCCCATTGAAAACTCACCTACTTCCGAAACTGCCTCCTCAAATAATTGTTTAGACATTATTCCTTTCAACAAAAATCATCCTCTAGAACAATTCTTAGGTGATTTAAGTAAAGGAGTTCAAACTAGGAGTCATATTTCAAACTTTTTCCTTCATGCTGCCTTCTTATCTCAAATTCAGCCTTCTAAATATCAGGAGGCTCTCAAAAACAATAATTGGGTAGAGGCTATGCAAGACGAACTCTTACAGTTCAAAAGGCAAAATGTTTGGACTCTATGTCCTTTGCCAGCTGGAAAATATCCCATTGGAACCAGATGGGTGTTCAGAAACAAAACAGATGACAGAGGCATTGTAATAAAAAATAAGGCCAGATTAGTGGTACAAGGCTACTGTCAAGAGGAAGGTATTGACTATGATGAAACCTTTGCTCCTGTGGCAAGATTGGAAGCCATCAGACTCTTCCTAGCATTTGCCATCTCCCATAATATAAAGGTATATCAAATGGACATAAAAAGTGCATTCCTGTATGGGACAATAAAAGAGGAAGTCTATGTGTGTCAACCACCAGGATTTGATGATGTTCATCATCCTGATTGGGTGTACAGACTAGACAAGGCACTTTATGGTCTGAAACAAGCACCCAGAGCATGGTATGATACTCTTTCTCAGTTTCTCCTTTCTTATAAGTTTTCTCGGGGAACCATTGATAAGACTTTGTTCATTAAAAGGGTAGATAAGGAACTTCTGCTTGTCCAAATCTATATTGATGACATCATTTTTGGATCAACAAAACCTTCTATGTGTGAACAATTCTCTAAATTAATGTCTTCTAAGTTTGAAATGAGTGCTTTAAGTGAACTAAAAACATTTTTAGGACTTCAAGTCAAACAAACCCCAAATGGGACTTTCATTCATCAATCTAAATATGTAAAAGATCTTCTAAATAAATTTGATATGAATGATTGCAAAATAATTTCTACTCCCATGGCAACAAGTCCTAGCATATGTCCAGACGACAATGGTGAACCTGTAGATCAAACTCTCTACAGATGCATGATTGGTTCTCTGATGTATCTCACTGCATCAAGGCCAGACCTTATGTATGCAACATGTGTTTGTGCAAGATACCAATCTGCTCCCAAACAATCTCATCTTTCATTTGTGAAAAGTATACTCAGATATCTCAAAGGTACTCCTGTGCTAGGTATTTGGTATCCTGCTAATCAAATTTGTAAGCTTGTTGGTTTTTCAGATAGTGATTATGATGGCTGCTCGCTCACCAGAAAGTCTACTTCAGGAGGTTATCAGTTCTTTGCAGGTTGCTTAGTGTCATGGCAAAGCAAGAAGCAAACATCAGTGTCAAATTCAACTGCTGAAGCCGAATACATTGCAGCAGCCCATTGCACTGCCCAAATTCTTTGGTTACAATACCAACTGCTAGATTTTGGAATAACTGAACTCAAGACACCTCTCCTAATAGATAGCGAAGCTGCCAAGAACATAATAAAGAATCCTGTCTATCATTCTAAAACCAAACACATTGAAATAAGGCATCACTTCATTAGAGACTATTTTGAAAAGGGACTAATTGTTCCAGAACATGTCTCTACAAGTGACCAAATAGCTGACATATTTACCAAGCCCTTAGACTCCTCAACCTTCTCTAAGTTTGTGGCGAAATTGGGAATGATAAATATGAGTTAATAAACATAGTTAAGATTATGTTTATTAAATTTTATACACATACACATAAAAGGATAATTTTTATAAATTGTCCTAACAATGGATATCTGATAAACAACTGGTAAAGAAATCTTGGTTTCTTTCCGTGATTATCTCAATACATGGATATGAAAGTGGTAACATGGTCACTGCTTCATATCTATCCGATGTTTAAACCTTCAATTGTTACATTCTATAACCACTTTGGTTTCTTCTCCTTTCGATGAATTCTCTTCCTTCCGAAAATCATCACATGATCAATTAACTTGCTTCCGAGGATAAGATTCTTCTGATCTGAAAATAAAATTTTTGAGCTTTGCACCTGATGTGACAATTGTCAATCTCTCTGCTAGATCCGATTCTCAATGCTGACTCCCACAGCTCGAGAAGATACTTACCGTCATCTTAATTACCAATAATCTTATTTGAATCAATAATCATATTTTTCATTTCTCATCTTTCTCACCATTAATTTAAACCTTCTTGATCCTCTGTTCTTCAAGAAATTCTTCTTCACCCTCAAACGTTCTAAGTAATGCTCATGGTTACAGATGATTACTTGTCAGGCATGTCGCCTGGCACGAAGCACTTACGCTAACCTTGTCTAAAGCTCCATGCTTATGATAATGGTGTAACGGCTTCGGACCAGGCTTCATTCCTCACAAAGCTTCGTCTGTACTTCACGGTGTGCATTAACATGTCTTCTTGTCATAATATGTAAGTATCAAATTTTCTTTTCTTCTCAAAAATAATCATGAAGCTTTTGACTCATTCATTTTTATTATAAGGTTAACCTGAAAAACTTGATTGTGCATAAACACTTCTTCTGCTCTATATATCACATGTCTCTACAATTTTAGGGAAAATCATTTCAATAACATGTGGTATATTAGCATATCCTTGATCATCTGGTACATTACCAGAAATGTCCTTCGTCCCTGCCGTGCTTTCAGTTTGTCCCATTGATACTCATAATAACATGAAGGATCTAACAAACTAGTGTTCACAAGTTTGAACTCTAATGGATGACACTGAAGAAACACCCATCTTCAGTGAACCCACATCCACCTTTCTTTCACACCTATAAAAGGTACCGGCCATAAAATAATTTTTCTCACAACCCTCTAAGCCTCATAAACCCAAAACAAGTCTGTTCAGAAAGATGAGATCCCTGAACATGACTGTGTTCCTACTGAACACATGGATACATCTGTTCCATCCTCACAGATGAATCAAGAATCTCTTCCCATCCAGCTCCTCATCAATCCTCTCAACAGGATGATGTTGTATTCCTAAGGGAACCATCACTAGCTACTGAAATGTCATTTGACACTCAGATGGTCGTCCTCTCTTCCAAGGACGTCTCTGTTCTTTCTAAAAACCCCCACTTTCACTTGATAAATCTCTTACCCATGAAAAGAGGATGAGATCCGGATGTCAAGTCCATCTAGACTTCTTGATCATATATCAGGAGCATCCATTTCACATGAAAATCCAATGAATTCTCATCTGAATGGATTAGGCAATAAGACTCCTGGTATGGCAACAGCCAATGAAGTTCTCTTTTAAACTAAGGCTGGAAATCCCCAAAACCAAGAAAAAGGGGTTCATGACATTTCTGAGATGGACTCAGGTCATGAAAAAACTGACTCTCAAAGTCAGGGATTCGGATGAGATATGTAAAATGATGGACGGATCAGTTCTTAACATTAAGGAATTGACAGATTCCACTTTTCATATTCAGATTGTTCTGACCACATTCATTGTGTTAAGTCACAACAATATTGAATATCCAAAGTCCTGCAATCCAAATCCAACCCAATGCAGGCACCTTCATTTGAAGGTCTCCCAAACTCTTCAACCACCTTCACTACTCCCACCTTCCTTCTACTGCTTTTCAGAATTGTTTAGCTCACTTCTTTCTGCCTCTCTCCCTTCCCTGCTTTGCCTCCCGGATGATAAAGCCAAAAAGAGGGAGATAAATACATAAACCACCATTCTCAAAAAGAGGCTAAAGCTTAAAAGCATTTGTTGTACTGAGACCCCATTTGAACCATTCTCATGTACTTTCCCCATTGAGTCTGATGTTCTAGAAATTGATTGGGTTCTAAAGCTAAGTGGTTTTGGCTTCATCAGTCCAGAGGGAGATTGTTGGAAAATAAGGACTGACGAAGCAAAACCACCTTTCAAATAATCAATTTGAATAAATGTTACAGGACACTAACTTCCGAAGACATGAAGAATAAGGCTTCAGAAGATGCTTCGGAAGACACTAAATAAAAGTCAATTGCTTCTGAAGACAAAACTTCAGAAGATGCTTCGAAAGGCTCTATCGGAAGACAAACCTCAGAAGACACTATCGGAAGAAAACAATTGCATCCGAAGAATAAAAGACAATTACTTCGGAAGACTTCCGAAGACTTATGTATTTACATCAGCTTCCGATGAAAGAATAAATGTTTTCTTCTTCAGCTTCCGATAGGATAGTTGATTCCTTTAATCAGCTTCCTATGAAGACATTCCGAAAGAATAACTCCTTAGCATCAGTACAAATGTCTGAACCTCGGAAGACTTCAAGATCTTTGAAGATCCTAAGTTGACTTTGCACTTGTACTATTCTGATGCTACAGTGTCTGTAAAAGTGTCATCAGTCTTATCTATTTGTCTTCTTCTTGTATTTGTCCTGAAACATTAAATGTCTGGGCTATTTATACCCCAACATCAACTGTATAACTACAACACTTTTCTGAATCTTCTTTGTGTTGCCTTACTATTTTCTGTTCTCTCTTTTCTTTAAAACAAGAAAACTAAACACTAAAAATAACTTAAGTGCAAAACCCTAGAGGGAGCTAATACCAAAGGCTTTGACTCAGTATCAAAAGCTCTTGTTCCTGGTTGAATCAGTCTCTCCTTAGGTCACTGATTTTCTACACTGACGGTGCTAACCTGTAAGGAGATTTAGCAACAGGAGTTGCTCTAGGAATTAAGTCAATACGAAACTCTACCGGTCGCGCAGGAGGCAAACCTGGTAGGTCTTCAGGAAATACTTCCGGATACTCTTTCACAACTGGTACGTCTTGAATCTTTTTCTTATCCTTCTCCTTCTCCACCACATGAGCCAAGAACAACACGCACCGCTTCTGCAGACACTTACGCGCCTTTATGCAAGAGATGACTTTGACACTTCATTTTGCTTGATCCCCTTTCACTTCCAATACACGTTCAGTTGGCAATGGAATTCGAAGCAGCTTTTCAGAACAGATGACTTCCACTCGATTAGAGGAAAGCCAATCCATTCCGACAATGATATCGAAACTACCCAACTCCATCGGTATCAAATCGATGGTGAATGTATGACCGTTAAGTGTCAATGGGCAATTCCTATAAACTGTACTAACTGTGATCTGTTTTCTGTTAGCTACTTCTATGATGTAAGGGGAATCTAACTATTCCTATATAGAATCTAGTTGGCATGCAAAATCGGTAGAGATAAAACTCTGATCCGCACCAGTGTCAAATAGAACAGATGCATAAAATTCATGTAAAAGGAACGTACCAATGACCACATTCGGGTCCTGGCGTGCTACTGGTGCTCCAATAGCAAAGGCTCTTCCACGAGGAGCTTGAACTGCCTGTTGTGCCTTCTTCGGGCAGTTCTTTGCAAATTGGCCTTGTTCGCTACAATTGAAACATCCACCGTTGTTCTGGTTGGCTGGTGGAGGGAGAGCCAAAACAGCATTGTTGGCTGTTTGGGTAGGTGTCATCCTGCAGTGTTGGACCCAATGGCCCTTTCGTCCACATCTCATGCATTGCTTGCAGGGAGTGTTAGCAACATGATGGTATTGACACTTGGCACACAAAGGAAACATGCCAGTGTAGGGTCTTTTGTTAGGGTTTTGTGGTGCTGCTGCTACTTGTTGGAGAGGTGTGGCCACCTTGTAGTTCTTGATGACCTTTTGTTTCTTCTTCTGGTGGTGGTGGGGTTTCTTTGACGACTCGGCTTTGTTCTTGCCGGAGTCTGCCTCTTTCTTCAGAGTTCCAGAGGCTACCATAAGATCAGTGAGTTTACCAGACAAACTCACTGCAGACTCCACAGTGGCAGGGTTAGCTGTAACAACTAATCCCTGAATGCAGGCGGGAAGTCCACCTACATAACGATCAATTCTCTTCTCCAAAGTTGGTACCATGTCTGGCACCAAAGAAACCAACTCGTGGTAACGAGTCGTATGCCCCATGTGATCAGCCCCCTTCATCACATGGTTGGATAGTTCAACCTCTAGTTTCTACAACTCGTTCTTGGGGGCAGAATTCGGTTCTCAGTGGGGCTTTAAAGTCTTCCTAGGTCATTGACATCGTTTCTTCTCTTCCCCTAGCATTGATCTGGACGTTCCACTAAGTCAAAGCCCGCTTGTTGAATGTTCCAGCAGAATAGCGGACTTTGTGATGCTCTGGACAGCTGCAGAGGTCCAGAGTAGCTTCAATCTTTTCAATCCATTGGATTAATCCAACGGCTCCTTCAGACCCACTAAAACTGGGTGGCTTACATCCCACAAATGACTTGTAGGAGTAGTGTGATGAACTACCAGTATTCCCACTGGCTTCTCCCAACGAGTTACCAGTGTTTTTGATTTCATTACGGAGACGAAGGAACATCTCCGGTATCGCCTCCTTCATCTGACTGGTCATCTGACTGCTCAATAGAGTCACCAGGGCGATAGTAGCAGGATCCAGCATCGGAGTTGTACTCGGGCCTGGTGGTGGGTTGAGTAGAGGAGGAATAAAAGGAGGAGGAGGAGGTGGAGGCAATGGGGCCATTGTAGGAGGTGAGTCAGCCGGTGATGGTGTAGACGAATGTGGAGCCAAGTCTTGTGGTGGTGGAGGTAACGAAGGAGTCTGTCTTCTCGGCGGCATTCTGATCATAACCAATAAAGTTATCGGTTAGTGCAATGTAACAAATTAAGAACACTTTCTTCTTATATGAATTTGCGTAAATTAATAAATGTTTAAGACGTAACATCATTGTCACACCCCGGGCCGGCGAGGTTGGATCGGAGTCCCCGTCGGGCGAAAGGTTCCCGGGGCGCGATATCGTGAGTGATAATCAAAGTGATCAGATTGTTTACATTGCACATGATATAAATGAGAAATGCTAATTAGAATAGAATTACAAAGTTAAATTACATCCGTATCGTTCATAATTTAACAATGTAAATCTATCATAACATCATAAAATATCTATCTTGTATTTGCACAAGATATACAAAATAACTGTGTAATGATGTTCCAAAAGTATGCAGGTCCAAAAATACTAAGTATTCTATCTGAAGTCCTAGTCCAAAAGCATAAGCTTCTTAATTGACCTGTTCGTCACCTGAGAAGTCATGCAAAAATAAAGTCAACACATGGTTGGTGAGTTCACATAGTTTGGTAATTGAAAATGATTTGTAAACCTCTTTCGGTAAAGACCCTAACCTCATTAACATCACATGTAATATCCACATCGGTATGCTTATATATAGGGCATACCCCTGAGTCGAGCCTACAACCCGCCCAGACGCCGTCCCACCACATACTAATATGTATATGACACTGTTGTTAATGATAGATAAGCATTTTTACCTACCATACACTCAAAACATTTGTTAAACTCTCGGGTAACAACCTTAATCTCATTAACATCACCTGTATCATCCAGACCGGTATGCTTATATATAGGGCATACCCCTGAGTCGAGCCTACAACCCGCCCAGACGCCGTCCTACCACATACTAATCCACATGGGACATTGGTGTTAATGAAAGTTAAGCATTTTACCCCTATCATTAACACAATGATTCTTCAGTTCTTTGTTCCTGTAAATACAACAATTTGGAATCTATGTCGATTCCTTAAGTTCACCACAATAATGATCAACCACAGTAATTGTAGGAACAATTATAAATGCTTAATTAAATAAATAAATAAACATTTAATAAAATCTAAGTCCTAATGATTGGGCCTTGGTCAACTCGAGTAGACTAGTCTGTCAATCAAGGTTCTTAGTAGTTAGGGGATTCTGTAAATATCATCAAACATATGACCTACAAATCAAACGGTCTAGCTAGGACTTCTTGAAATGTAGGGTTTCTGTTTCATACTTGATTCGTTTTGTTTCGTTGGCATATGTTATCTTTGATATTTCCCAGACTTTCCCCTGAAAATGATTTGTTGATTCGTTGAACTCACGCACTTGTTTCGTCAAAATAGTTTTGTTTGATTCTTTGAAATCACACACTTGTTTTGTCAAAATATTTTTGTTTGATTCGTTGAAATGTTTAGTTTAACTCAATTATCCGCTTAAATTATAAGTAGATAAGTTTAGTAAAAACCAGCATAAAATTTTTTTTTTACCTAGACATGATCTAGGATATCAATCATACATGTAAAACATATAGAATTTAAAAGCATTTAAGTAAACAATTTAAATAAACAGTTTACGCATGCTTCTCAGCCCCGCGTTTTAAAAACAAAAACGTTTAGAAAAGGGGCAATGAACTCACCTGTGTTGCTGTGCGAATGATCTATCACAAAATGCGCGCTCGTTGTTGTAACTTAGGTTTCTTCAGTTCCTGAGTTATTTTAAAGAATTCGGATACTACAAGTACGCGTATTAGTCGTCATATCTAAGGTTTGGTCTCGATGTGTGTAACTAAGTGCCCTAATGTACTAAGTGCTTCTATGATCTAATCTAATTAATCTAACTTAATTACCCGTTGGTGACCCATAGCCCATTATTAGTTACAACAAGTCTTTGATTACTATGTTTATTAAACTTCAGTTTTAAATAAGAACATTATTTTAAGAAATCATTTAATTCTAATTTAATAAGTTCATAAAACATTTTATTTTATTAAAAATTTCATTACTTGAATTACGTAACAATTGCCATGTGATGGGCCTTAATCAAGCCCATTGGGCCCACCTAAGCCCAAATTAATGACCTTTGATTACCCCATGATTATTGATCATGAACCTTGAAAGCTTTAGCCTATATAATCCATTTATATCATTTGAGTTTAGAAAAATCTCACTCCAACCTATTAGGCTTGTGTTAAGATCTTCATGATTTAATAGTAACTTCTAAGGTGCCAATTTAACTCATTAGATATGAACAACTCCTATTGAATTGTTATAATGTCTCAACTAATACCCTTCTTATCAATCAAAGACAATATACCGTAATTAATAATAAGGGTAAGTTTGCATGAACTTAAATACCCTATATCATTCCCATGCACACACACATGATTTAGCTCATGCATGAACATGTACACAAGCCCTATGTACCATGAAAACTAAGGATTTTGAGTTTCTTTAGGTTCGACATCCCCCAGGGCAGTGAACCTATGAATTTTAGTCAAGGTTCGGCTAACATACCAACCTCAACGAACCTTAAAGGTTCTGCCGTTGAGTTCGGCCCAATGGGTTCGCTGCTCTTGAAACTTGTGTCGTGGTTTCCTAGGTTCACAGATGTTAGGTTCTACCAACTTAGAAAGGGTTCGGCTGCGTATCAGTCATCTAGGGTTCGGTGGTCACAACAGCTCGGCGAACCTCTCGGTTCGGCTGATAGAAGGGCTCTAGGTTCGTCGATGGTTCATGACCTTTAGTGTTTGCATGGCCATGGTTCGGCCATGCATGGTTCGTGTCTCTTCCTTATTAAATAGATTCGGCTGATTTGAAATCACTCAAGGTTCGGCTCACCCGGGCTTCGGCTGTATTAGGTTCGGCCAATAAACCAGGGTTCGGCCGCTAAGGGGGGTTCGCCGATAACAGATTCGCGGCTCAGAGTGGTGCAGGGTTCGGTGCAGAGGGTACAGGTTCGTAGCTCAGAACATTCCAGGTTCGGTGCAGGATTCGTGGGATGTCAATAGGTTCGGCTGGCCCTAAGGAGAATCACTAGGTTCGCTGCATCTGATTCTTTATCCGAGAAAAGGTTCGGCCGACCTTCTCCTTTCACGAACCTGTAGCACCTCTTCCATCAACGATCTAGACCTGTTACAAACCAGTTTCTAGGACTTCCTATGTGTTAATCATGGCTTATCTCAACGTTACTAAGTGTTTAAAACCTATTACAACTACAATAGTTACTAAGATCGTGAACTAACCACTAACCGAATTAAACATTTAAATTTACCTCAAAGTTTGTGGATGAAAGCTTAAAATTCTTGTACTTCTGAAATCTGGACCGCGAGATGATCGTTTTGACACCAAATATGCTTGAATCCGTTGAGAAATGGCCACAAGACCTTAGAGAGAAGCTTGAGATGTTTTAGAAAGAGAGTGACGAGTAGAGAGAGAGAGAAGAGGTTGGTGAGTGATGGTTGTGCATTAATGAACCATCTTTAATGCTCCAAGTCACCCGGTGATTCGGTCTCTCTCGGTTTCGCGTAACTTATCAGTTTCTTCATAGTTTTCGAAACGAAACGATACGGTTTATAAATTAAAGTTTATAAAATTTATTTAAGTTGTGGTTCCTAATAAATTAACTGATATCTTTTATTTATTTTAAACTTTCTTAAAAATATTAATTTACTGTTTAAATTGAATCGTACGGTTGTCGCGCGTATTCGTTCGAATCGTCACTCGTACGAACACGACGATAACTATATGTTTCAATATTGTTTTCTAATTATAGAATATCATTCAGAATGTTAAACTTTCAGATTTATTCGTACAGATCGTCACCTATACGAAAAATCCGTCTGTTTAGCATTCACGTAACGACATCCGTTGTTATTTTGTTCTGTATATCCTCACATACGTTTATACATAATAAATCCTAACATGAAATCACCTGATGGTTCTGTGTTTCCAGATAATTATCTGACTGTTATACCATGTTTACTGAGTTTAGTTTCTATGAAATGGTTTTGAATTCACCGTTTGTTACATGAAATGATAACAGTATATGATATGAATATGAATTTTACACTGAAACGTATAACAGTTGTACCTGCTTACTGTTCATGTTCCTGTTGCGATCACTGTTCAGGTGACGGTTCCGGCACTGATGTTACAATCATTATTAGTTTTTTATTGAGATATAATATAAAGAAAAAATTCTAAGGCTTCTTGGGGTTATAAGAGGTAGGGAGACGAAAGAATGATTTTAATGAGCCAAAATTTTGAAATGAAAGTTCTATATTGCTTTGGTGGTACTTGAAAGCTACATACATATGCCTTTGATAGGCAATTTAAAGTTACAATTATTGTCAACATTTGCATGAAAGATAAAAAAATACTTAATCAATACTAGTATGAAAGGAAAATTAAAATACATTTTAATCAATAATAGTGTGAATATCTATCTGTGTTTTTCTGGTGAGTATACAATTGATGTTGTTATTGCTTCTGTTTATTCTCTCTGTCTTCTATTATCTCCACTATCTATGGCCCTTTTTCTTGATTGCGGAAATTGACAAATTATCTTATATAATGATAGATCTTTAAAAATCACTATGAGTGTTGTCTATTGAACATGGTGTGTCAGGACTTGTATTTATGTCTTCATCATCTTCTTTATTTCTAATGTGTTAGAATTTTAAAGTTTCACAATCCCCTACAAATGGTAAAAACATACTCTAGTTTTGATGATAATAAATCTGTATATAAATATCCTTATTCTTACAAACAGTAATTAAACCAATTAAATTGTAATTTGGCAATGATCTTTTCTTGATTTTTAATAACCTTTTCTGAGTTGGCCTATGCCATTTTTGCAGGAGTTTGAACCTCTTCTGGTTCTATATAAAATTTATTAGTTCCAAAATTGTCCATTGATATTTTGAATGCTTCAGCAAAAGAATTATATCCTTTGTAAATTGGGTTTGGACATTGTATATATTTTGTCACTGTCTCCCACTTATTGAAAATCCCAATTTTTATTCCTCTAAAAATAACATAATGTGTAATTTTTTTTGGGTTTTTTTAGGACTTAAAACACTTTTCTCGGCCAAATAAAAACTAAGAGCATTGAGGACTTGCACTTTAAAAGTTGACTCTTGAGGCGCAGTTTCAATATGCCAAAGATTATCTAATAGACACTGTTGTCTTTCTGTAAGCTTTATTCCATTAATTGGACGAAACTTTGTATTTGGATCATTACACCTTTGTAAAGAATAATTTCCAAATGTAATATTTGGGCTTTGTGTGCTGTATATATGAGAACCGTTTGTCCTTTGTGTATATCGTCTAGTTTTTGGAGGACGAACTTCCATATTCTTTGAAAGGCTTGGATTGTATAATTGTTTCGGATTATTAAAATTTCTAATAGTTGCATACAAATGTCTATAACTGTATGTCTTTGTTGATCTGATTGATTGCTCCATCAACTTTTTTTGTTTTTTCTTCTTCCGATGATATATTCATTGGAGAAGTTTTGACAACATGTATAAGCTTCATTTTTCCTTATCTTTTATCATGTCCATCTAAAGAAAATAACTTGTTAATATTACGAGATAACATATCAGCTAATATGTTCAAATTTTGTGATGTACCCTTGCTCTTACACTATATTTTGTAAATTTATCCATCTAGTTCTATTCATCTTTTAACTTGAACTATTTTTCATAAATTTAACTATATATTTACAGTCTATTCTTACTGAAAATTCTTTATATAAGAAAATTTTAAATTTTTCTAATGAACTTATTAATACTTTAATTTCAAAATCTATACTAGTTCAATCATTTTTTTAATTGAAAATTTCCACTAGCATATGCACATATTTTTTCTTCAGTTTTTGATCTGTATTTAATAGGTTTACCAAGAAGAAGCGATCTCATCCTTGTTACATCCATCTGTTACTTTTATAATGTAATATGTTATTAATGGTAACTCTAAGGTTTAATATTTCTAACTTTTTCTTTAATTTCTTTTATTAAATTAATATCCTCTTTATTAAAAATATTTATCCATTTTTTTTAGTTTTACGATATAACGGTCCTACTAATTTTGTTGGAATAAATTTTCTAACACAATTTACTAATCCAAACAAAACTTGTATTTGTTTTAAATTTTCAAATTTTTCTAGAAAATTTAGAATTTTAATGGAAATACGAGGTTGCAATTTTATTTTTCCATCATCAATTTCCAATCCTAAAAAGGATATATATTTTTTTAAATAATGCTATTTTTCTTTTGAAATTACTATGTCATTTTGTTTTATTTCTTCGAACACTTGTTGAAGACATTTCTCATGTTCCTAAATTGTTTCACTTGCTACTAGAATATCATTAATATATACTAAGCAAAATTCATATTTTAGAAATATATTATCCATAAATATTTGAAAATTTGAAGGAGCATTCTTTTATTCAAAACTAAGAATGTTCCATTCAATCTGTCCTTCTGAACATGTAAATATTGTTCATGGTTTAAAATTTTCGTTTTTTAAAATTTTCGTTTAAGCTTTTACACTAGTGTAAGTTGTCATAACATTAAATAAATACTTATAATGTAACACAAATTTACACTTGTTTTTAATCCTAAATATTATGAATTAATACATACACATAAAAAAAAATATTCTTGTGCATGTGTAATAAATGTCATGAAAACCCCCCAAATATAGGTTGATATTGTTGTAGTTAATTGAGTTACCACAATTAAGATGAGCTAACAATTGATCTCTGTCACACACACACACATATATATTTATATAGGGCTGGGCACAAAAAATAACCCACTAAATACGGGCTAACCCAAATAACTTTGGGAAGATAAAGCCGAATTTTGGATTTTTTTTAAACATCATTTGTAACACATTTTGAACACCATGTTCTTTTATGAGTTTAGGCTAATCTTTTTCGTTTGAGATCCTACATCACTGTAGTGTGTGCTACAATTCTGAACACCATGTTCTTTTATGAGTTTGGGCTAATTCTTTTTCGTTTGAGATCCTACATCACTGTAGTGTGTGCTACAACACTGTAAACACTGTAAATTTACAGTGTTGTAGCACACACTACAGTGATGTAGGATCTCAAACGAAAAAGAATTAGCCCAAACTCATAAAAGAACAGGGTGTTCAAAATGCGTTACAATGATGTTTAAAAAAAATCCAAGATTCGGCTTCATCTTCCCAAAGTTATTTGAGTTAGCGCGCATTTAGTGGGTTATGTAAAATTTCATGCCATATATATATATATATATATATATAGGGGATTAATAAAATGAAAACCTTATTTTAGTGTGAAAACCTTGAAAACTCATGTAAAACAAAAGTTTTTTTTTTGAAATCTTTTTTACAGGTTTGTAACATTATTGGGCATATTTTTATAAAAAAATCAAAAAAGTGCCGAAGAAATTTTTTTTTAAAAATATTTTATAAAATTTTTCTACATTGTAAAACATACGTAACACTGCGTCAGATCTGACGGAATTTTTACGTTTTTTACGTATGTTTTACGTATGTTTTACATCGTTTTGTTTTTACGTTTTGTTACGTATGTTTTACATCGTTTTGTTTTTACGTTTTGTTACGTATGTTTTACATGCGGTTTGCTGAGTTTTCACATTTAAAAGTGGTTTTCAAATTATCCATATCCTATATATATATATAACATTTGATAATCTCTTTATATAATTTGATCCTCTCCCTATAGGGGAGGGTTCCATGGAAAACCTTCATTTTGGAGAAAACTTAGAAAACTAATCACAATTATTATCAATAAATTTCATTTTTCGTTTTTTGTTTTACGTTTTGTCTTATTATAAGGTTATATTTTTTAACAAAAAGAAAAAAAAATAAAAAAATATATGTAACTCGCGTTTTTACATATATATAACTTTATAAGTTACATATACATAACTTCGTGATCTATATATTTTTATTAATTTTTTTTTATTATAACATTTCTAAGTTAATAATAAAAAAACATGGAAGTTTTTTTTTTTAAATATTGATTTGCTAGTAGGATTTTTCTTAGGTTTCTCTAAAGTGAAAAGTTTTCTTTTGAACCCTCCCCTATACTTATATATATATATATATATAGGGAATAGATAATTTGAAAACCACTTCTTAGTGCGAAAACCTTGAAAACCATGTAAAAATCATGTAAAAAAAACGTATTTTTTTTAAAATTTTTTTACGGGTTTGTAACACTATTGAACACATTTTTATAAAAAAAAATAAAAAAAGCGCCAACCATATATTTTTAAAAAAAATATTTTATAAAACCATGTAAAACATACGTAACTCTTCGTAAGATCTGACGGAATTTTTTTAGTTTTGTTACGTATGTTTTACATGGTTTTATAAAATATTTTTTTTAAAAATATATGGTTGGCGCTTTTTTTATTTTTTTTATAAAAATGTGTTCAATAGTGTTACAAACCTGAAAAAAAAATTTCAAAAAAAAAAACGTTTTTTTTACATGATTTTTACATGGTTTTCAAGGTTTTCGCACTAAGAAGTGGTTTTCAAATTATCTATTCCCTATATATATATATATATAGGGAAGGGATCGTATAATAACACTTCCTTATAGCGTTAATCCGTTAACCCGGACATTTTTTGTCCGAATCTTTGTTTTTTTCATGGTTTTTATTATACATAAATAGGGGGTTTTTTTTGAGTTTTTGATAATTCATCACCTTTTAAAAATTCTTTCAC